>JALNQK010000009.1:0-490950 GCA_028458525.1 Ophiosphaerella herpotricha
TCGCGTGTTGTAGAGACTCAAGTTTGGTGGGGGGTGTGCATCACGCGAACATGTGCATCACGCGCACAGACACGTTAATGCTAACCGGTATAGCTATCTCAACGCTTATATAAGCTATCGTAACTAACTACCTGGTTCGTCAACACACCAAGCCGAAGACCAACATGTACCTTTCAACCAATAGGAGGTTTAAGTATTCAGCGCGACAGCCTACTTTCACAGAGCAAGTCCTATTCGTTCAGTTTCAGCACTATTTACAACGATTGGTCCGTTAGTCCGTCTCCGCTGTAAACCGAGGCGGATGCCGCAAAACGTACACGGTGAATCCCTCGGATTAATTGTCACATGCTTTCTACTCTTTAGCTTGCGCTCTTTTTGTAGTTTTTTTGGCTTGCGGGCCGACGCTAAGGCCTCCGGAGTTGGCTGACTTGAACCTGCCAATACGCCACCGTCGGTCTCACCTTGATGTGAAGACCGTCTGGACCCAAGATCGCTATTATCCAATCTAGTCGCCATAGGACTATCAGGTCCCTGCAAAAAGAGTTGAGGGATAGCTGGAGGTGCTTCTGGGTCCTGGAAGATCATTTCGTGTGGATGCGCGCACGCAGAATGCGAACCATTGGTAGAACCCCTGCCAGAATACAGAGATGGCATTGAAGAAAGATCTCCCTTTTTGTCATCCCGGAATAAATCTATGGCTGGGTCAGGGTCAAGTTGAGATGGGTTGGTGACAACGACATGCTGCTTCGTGCATGCCTCTTCCTTATGTGGACACGGCCCACTGGGTAATTTGTTAGTCGGCATGAGCGCCCGCGCAGCGGCAGCAAGGCGATCTGCTTCATATGCGGCAACCTCCTCTGTTGTCATTCCCATATCTTTGCTGTACATCGAAGAGGATTTAGAACCAGTCATCTTGGAGTTTTGGGTTTTCCCACGTTTTAGCGAAGAGAGTAAGTATATAACTGAATGAAGGATTTTAAAGGACTCACTCCGGTTAGTAGTAGAGGCGGGGATCTGCGCTTGAGCTGTGTTTATAAGCTTAAGAATAGCATAAATACCTTATTTAAATAGGGAGGGGGGAATAAAAGTAAACTCACAATTGCCATTGTGGCCCTTATGCATTGTGGCAGTTTGTTCGCCGGTGTCTACAAGTGTTTTGCAACCTGGATTGCCTATATGGCTAATAACCACTTTTATACCCTAAATGCAAACAATGCAGTAGCCAAGACAATGACCACATTGCACATTATTAAGTGTCAGCCAAAACCACTGTGGGTTTTGTGGCACCTGTTCCGAAGGTAATACTCTTTGAAAAGAAAAGTGCATATTGGGCACTCACTATATTTGATGGAGATAAGAGAGTGCAAAATTAGGGAAATCAGAAATCAAAACATATAAGTACCTCGTGTATGTAAAATTACGATGAAATTTAACGCGTACGTACTACCCTGCACCCAATAAATATTCGTTGATCATTGCTTAGCCTTCTGTTGGATTAATAATATCAAAGAGTCTATGTCGAAGCAATCAGAAAACAAAACCCGGCCCCCCATATAATCCAATTAGGAAACTTATAGTAATTGGGAAGATTTGAAAACCATGGATGATAGTCCATAATAAATTTTGGGTCTCTTTGGCAATCTTCAAATGCACCGCCATACTTATAGCTTTGGTACACATAATTTTCCAACTGAATTGAAGACACATCACTTAGAACGCATGGAAAAAGGAACTTTTAACAAGTTGTAGACCTGGCCAGTCGTAGATTGAAAGTAAAAGTAAGCGAGTGATGAGAAGGTAAGTGCTATGCAAAATAAGGATGCCCCAAATAATCAATCTCTAACTCCTATCCATGCGTGATCCCGGTTCGCTTCTAGAGCTTATGTACAAATGCTCATGTCATCTCTTTTGAGAGTGCGACTTAGTTGCACACAATAACGCCGTTGGCCAAGCTGACTGCGGTAAAGCGGGCATCTGCACCGCCGCTCTTGAAGCTGGCAACCTTTTGCTGGGCGTTTGCATCCTTGAAAATGGTGCCTAACCATAGTCAGTAAATTTGATCACATGTTTTCTGTTTTGGGGTTCGGAGTGTGTTGGTTACGTACAAGAACCCGAACCAGAGACAATCAGGGCGCGGTTGGCGCGGACGTTGGCCGGCAAGTTACGGAAGTTGGCCTTGATGGAGATCTTATTGCCATTGGCGGGGATGTTGGCTTGTGTGGCGGTATCGGTGGCATCGTCGGAGAGTTGAACGCGGAGTGTCTTTGCCTGTTGAGGTGCAGATTAGTAACAATGCTGCCAAAGAGAAATATTTTGCAAAGGCTGGGGGGATACACACCTGGCGAGCTTCAACCTCAACAGCAGAAGAGTCGGCTGCGACGGGAGCTGCTGCTGGAGCGGCGGCGGCGAAGGCAGCGAAGAGAGAAGCGATGACGATTGAGGCACGCATTTTGATAGAAGATGAAGTTTGAATTGAAAGATTCAAAGATGAAGAAGTTGGAAAAGTTTAGAGATGTTCTGTTGAAGTCTGAAGTTGTTGTTTGCTGTGGTGATGATGGGTACTGACGAGCGATCATTCTAGGTCTTTATACGTCTCTTTTCCACCCCTTCCATAACCACATTGCCACCAACTTCCTTTCTTTAGAAAATCCAATCTACGACTCAGCCATTCATCAGCACACTGCATGGTAGTAAGCGCATCGGTACGCACAGCGTACAAATTTGCAATTGTCTCTCATCCGGCCGAGGCCTTTCTAGTTGACAACTACACGTATCTGCAGGTATACATAGGGCTGACCATGAAAAAACTGCAACCTACCTAATCCGGGGCACGATCGGGATGCCATGCGGCGTATAGACTATGTTTGGCGCATAGGCTCCGCTGAGGTCAGATCTTGAGTTAGCAAGGCTGAGTTTGCGGGGATAGGGCCGTGCCTGACATGATGAATTATGATTGGGTGGATGATTTCGTGAGATATTTTTGGGCTTACACTCCAGGGTGCCCATAGTACAAAGTGACCCGTGGCAATGTCTGACCAACGCGGTGAGAAGAATAGAACTGACTGTATGGATTAGTCGGATGAGCGAGACATGTACGCGACGCTCTATCAGCCGAGCAAACTGAGTGAAAGCGGATGGGGCGTTGGCCTTGAAACATTTGAGTTTTTGACAAGAGGCGCAATCCTTCACACGCCGCGCGGATGAAACGTTCCCGAACGAAACATTCTCGGATCAAACATTGCGAGCCAATTGTGTTTGAAAGGTAAAGTCGTAGGATGGTATTCAGCCACTTAGCAATGCTACAGATTTTGTTGTACAGTTCATCTTTAGTCATGCCACACCGGTCACTAGGGCTCGGTCTCGGCAATCAGCGCAAGACTCGCTGACTTATTTTTTGTCTAGAACATTGCGTGCGCCGTCTTGGACTCGCTTCGCTGCACTCTCGACGGATCCGCGGTCAAGACCGAAGTGCCCTCCGTATTGATCCTGCGGACGTGTTAGAGGCTGCAAGTGGGCATGGCTAGCGATGACCAATTATACAACATACCTGCTCGGCGCCGGATCCATTACCGCCGGCCAGAATCACAGCCCTTTGTTGGCCGTCGTAGCCTAGACCAAAGCTTGATGAGGTCTTCGCGCTGCCGCTAGCCTTGTCTATGATACTCTGGGCGGCCTGCTGGACCCTTTGCGCATCGGCACCATGCGCGGCGGGGCTGAAGTATGCGTTGTATCGATCCTGCTCTGCGCCATCCCCCCTTGCCAACGCAGCTTCTCTTATTTTATCCACGCCTTTGTTGATGCCCTGCTCAATCTGAGCAGTGCTTGCGGCGAAGTGGCTGCCGTATCGGTCTTGCTCGGCGCCGGAGCCGTATTGCCTCGTAATGTCAGGATTGGTAGGGTTTTGCGCCAAGGCGCTCTTTTCGGTGCTGTTGCTGAATAGACCCATGGTGCTCTGTGGATGATTATATGTCGCCGGGAGCAATTGGGGTTCTGGTTGATTAGAATAGCATTGTGTGCTGGTGCAGACGTCATAAAGTAGCTGGCAGCGGTATGACGTAGCTGCGACCGGCGAAAACCCACCCTTTTTGCGTTCTTGTGGCCGTCGTCATGTCAGCGTCATCAAGCGTTTCCCTGTCGCAGCTAGACGCGCTTTGAATAACAAGCGATGGGCTGGCTCAAGAGTCGAGATCAGAAGCCCACAGGTTGGCGGACCTCGGGATAATCATCAGTTGGCTGCGCCACAACACTGGCTGGGCAAAGCCTGCATTGCAGTGTGCTGGCTGCAGCTATGTCTTATCGCCTCCAAGACCATGGCCACAAGCAGTCTCGCAATGACACTCGAAAATGAGAGTGTAGAACTCGGCGATGGTCGTATCCTATCGTATGCTGTTTTTGGCCATCGCGGTCCTGTACCTCGCGCAACTATGATTTACATGCACGGTTTCCCTTCGTCGCGCCTTGAGGGCAAGCTGTGGCATTCGGCATGTGCAACGCGCCATGTTCGACTTTTGGTGCCAGACCGGCCTGGCAGCGGTCGTTCCACCTTCCAACAAAACCGAAGCATCCTCGACTGGCCCGCTGACATCCTCGCCTTAGCTGATCATCTTGGGATAGGCAGTTTCTATATCCTTGGAGTTTCGGGAGGCTCACCATATGCACTGGCTTGCTTAAAGAACATTCCTAAGGAGCGCATACTTGGCGTAGCAGTGCTAAGTGGAGTGTATCCGCTCAAGCTTGGGACCGAAGGTATGATGATGCAGAGCCGCATCTTCTTTTGGGCGGCGCCGTGGATTACAGGCCTTACATCCTTCTTGTTCGACAGTGTAATGGGCAAGGCGGCTCGTAATAAAGATCCCAAAGTCTTAGAAGATCTAATGGCCAAAGATCTCGGTAATCCACACCCCGCGGACACAAAGACCCTCCGAGATCCTGCCAATTGGCCCAACTACGTCGCTATGACTCGCGAATCATTTGTCCAAGGTGGTAAGGGTGCGGGTTGGGAGGCGCGATTGATTGGTAGTGACTGGGAATTTGAACTTGAGCAACTCGAGGCTAGAGGCCTGCTTACACTATGGCATGGAACTGGGGATGTAAACTGCCCAATAGCTATGGCCCTGAAAGCGAAAGACTTGCTAGGCTGCGAGTTGCGCCTGAAAGAAGGAGAAGGCCATATGAGTTATGTTATCAACGATGGTTTGGAAATCCTGGATAATATATTGCAATCCATAGAGGGGGGAAATGTATGAATTTATGACTAAAGTTACTCGAGCTGACTGAGTAGACTTACATGATCAACAATCAATTGAAATTTCCCGGTCAGTCAAACGACCAGGAAAACGTCCACATAAGAAGCAGCAACCAAAGGATATTAGACTGCCTAGATCTGTTTTCAAACGTAACCATCAGCGTAGCCTAGCAAGCAGCTGGCGCAGATGTAATTTTCGTCATTCATGACTTATTTGATTTCATCCCAGGGTCATGTCACGAACGCAGAAACCTCTCACGGTCGGTGATGGACAATTGATGGTCAATGAAGGGATTATACCCTAGGTCTATTATGATGTACATAGGATCACCTATCTCGCAGACTGAATGATTCTACCGCTTATGGTGGGGAGGGCTCCGTGTCACCCTTAATGCCCTTCAAGAATCCGAAGTAAGATGGCTTTCTCTCGTGGTTCTCGTCGAAAAGCAGGCCCTCGCCCTCGCCCTTGAAGACACCTGGAATCCACGAGTACTTGTCTGAGATTCCCCAAACAGTCATACCGACACACTTCTTGACTGCAAGACAAGAGCCAGCCATGCGCTCCCAAGTTGCGACCTGTAGGGCAGTCTTCTCTGGGTTGGTGGGCGTATTAAGACGAACATCAATCTCGGTGTAGGCGACTTCGACGCCAAGGTCGGCAGTCGCACGGAGAGCAGCCTCGAGCGTCTCCTGATCCGGAGCAGGGCCGGGAGCAGTGGGTGTGCTTTCTGAGGTGACATGGCCTTGGTAGCCTACACCATCGATTTGTACGCCATAAGACTTGATGAGCTTGACAATTCGAGCAGCACCTTCGGTCTTGGCGCCGTTGAATTCGAGGTTGTAATCATTGTCTAACCCACTGTTAGCATATATTCCATTGATACGGAGTGTATATCAAGAGACTTACAATAAAGCTTAGCCTTGTTGTCGTACTTCTTCGCAAGCCTGAATGCAATGGGCAAGAATGCCTCGCCGATAGTGTCGTAGAAAACGCTGCTGCGATAGGTTCCGTTCTCATTCAACGCCTCGTTAACAACGTCCCATCGTGTGCAAGCACCCTTGTATCGTCCAGCAAGTGCCTTGATATGGTCCTCCATAACTTGAATGAGAGTGGCATTGGTGAAGTTGCTGGTGGATACCCACAGAGGCAACTGCGAATGCCAAACCAGGTTGTGGCAGTGAAGCTGCAGCTTGTTCTTGCGCGCAAACTCGACATGGCGATCGGCTTCAGCAAAGGTGAAGTTTCCGCGGGAAGGCTCAATCGACTCCCACTTTTGGGCATTCTCAGGTGTAATGGAATTGAAGTCCTGGTGAATGATTTCGGTCTCGCGAGTCTCGTTGACGCGGAGGGTAAGTGCAGTGCCAATAAAGTTGCGTCCGCACTGCTGTATAGCCTTGTAAAGGCTGCCCTTCGGGTGTGGCTTTGGGGGAAGCGCAACGACTGAGCTGGCAAGCGCCAGAGTGGCGACAATATTGGAGAAATGCATATTGACTTTTCGGCGTGCTGGCTAAGGATTGACTTGCCTGGGCGATTTGGAGGTCACATCTATGCTCCATATATACCATACCACGGGTAATCCATGTTTCTAGCTTGCTTCTTCTCATCTACCTGACCGTACAGGTGGCTCACGCCTGCAGCTGTTTAACCGGGCCCGTGGCATGAGCATACCCACATTATTTCCAGGTGTGAAAGTCACCGTTGAGGTAGGACTTCTCAGCCCTGCCTCCACGGTACCGCATGCGGAGTTCTCCAAACTAATCCACAAATCAGCCGGCTTGGGACCTCGGGACGGTGGGGCGACAGGTGCCGCGATTCCAAATGTCTTCTAGATGGCCTAGGCGCTGGGAGTTAGCTGCCGCGATGATTCTAGCGAGATTTGTCCCCGGATAATAACATTGAATCATCCCTTCGTGATATGCAGGTCCCATACGCCCGTGCCGTATGCTTATTACTGCGAGCTCCTGACTTCAGCACAGAATACATCAGCCAAGCCAACCGGTCATTCGGAGTATAGCATCTTTGTATATGCTTTAGAGTATACTTGAACAATGAATTCGCAGATCTGCACAGGTGTCCTGGTTGCTGGGACGTCTAGGTTCGTGGGCCAGGCTGGTGAACATGGCCCACCACAATCAAAACCCCATGCGTTGTAATTTAATCATGTACTTCATCCCATTAGCCTTGAAATCCTCTTTTCGTCACAGACTAAAGAGTGATTGTACCCACAAAAATTCGTCTACTTCAATGAGTGTAATGAGCGTTGTTCTAGTCACTGTGGCGTGCACGAACGCCATTTGGTCATGTCAATTCTTCCACGATTTGTATGACGATAGGACTATCCATGCAGATTTCTGCCAACCAATGCGCACAATTCTCTGAGATAGCGCGTGCTGCAATTCTAACTTTGGCGTTCTATATTAACCGTTTTCCCGGCTCCCGTAAACCTAGGTTCAGGCTACGTCTCATCTTAGAGGCCGCTGCCACGCCAATAAAATGGTCACAATACCGATGCACGTGTTTTTTAAATCCTCTTGGCCAGACAGAAACGACAAATATAATGGTTTATACATTTTTATCAAACAGATGGGTTTGATGGTGACGACGGTAGCGTTTACAGATTTTGAAGCAGCCTTAGTTGCACTATATACTCAGAGAAAAGTCGAATTTCATGTCTCATTACAATGGGCTACCATTCACTCAAATATAATCGTGCGCAGCATTTAGGGAATGATCCTAGAAAGACAGAATCTACCTTTTTCAAAGTGCATGTTTCACAGGAAACGAAGGTATCAGGCGACCTGAGAAGATCAGCACTGAATGTAAGCAATAGACAATGTACTTCACCTAGATAGAGAGAGTCACATATAAGCTCCGCTTCGCTGGCTCCATACATTCTTTGAAACCATCTGTCAGCAGTCCCACTAAGAAAGCTCAATGCCGGAACAAGCATCTAATTACCTATTTGAAAGTCAGCAAGTGAGAGGAGTCACCTCCGTCCTCAGTCACACTCTATCAGCCTCCATCTAACTGAAATGACTTCAACATGCCTCGAGGCAAGTTCCCGCAATATCAAGCCCCAGACCGCAACAACCCGGGCCAGAGACACGAACCTGTCAAGCCATTGGCTCCCAAGTGGTGGACATGCTGCTAGTGCGGAAGAAAGAACATTAAATCGAATCCATGTACGAGACACCGCCATGGCAAACCATCAAGACACCTTCCATGCCTATGCCCACCTTCCCCGGGCCTCAAGCCGACAACTCCGTTGCATTATCGACCATATCCGCAACAGGAACCATCACCATCTTACCCAGCTCCCGTTTTGCAACATCCATATCATCGGATAATCTTTTCCTATCTTTTTCAACATTATCGACCATCCTATCCCACTCCGCTGGGCTGCAATGCTGCGTTTCCGGAACAATCCCCCGTGCTATTTCGTACGCCTTCTTGAGTTGGTATGATGGTGTTTCTGTAAGCTGGGAAATTTGGTTGATTAGGGCATTTGGGTCGTAGGATTGTATGTCAGAGTTGAATTCGGGACTTGCTAGCATCTGGGTTGTGCTGGAGCGGCTGCGGAGGAGAAGATCGAAGAATGTTTTAGTGCTTTTCGGACATTTCAGAGAGGAAATTAACGACATTATCTTCTGTATTATATATATAATGGTGGCTGGCGGTGGTGATGATACAGTGGCATTCGGATGACCTAGGAAGCTGTGAAGTAGTGGTAAATGTATCTTTGCGATAGATTTGGTTGCAGCTTGGCCGTCTTTGTCAACACGAAGAAGTCTTTTGTTGCTCGATGCTACCTCCTGAATTTGGTACGTGAGATCGTGCAAGACTGAAAGTTTGATAGCCCTTATGACAAAATCTTCGAGATCGGTTTGGCTCCACATAATATTTACTCGCTGGTGAAATGGAATGGCCGCAACGATCATGTATTTGCTATAGTGATCAAGGCGACCGAGCACTGGATTCGTATCACTAACTGGCTTGAGTGAAATACCTGACTCCATAGAGTAATAGCAATGATGTTTTGGTAGCCCTGTATTGATAATGAGATTTCGGGAACCGTCATGGCTGACCATAAAACGTTCATTTGGTAGATGGTGGCGTAGGAATACCGACAATGATTGAACCTCTTTCTCAGCCTTTGAGCGCCAACCCTGATACCACTTTTTCTCTCTCATGGGAATTTTTGACAGCCCTGATGGCAGTACCCCAATTTCCCTTTCTTGAATTACAGAGTCGAGAAAAAGTTGCAGCGAATCAAATATACGCGACGATTGAACGTTAGTCACGACACTTTTATACTTCACTGAGGTTGCCAACACTGAGTGGCGGATTCTTGGCTCGAATGCACTATCTTTTGATGTTCCAACGAACAAGCAAGAACTCTGATTCAATGCTAGGTCTCGTAACCAGGTCGGGTCGCATAATTGTGACGTAGTCTTCTCAGTGGATCCAAAAAACTCGAAGGTATCATCCAAAACTATGACCGTTTTCTCTCGGTAAGTTGGCAAAATCGGAATAGGTTCTTCATAGCCAAATTGTGCTGCGTTGTCAGGAAAATATTTCAAACCGCCATTCTGGTGAATGTTGCATAAATCAACTTCCATATGTAGCGATGTCTGAATGAAGTCCTGAATAGCTTGAGAATGTCGCTCTGTTGTTTTGGGATTTGTGACGAGGAGAAATCTGGAGTTGGGCGTTCGTGTATAAGTGCTCGAGACTTGAAATCGCACTACGTGACTATCGACGAGTACCATTTGCTGCATATTCTCTGGTGCTTGTAGCCATAATTTGAAAGTGACTAAAAAGTGCCTTTGATCCTGTGCGGCAGGCAGAATTCGGAATTTCTGTTGCATCGAAGCGGAATCTCGAGGACGAATGAGAGGTGCCGTTTGTTCGACTTCGACTTGGTCCTCACCCTCAAGAGAAACAAGCCTTCCAAATGCATGTGGTATACTAATGCTGGTTTCTACTGATCGGCGAGACTGTCCTTCTGCCGATTTATTCTCCCCTAGTGGCTGATTGCCAAAGTTCATGACCTGGATGATGTCAGTCGGATTCTCTTCACTGCGGGTGTCGCTGAAGGTAGTTTCGGGTATGCCCAAGGCTACGTTATGTATGTGAAAACGGATAAGACATACCTTAAATTGGATCTTGCTCATCGCCGATTGAGCCACAGTGCTCAAACTATCAAAGCTCCCAAACCCACAAGGGTAGCAGATCTCAACATCCTTAGATATGTCGAATGATGGCATACGTCTTTCGATCCAAGGCATATCAGCCCGAATTTTTAGCCAACCTTTCGCTAAGTACCGGGTACCAGGGATTGGTATACTTGACTCGGACTTGATGCGTACTTTGACAAAACCCTCCATCGATGCTTCTCCCAAAGCAGGTATACTTGTCGGGAGATATGAGACTCCACCATCTTCAGCTGATAGCTCTTCAAAATGATCGGAATGATCTGCCAGGCTGACAGGGATTCGACAAGTTGGCGAAGGCATCCCTCCAATATTTTTTACTATAACCCGACAAATGTGTAGATATTCTCCGGGCTCGAAAATACCGTCACCGTTACTATCCTCAACCTCGAACTTAACCAGTTCCAACGCCCAACAAGAATCATACTCACGAGTCGTGTGTTCGTCATGTTGCACAATGATCTTGATGGAACCTTCTATACCATCGGATCCTTTGACAAGCAAATCTGTAATGTTTGCGCCTGACTCACCATCTTTTCCATCAAACCCAGGAGGGCGCTTGAAAACGGACTTGATGGGCTTCATATCACAGCCGGCGCAGGTGCCGCTGCCTCCAGCACATTTGCAAGCACCGGGGTCGATCCGAGGAGTTCTTTTTGCTTTGTATGCTATAGCAGCTTGTGCAATAAATCGCTCCATGTTGGTTCCAGCGACCACTTGGGCGCGAAGTGGTGCCATCATCGCCACCATATTCGCACCGAGATACGACCCAGCTCGCGTCATCGCGGAGGCTGACGTAGACTTTCCGTCTTCTTTGATGCAGTTGCTAGTACAAAAGTACCTGTAGCCAACAATCTCTTCTGAGTGCCATGCAATTCCACCCTTTCCGCCTTTCCCACTGCGCCCTGGACGCCCATGTTGACCGGCTCTCCCACCTACGCCTCCTCTAACGTCGCCAGAGACGCCCATTAGTAAATGGGTACTGCTTTGGTCGACGATAATATGAATGACGCCTCCAGAGCCGCCATCAGCTCCGTTCGAGCCTTGGCCCGCAGCACCTCCGTTGCCTCCGTCAGTGCCATTTGTGGCATCGGAGCCTTTGCTTGCTGGCATTCCTTCCGCCCCATCTAGGCCATGTCCACCATCTCCTCCATCATGGCCGTTTTCCCCGGCACCACCAATTGCGGTTAATCGTAGGTCGCGACCCATAGGAATTTCAGTGTCTCTGGGAAGACGGTGTGGTTGGCTAGAATTTACTACTCGGACGCGGATCGCACCTTGAGATCGACGTGACTCAAAGAGCCGGACAGCCAAGGTTGCCGCTAGTTCTCCAGGTATTGCTTGGGGGGCAGGAGTCCCAGGTCGTCCATGTCGTGTCGCAGGTTGCTGATTTCCGGTCGTCGGGGCTTGTGAATCATCCTCAACCAACCGAATACCACTGCTACGAGCCAGTGTGATGCCATCCGCACCATTGACAGAGATTGTGGTTACCATGCTATCCATTATTGGTATTGGAAAGATGTTTCACGCGCGATCAACATCCGTGATGTGAAAAGGTTTGTTGGAGGTTTGATAGAGGGATCGATGTTATTCGAAGGCAGTCATCGGTCTATGACAATATAGCCTGTTCGTATCTTATAAAGAGCTAAGAAGACAATGAGATTGACCTCTAGATGCCACAGGCTAGATATCCTCATTTGTTTTTCGACAGTTATGCGGTGATTAAAGGCCAAAGACGTTGATTTGACGCCACATCCCCAGCCTTATCGCCTACGCCCTCATCGCACTGTATATAACGAATAAAGTGAGCAGAACCTGGGAAAAACTTTGGGTCTGCGCGTACGGTGGGGCCGTCATGCATACCGCAAGGCAGACTCCTCGGTCCGCGTCTTCACATTCATCTTCCACGCATGGTCATGCATCGACACACGTAAGGCAGCCAAAACCCATTATCTGGCCGACGAGGTACGGCTTAATCACCTTTTCAGCTTTTCGAAGCATACTCTCTCGTCAATATGCAGCCTGTTGCGCGCCGTCGGGTGTCGCGACGGGCTGAGGCTCATCCTTGGAATCCTGCCCTTGCACATACTTCGGCAGCCGCGGCATCTTCCCAAGGCATACCACTTTCTGCTGGTTATCTCAAGTTGTTAGGTGAGTCTATTCATCTAGCACAGGTAGAAGCGCGCGCCTGGGCGGAGGGTCCGTTGTCGATTGCACAACAAGTGAGGGAGAACAAAGTGGCTGCAAGACGACAAGCCATAGATGAGGCACACCAAGCAGCCGCCTACCGGAGACGAGAGCAAGAGCACATCATTTCTCAAAGGGACATAGACAGGAGGGAGAGGATTCGACAAGAGCTAGAGCGAGCTGAGCAGGCAGAACAACGGCGCCTAGAGGCTGAAGCACAACAAAGAGCAAACTTAGAAGCCGAGCACCGTAGAAGGGAGAGATTGAGGTCCTGCGTGATATGCATGGACGAAAATGACCTCTCAACTCTGGCCGAGCTGCCATGTAGCCACTGGTCGTGCAGAAGCTGCTTGAGAGGTACGTTTGATGGGACACAGCCTGCCGCGATTGCTGATTTCCGCATGCTTAGATGGATTTGAGGCTTCGTTCGCCACGCGTTCGAGGTTTCAGTGCTGTCAGCAACATGTACCTGTGTCTTCTTTAGCGGACGTGCTGCCGAACGAGTTCGTAGCCCGTTACGAGCTCATGGTTCTAGAGCAGACGACGCCGAATCCGACCTACTGCGCCAATGAAACGTGCGCAGCCTTCATTCCTCCTAACAACTATCACGGGCCGGACTCTGCAAGGTGTGATGGCTGCGGCACCGAGACATGTCGACATTGCCGGACTACGAGCCATGCTGGCCGAGGATGTACGCTGGACCCGGCCACAGAGCAGGTGCGAGCTTTGGCAGCGGTGGTGGGGTGGAAGGTCTGTCCAGCCTGCGCGATGATGGTAGAGAGGCGAGATGGGTGTCTCCACATGTCATGTCGTTGCAGCGCCGAGTTCTGCTATCGCTGTGGCGGCTACTGGCGCGACTGTAGCAGTCGCTGCGCTGGGCAGTACTTTTGACATCAGGAACAAATTGTGAAATGTGACAAGCTTCTTCCTCAATGCGGTGTCAGAGACAAGGCAATCAATGAAAAAGATTCGCGTACACCTCAGATAGTGCGATAGAGGCGACACTGTGTCCCTGACTATGAGCAAGCCCAGTGAGCCAGAAGACCGGTTTCAAAAACTTGATAATCAAGAAGATCCCCGTAGGAATCAAATCAGTGATTAAACTGATTAGAACAGATACTACACTTGATCTTAGCTGCCAAAACGGGTTAGCGTAAAGATCCGAAGGGGGAGGTGGTGGTGGTGGACGTACCCAAAAGGCAAAGAGAGCTGAGGAGAGGGCGAGGGGACGGGGGCAGAGGGGACTTTATACCTGCTGGGAGGAGGCTAGTGCTAGCGCCACCCCAGCAGCAGGAGCGCGAGAGGGTGTTGGGTGACCATACGCGAGCAGGTTCTTCCGGTGATTCTCCGAGGGTTCTGGTGGTGTTGGTGGTGGTGCAGTTGGAGTTGAGGGGTGCTCACGTGACGGCGCGTTTAGCGCGTCGCGCCTTTCCATATGCGCCCCGCGTCCTGGCCATCAACCTCACCCTCAAGGGGCCTTGACCTGTACCTTTCAAACCCTCGAGACATGTCTCTGTTGTGCCAGGCTCTTGACGATGGGGATGCCCATACTCCGGGGCTCAGCAGCAGACTCAAAATAACGATCACCCTTGCTCCTTATATCACTGAACCACAACCTTCGAAGTATACGCCCTCAATCAAAGAATTCTTCCCAAAATAACCTCAAAGGATAAAGGGTTGAGATTGTTTCGACAGCGCGAATATCAGGAGGGCTGCCTTGTTTGGCAGAATGCCGTTCTCGATATCGGCAAAGTCCGTGAGTCCAGCCCGTGGCCAAGCCTTGTCCGTGTTGGTGGCAAGCAATTTATCAGCTCGCCGGCCGGAGTCTATTTTCTTTCTCGCCTCAACATTGCACATGGTCAGTTGGCTTTCATGCAAAAACCGACATTTGAATCGTTCGGTGCCGAGATCATGGCGCAGGACACATTGCAGTGTGCAAATGCTTTAGTAACTCCAAATTACTGGATGCTAGGTTACAAACACCAGCCTTTGTCTCAGCATATGGCCAAACTCTTATACAGAACAGCCCTGTTGCATCGGTTGCAGGCTGACCCTAGCAACGCGGATCTGGCCTTAGAGCTCATTGAATTGGCACCGGATTTGCTGCCAGACGATGCCCTTCTTTTGAAGGAGAGGGATGCCATCCTCGAATGGTTTTTACTTATTGATTTGGGATCTGAGACGCTCTGGTCACGCTTACTCCCCGACTACATGGTTTGACTACGTCAGTTTGGATCCCTGTCCTGTAAACTTAGCTTTTGTTTAACCTGATGCTGCGATTGGTAGAAATTTACACTTTACGCTACATGGATCAAAGCCAATGTACCAACACTCTTTACCTTCAACGTTATTAATGGACGCGTATACGTAGTAGGTCTTGTCGTTCCTTCCCGAAAGTCCCTCACTATTCATTAGCCAAGGGAGTGGCAAGTCAGCCAAGCCGAACAAAGCCAAACAGCAGCCAGATCCTACCTAGAGTACTTGGCCTTTTTTGACAACAAGAATAAATAAGGCTGTCATGGTACAGTGTTGCACCGTCAATGCGCACATAGAGTATACGGTACACCCTATACGGCATTAAATGTTCGGCTCACGTTAGGGTAGGGGAGGCCTGCCTCTCAGTCAACCGGAAAAGTGGGACTCAACCACTTCAGATGTAGCAGCCAGAAGATGCTCAAGCTACCTAGAACCTTTCTTTAAGGTATCTACAAGTACAGCTAGAGGAGTGTACAATTCTTAATCGAATTATTTAGTAGTATGTAGTCTACTGTATGCACCTAGCATTGATGTAAGGAGTGTAATTACCCACCCTCTCAGTTTACCGAGAGCCTGCACCGGGGTCGGAGATGAAGCATACCGCTAAACCACAATAGGACAACCGGTTGATCTGAACTCCGACACAGGCCCAACGCGGTCCGAACAATGCCTTTGCCTGTGGCCGTAGTAGATCTAGCGCTAGTGTTCGGTAGAGCGAAACTCCGATTTTGAGAGCCGATCGAGCGAGACCCAGTTGATGACACCGCATCCAGTCACGCGAGCTGTTTGGCCGCGATTGGTCCTTGCTCCGTACTCAGATTTTGAATGATGTGAGACAATTCCGCAAGACCTACTGAGGCATTCCAAGTGACGCATCTCAAAGTAAAAGGCCTCATAAATCATTATGAATGTCCCCATCTTCCAAACACTTCCGCGTGCATGGAATAAAATGTCCCACATGCTGCTATACTCTAGAACTTTCCGGGCGAGGAATGCCTTGTGGCATTGAAGCAGAGCAAGTCTCTTGATATTGTGGTGCGCAAGTCAAACTGGCTATCCCTATTAGATAACCTCAGTCAAAACTCATCGGTTAAGACTTAATCATAGGCAAAATGGTCAGTGGATTTCATGCTTACCTCCTCGACTCGTAACTCCGAACGGTGTTCACATAGCAATCTATGCATTGAGAGTCGATAAAATGTGCACAAAATTCCAGTTACCAAAGTACACTGTCTAGAATACGGTCGGGATGTGGAGGTAAGATCTCGGAGCCTATTTCGAGGATTATTGTTCGATCTGATACGAGCACTTATCTCCGATAGAACAGGGAAGACCATCGCTATCTTCGTAGCTGCGCAACCTCTTCACCAGGTACCTTGCTCTCGATCAGACGCATGATGTGCTGCCTGCAAAAAATCAATTCCGAGGCACTTCAGGGATATTGATGAAAAGATGGACTGATTGACAATTTTACAAACAAGAGTTTGGTCTAAATAAGATGATTATTACTTTTGTTCTACCAATTTACTTTATTATGTAGGGCGTTTGTGACGTCGAGTTGACGATTAAATATCTCTGGCTCTCATTGTCGCCACAACGCTCAATGTTTTCGGAACGCTGTTCAAAATCTTTCAATACGAAGATACCGTTCCCAAGATCTTTACGGCTATTTTTTGACGAACGCGCATTGGTGGTGATTCGCTGTGCTCCCATTTCCAGGTCCCTATCCTCCGGTACATCGCGTGCTGCCTTGCTGCCAAAACTGAGGCTTTGATTTTTGTGGCTACTAGAAGCCATTCCATATCCTCTGCTGCTATATTGGCTCGAGAATTGGGGTATGATCACAACGACAAGCGGCTTGAGGGCGGGTAAGCTTGCGCATACAACTCCAAGATTCAACTCGATGGCAGACCAGTATGCAGCTGCGGTAGCGTAATAGGGACGATCTTCTAAATGCTGCGACAGAATAATGAGTGACTGGAGGCGGAAGGCCGAAATCACACAGACAAACCAACCAAGGGTCAAAATTACAATCAGGACAATTTTCTCTTTATTAGGCTTCTGGACGGACCAGATGTTTTTCACTGGCATTGCAGCCACCAGAAGATCAGTGAATATACTGACGCTAGCTGTGGTGAACCAGAGACTATCGTATCGTCAGCATTCATGACACTACAAAAGTCGCAATGATGGAAGTGCTGAGAGCACGCTCACCTCTCTTCTTTAATGCATTTTGCGTTCGCTTTCTTCAAGATCTTCCAATAAGCATCTATAGGTGAGCAACTGAATATTGAAATGAAGATCGTGACGATGCCCCTGGGAGAAAGAGGCGAAATGTTAGCAACATTCTAAGTGGGAAACAAACAATCCGCTTACCACGCAATACAGAGTCCTATAACCACATTGAGGGCAAGCGCCAGCTTGCCAATAGTAAAAATCCGTTTGTATTGAAGAAGGATAGAAACCTTCGTGAAAGCCAGGCTGATGTTGTACGTTATAATACTCCAGAACAGGCACTATTGCGGGTTAGCTATTGTCACAACGGCAAGAAAACAGCCCACAGACCTTCGAGATCTGTTCAACGCCTCCTGGGAATTCCACAAATATTGCATGCTTGCCATTGCCAGCATGGACCTCTGTTTCCTGTCAAATACTGAACCTCCCTATGGGCACAAGGATACTCACGTAATACTGTGGAGACGCCTGATATGATAGAGAAAATCTATGGAAAGGTAAGATATCCGATAGAAGATAAGGGCTGGAGGAACTTACCATTGCCACGACGATTGTGTAGTCCTCCCACCCTACAGCTTTATACGTCAGACGCGTGAATATTCGGAGGGCCACCGATACAGTTGCGATGATGGTGAAGGCGATCACGATGTTCTTGGTTATTGGGCCATTGTCTTCCCCAGCCAATATGGCCAACTGCTCAGGCAGTATCGGCGCAGGGGCGGCCATAGTGAGAGTTGTGATGTGATGGCAGGTGAAGGTTGGTGAGCTGGGCTAAGACTAAAAGTTCTAAAAACTGAAACATTTAAGGAGGCCGGAGATCCTATGCCCATGGTTTACAAGGTATAGCTCGGCGTGACTATGGATATCGGTGGAACTTAGCAACGAGTTTTGTCCTTGACGTGGAGGCCATGGCCAGGTTGACAAGGAGTACCGCATTCACAGGACTCACAAGATAGGTTCATCGGATTACAACCGAATTCAGAGGGCGCGAACTCTGTTTTCAGCAGACGCCCAATACCAGTGCAATCGCAAATCTGGACGCTTCAATCTATAAAGTTGGTGGTTTGCGCTACAATAATCAGACTAACGCAATATATCGATATCGCAAAGGGTTAGTAGGTGCAGCGTTTAGTTCAAATGTTATGCATTCTAGACGCTAAATTCGCTTGATACAGCGGTACCTAGCACACCTTCCCGCACCCCCCCACCTCTAGGTAAACTTTATTTTCAGCAAATAACAGATCTGCACAGGGTACATGCTTCCTAGTTCAATCGCATACCTATCTACTTGAAGAAGATGCCGCAATTAGCGAGCTTCATGCTTTCCTCACATATGTTAACAGCGCGAATTCAACAAATAACTCCATTAGCAGGAAATACCGTGATGCAATCCTTCCAGAAGCCTTTCCTTTTGGTATTCGGCTCTATGGTGGAATGGTGGGGGCCTGGGCAGGCGGATTGCAGTCTTAGCACGAACCATCCATAGATATCTTATGACTTCGAAGGTTTCCGATCACACCAGCGTTGCATCCCTTAGGAATAGGTAGACGCACTTCCTACATTCGCGAAGGTCATCTGTTGCCTCATCAAAACTTTCAGGGGCAACATCGACTAAACTCAAGCACGATTGATTGGATAAGGAGTATGACCTTGAGAGTTACCGAAACTATCGAACGATAGGGCCGTTCTGCAGCAAGCAAACTAATTGGGCTTGGGGGGCCTAACACACATCTACTAGAGTCCCTTCCAAGGTTGGGACGGGTTGCCTTCCATAACTGACTACTCGTCGGGCACGTCCCTATCAGCTTCCGTGTAGGATTCACACATTCACACCCTGTAACGCTTCCGCACCTAGGTTGGTGCATCCAGGTACGAGAAAAGTGCAGATCATGAAGCCCCCCCCCCCCCCCCCCAACACTCGCCATCCGCTGCTGTGTGCGCAATAAAAGATTTCGTTTCAAATTCAATGCAACCACATCTTGTATACAACCCAAATATCACGCTATGCCGTTCAGTGACGTTTCTTACCAAGCAGCTTTTCTGGGAACACAATGTGTGGACTAGCTCCACTGGAAATCACTACCCGTAATCACCGGTTCCCACCTTAAGTTTAGGCTAATAACACTCATGTCCATGAACCTAATTGCTTGCACTCGTTCTCAGCTACTATTATCAATCCTCTCGGAGAGCGGTTGCACATCTCGATTGGGATCATGTTGATGTTCGATATGACTATTGGGGCGAAAAACACCTCACTCACGGCCGTCCTACGGTGGTGTCAAAAGGATCTCACCTTTATGAGCCTGATCCGAGTCTCTCTAAGTGGAATGGACGCAATTTTTTCGGTATTCTGAGAATATAATACAATCATCAATAGATACGTCCAGAGGAGCTAATGTATTCACTGAGAGTGGGCGCTCAGAAAATCTTTCTGTGTAGGTGTTCAATCAGCTTGTTATGATATTATCGCCAGCACCCGAGAACATATTTGTAGTTTTATAATGCTGATAAAAGGATATAGTACTTATAGTACAGTCAAAATCAAAATCTCCCGAGGTCTGCTTCTGTCAACACAACACTCATCGCGCCAAAGAAGCCTTTTGTACAGCTGATCAGTTTTGTAGGTACAGCTTCTCAGAAACTTCTCTCATGAAAGCTCTTGGTATTTGTAGGTAACACTAGCTCGTATTCAAAAAGTCTGCTTAAGTATTGCCTTAGCGATTCATTTCGCCCGTGACCGCTTTTGCGGTCTACATTTGCGACACAAATATCCCAACGACAAACACAGCCTGATTCAGCCGGACTGCTGCCTAGCCCTACGCAACTCAGCTACCTAGTATTGGTTGAAACAATGGGGGAAATTTGACGTACATTCCATGCGGAGGGGACTAATTAATGGTGCCTGAAAAGCGGAGGACACTTCCATGTGTACATGCTCTCAGCAAGAAGTGCGATCGCGCGATGAAGACCTGCGTGGCGGCACGGGGACATGCCCATCGTGTCTTGTAGTGAACCTGGGTTATCCAGAATGGATGTTGGGCCGATGTTGTCGCAATAACAGGTATATTGCATTGATACCTTTTGAGCAGGACCGTGACCAAAAGCCATTTCGATTGCCATAAAGATGGTGTCTCAGATAATTCAAAATACGGCTTCGTAACTCACAAGGAATATTGAGTAAAAAACAATCGTGCGACAGCAACAAGCTGGTTCAGGTGACACCGCATATTCGTTGTGTCACGTTTTGTTTGCCTAAATGCCGTCCAGTGTTTCTTGAGCACCCCGGATATCATATCTAGTATATCCGTTTAAAACTAATTACGCAGCTTTCTTGTTGTCTTCGAATTCGAAATGTGAAGGTATATTTGATACCCAAGATTGAGACAAGGCGCAGTCTCAGATGAATATTCTGACAGTGTGTATATCCTACATGCTTTAATGGTGATTAGAGCACACATGAAAATTAGGTCAAGCTGATAACGTAAAGTGGCCTTGTGAGTTCGTAAGTATGCGTCAGCTTAAGAAGAAAACTGATATTGAAGCGGCACCATATTGGACGATCACGGGTAAAGAGGCTGCCAGCCCTCACTGTGCGCGTGTCTATCAGGATTTAGCTCTTGGATAAGATTGAAGATGTCGGGCGGAGACAATTTGGCCTGTTAAAAGTGTGAACCTCAACCAAACTGAAAGCCATTGATATCACCCAACAAACAATTTCTCGTCTAGCTAAGGAGGATCTGTCTGGAAAACTGACCCCAAGAAACGAATTGCTGAACTATCTAATAACACGTTCAACGCGCCTTGGAATGTAGAATAACACGCAAATGGTATGAAAGTGGATTGACTAATGTACGTAGGGCTTATATGTTCGCATTGGCCGAATTTACTACTTAAATTAGCCGGATTAGTCGGTAAAAGTACAATATAACAAGTTTAGCAGGAAAAGCAGGAAAATTTGCAGCTAGAAGCAGCCGTAACCAATATATTAAGCCTAGCCTAGCTTAGAAATCGGGATAAAGCACCCAAACCCAAATCAAAAACGCCCGTGTAGTATCCGGAAATAATGCCGATCAGCCCGGAAATTGCTCTCAGGCACGTAGAAGAGAACTGTAAGTCCTGAAAATAGGGTATATAAAGGGAAACAAGCAAAACCATATGC
Organism: Ophiosphaerella herpotricha; assembly: GCA_028458525.1. Taxonomy (NCBI): domain Eukaryota; kingdom Fungi; phylum Ascomycota; class Dothideomycetes; order Pleosporales; family Phaeosphaeriaceae; genus Ophiosphaerella; species Ophiosphaerella herpotricha. The sequence goes on from JALNQK010000009.1 coordinate 21,297, forward strand.
TGATAAACCCCTATAGAAACTACATCTCCAGAATATCCTCTAGGGAATCAAGGGAATTCATAACCTCCCTAAGCCGTTTACAGGCCGCGCTATAAGCAAAGAGGTTAGTAAGGAGGCAGAAAATCATAAGAAATCCCGTACCAAAAGTACAGTTGCGTCCTTTACGGATGCTCAGCCACCGCTTTCAGGCATTCCCTTGAGTTGTCTGGTCCACCGTGTTTCAATATTGGATTTACGGACCTGCTCTTCATAGCTAATAGGCCCCTCTATAGGGCTGTTCCCCCTTTTTTTAGGGCTTTATCGGAGTTACTGATGACCCACTATCAGAAGTTATAGGGTTAGACGGAGGAACAGACGGAGGCAGATGGACATCGGCAAGCCAAGAACAGGATTCTTCCGCCATAGCTGGATGTACTCCTGTAAAAGGTCAGTATGAACCTGCAAGAATCCGAAAAAAATATAAATGTCGCTGGAACATAGAGGAAAGACCGCAAAGAGTCTGCGAAAAAGCAGAAATAACAAAGGAATAGGCTGTAGGAAGCCGCAAAAAAAAAAAAATAAAATAAGGCGCCATAACTTACCTAGTAGTGCTGGTGGAGGTGGGCAGTGGAGTGTAGAGGAATTGGAGAGAATGGAGCGTTATATGCTAGCGCTAAGACTAGTAATAGGTAAAGGTGAATATGCCGCAATGTATCTCGAAGATCTCCTACCACTATCACCGTTCTCAAAAACATGACAGGAGCAATGACCAAATGTGAAATGGAAATATCATAGTATGGAATTATTACATTACTGCTACCATTGACAACAAAAGAAAGTCGTCGCAGAGACGAAGCCAAATCTAGATAGATATCAACGGTAAAAGAAAACCAATACGTGACCCAATCAGTAGGAAAGCCAAAACGCCAAACCGATGCAATCCTATATATACAAAGTCGAATCGGGAATCAACAATCCCCCTCCCCGATCTACCACTTCAACCGATCGAACAAGTTGCTACGCTTGATCTCGCGCTTCCTGCTACCTCCGGGCAATGCGCTCGTGCAATCAATAAGATTACTTGGATCCACGCCCATCATGCTCATCTTAGTCATAGCATTGACAAACGCATGATCCCACGCACCTTTGCTAAGGGCATAAGTTGCAAACGGGATGGCGGTAATGGGGTGTTGAGCAACGTTCTTGTCCGACTGAAGGGTGAATGGCGCCTTGCCGTTCTTGGTCTCCGAGTAGAATTTGTTGTCCCACTTGCCGGGTGTGGAGTCTAGAGAAGCACCTGCCCTGGAGGGGTCGACGCCGCGTTGTTTGGCGGTAGAGTGGGCTCCGATGAGAGCGGCAAGATCCATAGGGGAGAAGCCTTTGGCGCCTAGATACGCTGTTAATGGCTAGTCGGAAGCACTATGAGAAGAAACTTACCAAAGTCTCTGATGAGATCACCAGCCGGAGCGTTGTGTGCGGGAAGAGCGCTGACGTCGTTCGCCTGGACAGAGTCCTTGCGGCCAACCTTGACGGGAACTGTTGGCCCGCCAGGGCAGGTTTTGATGGCATGGGCAGCGGCAAACTGGATGAGGTCCGCTACACCAACTTGCTTCTCATTGGCAAGACCCCCAAGGCTGTCACAAAGTCGCTCAAGGCCACGGTTCTGGTTGGCCGAACACTCGCCGGCGAGAATCAGCGACCCATCGCAAGATCCAGGAAAGCAATCGTGAAAAGCTCCACGAATAGCTGCTCGAGCCGCGTCTGTACATTCGCCATCTAATAGAAACTGTGCCGTCAGGGTGGTTGAGATTTCGCTCCAGACTGCTGGGCAGGAGGCAGCTTGTTCCTTGGGGGTAAGGATGCCATTGATCCAGTTCATAATATCGCCGGCTGTGCGCTTCGTGTTTGCGGCTGCAGACTGTGCTCCTTCTGCCAAGTTGAACGCCTGGGCAGTGCTGGAGGCCGCCAGGGCGGTGATGAAGATATGTGAAGTATACATTATGTATAAGGAGAAAGATATAATCTTTTAAACGAGTGAAAGATTGTAACGAAAGTATGATGCCTGCACGGGCGAAGGAAACTGGCTCGATGATGTTTTTGAGGGCGACTGCTACAAGGCTTTATATATCTCCACCGACATCGAAAGGGCAACAAAAATAATGACATGATTCAATAGTCATGGGGAACCGATGTTAGGCACTGCCTTGGAGCCCCTGGCCTGGACACCAAATCAAGGGCGCCGAAAAAGCCGGAGTACAAGCAATACGCAGCCAGAGTGATGTCAAGATGGTGGAGCCATAGGCCTAAGCCACTACAGGAGCATGATTTTCGCCAAAGAAGGCTAGAAACATGCAGAAGCTAGCGGCTTGCTAGGATATTCCCATGCAGATCATCTTCAGCTTGAAGCTTGTAAGGAATACTCGCTCATGATGGATGCAGTCTATATGCTACCAAGAACATTGGCATCTGCGCGTTTACGGTTCAATAGTCTGTTGTGCGGCTGTATATCTCACCTCAGAGTTGCGGTGCCCAAACTTCTGCTGCTACAGCAGCCAGAGTGCGTGCAAGTGTAGTGGCAACCAGTCGTGACTATCCTGACTTGCTGTTACTTCTCGAACGACTGTTCAGGGCACTTGGTCGTTGAGTCGAAGCAACTGTTGCTAAATGGGGACAAAAGCAATTGTTTCATCGCCATTCAAAGTTAGCAAGCGTGAAGGTTGGACCTAAACAGGAATGGCTATGGCGCTGCGGTGTGACGCCACGAGATTAGGGCGCAGGAGAAGCTTTCGCTAAACTTAGAGTTAGCCGAGTGCCGAGCTGGTTCCTCCCGGCCCTCGTGCTGGCATGCTATCCCTCGTGACTTTTGGCTGTAGGAGTGGCATGGTTGATCTGTTGTTAGGTTGTCATTGGGATGCAACCAAATCTAAACGCTTCCAATATCCTCTATGCTCAAATTCGAGCACAAAATCAAGTCTGCGGCTGAGTGTGCCAGAGTGTGAGGCTCATTTAGAAGCGAAGAGGCCAACAATTGGATATGGAGCAGCACCATCCTCAGCAAAAAGCCAAACATGGCTGTGGAGAAAGTTCGCCAAACAACCGGCCAATGATCGGAAGCTAATTTGACGGTGCAGCGGGGATCCGAGCCTTGGATGCTTGGAAACGCCTTAAGATGGACAGCGTACCAACACTACCTGTCGCCTAGTAGGGCCTGCAATCTTAATGGATCTCGTTGCCCACCTCATTCCTGAGCGCATCCTAGCATCACTACAACAGCGTGTGCACGACTCTGAATGGTGAAGACCAGCCTGTACCCGCGCCGTGACTATTGAGGGCGCTTTTCGCGGCCTTAGCCGTTTAGGTTCCGCGAATGTCGCCGTGCCACGCACCTGCGTCAAGACTGAAGCTGATTCCGTGCTGGATCGCGCTACCGTGAGCAGTCCTATATTCAATAACTCAACGTGTCTTGCACATGGCGACCTCGCTTGGCTATTTTACACGACGGCACTTGTACCTAGACTCTTGACGCCCGACGACGTTTCCGTGGAGCGCGCGATTGTGATCAGGCGGTGGCATCGTGGACAGCAGACATGAGACATAGGGACATACTCATTTACGAAGGTGACGCAAAATCGTCGCCACCACCGCTGACAATGCAGCCATATGCAAGTAGGTGCATACTGAGACTATCGGCGAAGAAGAGAAGGGACGTGCAGCTTGCTCAAGGCTGGAGTCGAGGCAAATTGTGACTACTAGCGAAGAATTGATGTCAGCACTTCGCCCAACGAGCTCCACAAAAGAAAGGGCAACAGGGCAAGCTCACCAAGCGTTCATGCCACACCGTCATCCACCACATCCACAGAAGCAAGCATCCCGCATAGTCGGTATCAGACCGTGGCCTAGCATTCTCTCCGAACCACAAGCCATGCATTCCATTTCTGCAACACATGCCGTGCACGGTCTACACCAAAAATCCCAACGGATTTCACACACAAAGTCCCGACCTGGTTTCCCTGTCCAAACAACCACATCCTAACTTTCCTATCCTGAACGCGCTAGAAAACGATTCTTTTTGTTTTTATTTTACATCAGACCACAAGTCTGCGCGCGCCCAACCAAGCCGCCAAACACAACAACAGCACGTGGGGTTGGGGCCAAGCACATCTCAGAACCTGATTTCGGAGACAACTCGACGGACGCTGCGTTCTCGCGGGATGCGACGTAGTAAAATGCCTTTCATCCTACGTGTGAAAAACTCGCCTCCGTTTTTGGTCTCACAATGAATATGTCGGGAGTGCAGATGGATAGGCAATATGCCGCGTGGTGGTGACGTAGGGGTCTAGTGTGCAATACCCGGGGTGATAACCACCCTGTTTGAGGTGTAGAGGCGTGTATGAAGCGATATCGATGCGGTACGTTGATTCTTCCGAGCAAATGGAAGAAGAGTTGTCGCGGGGTGATACAATTCCATTTCATTCCGTGCTTGCCCTGAACGACGAGTAAACCAGCCCAAGCCATGCACAAAACACACACACACACACCATATGCACCCTGCGTACCCTAGATGATATTCACCACAAGTAAAACCACGCAAAAGACGTTGTTGAATAAATATAATATATCGTATCGAAAGCACACGGCAATCGGGTATCTCACAACTCAACTCATCTCACAACACTCCCCTATCCCCTCTACTTCGCCTAATCCTTCCCTTCCTCCGCAGTCACACCAACACCCTTCCCCTCGGGACTCGGCGGACTAACAATGATCACACCCTCGGCCTCGGCCTCACCCTCCTCCTCCACAATGCCCTTCTCATCTTCCTTAACACTGGCCTGCTGCCTCCTATTGCGTCTCCTTTGGCGCTCTGTATCCGCGTTCTCGCGCCTCCTCCGCACAGACAGGGACCCACCATCCTTGAGTGTAGAGCCCTGCAAGCCCTCGAGCATAGCTGCCGCGCGGTCTGCGATATCCGGAGCGTCGCCTTCATCGGGCGCATCGGAGGCGGGCGACAGGATCTTTGCGTCCGAATCCTCGGGCGCGGAGTCTTCCATGTTGACGCCGAGTTCGGGGATTTTCTGGCCGGATGCGACGCGGACTTGGTGTTTGTCCTTGAGGCGCGCGCGGCGGCGGCGGTCGCGCTGGTCGCGCGCTTCGGGCTTGGCGGCACGCAGTTTTTGGAGGAGGTCGTCCATTGCGCCGGTGGAGGCGGGGGATTTGGGGGCGTCCGAGTCGGAGGAGAGGGCGGTTGGGGAAAGGGGGTTGAGGGCTTGTTGTTTGCGGCGCATGGAGATTTCGTTGCGGCGGTGTTGCTCTTCGAGGGCGATGTTCTTCTCTTTGGAGCGCTGAGTGTGTGGTCAGCGTGGTGCTTTGGGAAATGGGATGCGTTGAACTTACTCTCCACTCTTGAACGAAGTTTGCGAGCTTGGCAAAGAATTCCCTCCGAGCATTGTCGTCAGACGAGTCTTCGCCGTAGAATGCCATGATATCGTTGTAGCTCTTTTGCATGTCTTCAAGGAAGACCTGCAGTTGCTCAGCCTTCCGTCTCGCCTCCTTCATACTTCTTTGCACAACAATCGCCACCTTGTCCTCGGGGTGGAATTTGCTGGGATCGGATAGATTACCAGCATCGAGCGACATCTGGATATTCTTGATATTGTCAATGTACTTCTTCGCATCCTGAATGAGTTGCTCGACATTGATCTTCTGCGCCGTAATAACACCATTAATCTCATCCGTGAAGCCCTCCCAACCCGAGTACTGGTTGCGCACAATACGTTCCACAAGATCGGCAAACGTAGATTCGTTTTTATCGTCCTTCAGCATACCCAATCGCGAAAGGGTAGACAGCTTGAAGCCGTTGGCTTGCTTGTTGGCGTCGTTCATAAAGTTACCAATATCGAGAATAAGGCCCAGAACACTTATCAATGCAGACGAGTCTCTCAGACTTTCTGATACCCGTGAGATTTCCAAAAGTTTAGTCGATATCTCATCGTAGTCAGATTCAAATGTGCGAGTAAGTGCGAGCGCCCTCATCCTACTCTTCCAATATCCGTGGAGTTCGTAGGCGGTATATAGATAAATTTGATCTTCCCTCGTCAATTCGTTAGGATCCTGCTCGCGCATGCTTGCAGCTGCATTAGGCCCAGTCCAGTCCTTGGAGTATGGTGCCATCAGCTTAGCAGTGTTGTCGGGAATGTCACAGAAATCATTCTTCTGCAAAAATTCCATGACAACGGGGTCATCCAAAATAAGCTTATCACAGTGAATGACCATTCTGACAAACTCCTCAACAGAAACCGACGAGAACTTGGCCATGCTGATCTGGAAATTGTGTACCAGATCGCGAGAAATAATTTGTTTCTTTTCGTCTTTTTTGCCCTGCTTTTTGCCAATCTGCTTGATCTCCTTCGCCATGAAGAGCTTCTCAACTTCTTCCAAGACACCCTTCTTGGATAGTTCTTGGTACTTTTCTTCCTTTTCCTCGGAAGTCAGACCACGAGTGCCCCACACAGTGCTATGTGGAGAATCAACCTTCTCCCAATGAAGCGCCTTGAGCTTCTTCTTAGGGCGCGGCCCTGATAGTGATACTGAAGGCGCGCCATTGTAACTGGGTTTGGGCAAGAATCCAGGACGCTTGGCGCCTGGCATTGGTGGTGGGGGTGGGGGTGGCATACTGCCATCTCCAGGCATTCCAGGCATGGGGGGCGGTGGCGGAATACCAGGCGGCCCTTTCATGCCTGGCATAGGAGGCGGTGGTGGGATTCCAGGAGGCCCGCCAAATCCAAGCATGCCTGGCGGGGGCGGTGGTGGAGGAGGGATATTAGCATTAGTGCCAGGCATAGGTGGCGGGGGAGGTATGTTGGCAGGAAATCCAGGAGCACCAGGGGGCGGAGGAGGCGGTGGTGGGATTGCGGATTTCGCAGTTTCGGTATCGGCAGGCGTCTTTGGAGAGTCGGATTCGAGGCTGGGATGAGAAGGTCCAGTGGTAACACCGTCACCAGCATCCTCGGCGTCTGAGTCGTCGTATCGCTTGACATTCGAGGCAATCTCGCCCATGAGAGCGTTGGCGGTAGAGGCGCTGAGCTTGGGCTTGTGCATTTGAATGAGGCGCGGCTTCTCGATGACAATTTCTTCGTCTTCCATCAGGTCAGACATGGCGTCGTCATCATCACCAGCCTCGCCAGGCAGCCCAGGAAGAGGTTTCCGTCGAGGAACAATACTCTTCTGCCGCCGCACTGAACCAAAGGAACCAGGCTCCAAACCTTCGAAGCCGCCTTCAGGTGCTTCGCCGTTAGCGCCCTCCATCTTCTCACGCAGTTCCCTGAGCTTCTCACTCGGCTGCATCTGAAGAGTCTTGCCCTCAAGGGTTGCTTGTGTTCTGGCACGCTGTAGCTGGATTTCGAGTCTACCCATCAAACGTTCGCGGTCCATGATGCCCTGCATTTGAGCAGGGTCTTGAGTGCTGAGGCCGTCCTTACCACCCTTCTTCGCTGCAGAAGCCGCAACATCCTGCGCGTCCCTAAGCATGAGATAGAGTTCACGCGTCTCCAATTCATTCCGTTGAAGTTCTTGTGCTCGTATCCTTTGAGTCTCCGCAAGCTCAGCTTTCATTTGCTCGACCTGCCTTCCACGGAGTTCAATCATGCGTTCTTGTTCTGCAAGCTGTTTCTGGAGCTTCTGCACCAGGCCATCAGCACCCAGCTCAAGCTGTGCTTTGACTTCATCACGCTCGGCAATGGCTGAATCTGCAACTTGTCTCGCTTCAATCATTTCATCGCGTTGCTGTCGAGCCTCTGCATCTGTGTACAGCTTGTCGACCAAAGACTGGACCGTAAAGTTCAGACTTTGCTTCAGATCCATGTCTGGCAGCCTGCGGTCCATAGCCACATAGCTAAGCATCTGATCTACCAACTGGAACATTTTCAGTCGATCCTCACCCTCTGTGTCTCTAATCAGCAGAAGATGCTGCATGGCAGACAAGAAGTAGTCCTGCGTCCGACTTCCAGCAATCTTCTGCATAATGGCGTCCGCGATTTGACTTGGGTCATTGAGATCCTTTGTTTCGCCCTCGACGCTATCCACCATAGAGCTGTTCTCGCGCTCCAAGAAATCCTCATAGTCGATAGCCTCGTTGGCCATGTAACGTTCGATTTGTTTGTCGATGACCTCGTACTGGAAACCCTCCATCTTCTGGAAGATGCGCTTGATACCGCATCCTGTAAATTGTGCACGGATGTGCATTCTGAGCTGGAGATCACGCTCCGGGGCGTCTACAATCATATTGATGAAGAACAGCGTGGCAATGGCATATTCCATCAACAAGTTCTCCACCCCAATACCCCCACTACGCACTTCATCGGATGCGCCAACCATCGAGCCCATCTTGCCGCGGCCATCGACTGTGACTTCGACGATACGCATCCAGGCGTCGAATCGGCTGCTCTCGCCATATTGTGCTTTGAGATTGTCGAGAGCTTGTAGAACCTTCTCGTGTCCGGTGCCTTCGCCCCAGTGACAGAGGAAAGTCAGGACGTCTGAGACGAGCTTTCTGGTATTCAGTCGGGAAGCCGTCAAAGAGCCACATAGTGCTTGGATGATCGAGGGGTGGTTTATGGCGTTGTCTGCGCCGTATTTATTGTTCATCAGCGCCTTCAAGCACTTGATAATTTCATATTCGCGTTCCACGTCATTCTCCGCCTTCTGTGCCAGGACGCTTGGCGGGGGAGATGGCCCTGTGCCTTTTCTACGGTTGATCTTGGAAAGCACATTTGTGAGCGCGATCTGGCCCTGTGCTTCGATGAAAGTCCTGACCCAGGCGATCGGCTGAGTCCTCAAGCTGATCTCTAGACTTGACATTTGCTTGATTGTGATGGAGTTGTCCATGACCTTCTTGACATACCACTCGGGCGAGCCCTCCTCTTCTGCTCGCAGAAGGATGTCTTCCCTGGCCCCGCTCACGTAGGTAGTCCGATTTGTATGGCGCTTCTTCTCGTCGTGTTTAAATTCTGCGAGCTTATCCTGGTACACCAGCGTCCACTTCTTATCGATCTTGTAGGCCTCCATCTGCCGTCGGGCCTGCTCCGGCAAACTCTTCCACCCACGCTTCACCATGAGACTCATGAACTCCTGCTCTACTACATGGTCGGGCGGCCTCTGTAGGCTGAAGGTCTGTTGTACAAGCGAGGGCGTTGACGAGGATGGCGAGGACGAGTTGTAGTGCAGGAGATGGCGGTGCGAGTCGCGGGGCGTGGAAGCAGCGGTGGGCAGGAGGCTCCCTGCGTCGAGGCCGATGGAGGAGAAGGTGGACTGGGAGGGGTTCTGCGGGTAGAAGACATTGGAGCCGCGGGAGCGAGAGTCGTTGGAATAGACGCTCGCCTGGTCGGAGGAGGCGCGCGTGTTGGCAGACGAGTCGGTGCCGGCATAGTTGTAGCTGCCGTTCTTGGAGTTCCCCCACTGGTGCATGGACACGCCGCGGTCGCCAGGCTGGCTGGAGACCATGGTGGTGTTGGCCGAGTTCTGGGCGGCCGAGTGCGGTGGCGGGCGGGGCGGGCCCGCGTTGGAGTAGCCATTCTGGGGCGGCATGGAGGGATTGAAGACGGGATACTGGTGGAAGTCGCCGCCGCCCTTGTTGAGGTGGTGTGGCAGCGGCTCGGCCAGTCGCGAGGCGTTGTCGCCGTGCGGCGGGGGGTCAATGGCAGATATAGGGCCCGCGCGCGCAAAGATGCCCTCGGCCGTCATGGACATGGGCCGGTCGATGGAGGCGGCCGAGGTGCTGTGGCGGTGTGAATGGCGTGATGACTGCGAGCCATGGGCGCTCCCGGGGGGGCTGTCGGTGGTGGGCTGCTGCGCGTATCGCGAGTCGGCCGTGGGCTTCTCCTTGTCCTTGTGCAGCCGGCGCCCAAAGAACTTGCCGGCAGACGACTGCCGTCCCTTGCCGTCCATGGCCGCGGGCGGAGGGTGCTCTGCGGGTGCTCTGCGGGTGTTCTGCTCTGCGCTACTCTGCGCTGCTCGCCTGCTCGTCGCTGGCCTGCGCGGCTGGCGGTCGGCTCTGATATGACGTCGCAGGCTATGCTATAGCGCCCGGCGTGGCCTGGCCGTGGGTCCCCAGGGCGGTGGTGAGGAATCCTGAAACGAGCGCAGTGCAGAGCCGTGGTGGTCTGCTGGTCGGCCTGGCCTGCCTCAATGCGGGCGTTGCTCGTGCTGCCGGTGGTGGATGGCGGGAAGTTGCCGAGTGCTAGCGGCTCCTGCGCTGCGGAGGAGGAGCCCTGAGCATGGAGACAAAGGAGGGAGAACGCTAGGCCGGCATCTAGCGGTGGAGTTACCGTGTGAGTGTGTCTTGAATTCGCTAAATATCGCTCCGCAAGTGTTTCCACATATGCATGCAGTCTGCCAGTCCTGGCGCGGCCTCTCCTGAGACGTGCCCTGGTCGTGGCGCGTGGTCAGAGCGTGGGCCTGCGCGAACCCTCGTCCCATCTCACAACAGGCAGCCCGACCGACATCAACCACATGCATCTGCCCCATGGCTGAATTCACGCTCGTCAAGGCACGTCACGCAGCATCAGCATCAACGCCAGCATCAACACAGCCTGCTAACCCCGCTCCAGACGGTCCTCGTTCCGCTCTTCCTCGCCGCCATCCTCTATGTCCTCCTCGCCCTGCTGCTTATCCCCTTCGTTCGCCGCCACCGCAGCCGCTACAGCCAGTATCTCCCCATGCCCTCTGGCGTGCCCAACTTCTCCACCTCGTGGCGCACTAAACTGTCCGATGCCTTGTACAATCTCTTTATGCCCTCCACTTGGACGAGGACCCGCGCCATCGTAGACGGCAGTGGGGGCGAACACAATGATGACGAGCTCTTTGACGACGAGGAGGGCGAGGGCATGGTCGGCTTTGACCCCATCGATGAGAGGCGCAGAGAGGCTCTGGAGCAGAGGAGGAGCCTCATGGACGAGGAGCAGCGCTTGGGCAGAGACCTGGAAGAGGGCTTCAAGGATGACAGCGATGACGAGCATCAAGATGAGCGGCGCCAGTCTTTGTCGCGCTATCGATGAAGTACTGCTTTCAATACCACTTGGATTATATTTCTACACTGTCTCACTTGACCCGTCGCATTAATCACCCCACAGGTCCTCAACTATTCATGCATCACTTCATTGCCAGCATCTGGAGTTCAAGAGGATAAATTGTTTCATACATAGCCAGACATGACCCATCTGACTCCGTGGAACCTAGTAAGAAAACTCGCCTGAAAATGCTACAAAAGATGGAATCGCTTATTTGCGTTGGCCATAAGCCTTGGTGGCGTAGGAGCCCTTGTGCACAATGAGGTCCTGGGGCCTGTAGTCTTCCCGGCCGGAGAAGTACGACTCGAGGATGGCCTTGGTGCCGGCTGCGTACCGTTGCTGTGCGTCGATGGACGTACCGGACATGTGGGGAACCATGGCGTTGCCTCCACCCCATGGGTTCTGGGCGTAGCGGAGCGGGTGGTCCTTGGGCGCGGGCTGGGGGAACCAGACGTCACCGCCGTATCCACGGAGGTGTCCAGACTTGAGCGCCTCAGCAACATCCTCCTTGACAACAATGGCGCCACGGGCGGTGTTGACGAGCCATGAGCCCTTCTTCATCTTGGAAATGAGCTCCTTGTTGAAGAGCCCACGGGTCTTCTCGTGGAGCGGGCAGTTGATGGTGACGACGTCGCATTGTGCCAACATCTCCTCGAGGTTCTCGACCCGTCGGCAGCCAATCTCCTTCTCCACCTCAGCAGACAGGGGCTGGTAGTCGAAGTACAGAAGCTCCTTGCAGTCGAAGGGCTTGAGGCGGCGGAGCACACGCTCACCAATACGGCCAACGGCAACGGTGCCGACGACCTTGTTCTCGAGGTCGTACTCGTTCTTGGCAACCTCAGCAACGTTCCACTCGCCCTTGGCGATCTGCTCGTGGGCAGGGACGAAGTTGCGGACGAGAGCAAGGATGGTCATCAGGACATGCTCAGCAACGGAGACAACGTTGGAGCCAGTGACCTCAGCAACAGTGATACCGCCGTTGGTCTTGTTGGCGGCATCGAGGTCGACGTGGTCCGATCCGATACCAGCAGTGACGGCAATCTTCAGGTTCTTGGCCTTTGCAAGACGCTCTGCGGTCAGGTAGCCAGGATGGAATCTAATCGTGGTTTGTCAGTCCATGTCACATGCCATATGTCATCCCTCATGCACGTCGGAACGTCGGAATGGTCTAGCGCGACACGCCCAAACGAGACACGCGCTGCGGGGCTTAGCGGGGTAGCTCGACGTACGGCGTGGTGATGATGACCTCAGCGTCAACAAGGTGCTTGTCGAACTCAGAGCCTTCGCCCTCCTTGTCTGAGGTGGTGATGAGCTCGTGGCCCTGCTCCTCGATCCACTTCCTGATGCCCAGCTCGTTTTCCGTGGTTCCGAGCATCTTTGGCTCCTGCTCGGCGTGGATGCCGCCCTACCGCATTGTCAGCTCTGTTGCTTCCAATGAAGTAAACATAGACTTACATCGTAGAGGACGAGAAGAACTTTGCCCTGTTGTGAAGATGTCGCCGTTAGCATTCTGATCGCATTGGGTTGACGCAGTGACGAAGTCAATCGGGGCCCGGCGCGTGCGCTGAGGAGAGAGGAGGCAGGACGCGCAAGGCGAGAAGCTGAGCGGAGAAATACCATTGTGTCTGGTGAATTGAAGCAACAAGTCTTGGGGCTCTGTAGAGGAATATATACAAGCGGCCTAAAGGGTGCTCGGGTATATAGATCTAAGGCAGAATCAGTCAGCCAATTGCTCAGAATGAGCAAATGAGGGGCCGGGAATGTTATACCTCTTGCGGGTAGAGATGACGTTCAACTCGGTCAAGAAGGGTAATTGAGGAGGATGCACGTAAGAGATTGAAGCTGTGTGGGCATTTGAGGGGTTCCGCGAGGGGGCTTATATATACGGAACAGTATCCACAATGAGCCTCTCATGGCATCTAGCCGCAGGCGTTTGGCTCATTTTTCCCTCCCCACCCGATGGTGCCCTCCATCTATGCAGGCAAGTGGTTGCTGCGGTTCACGGGAATGACAAGTCATGTTTGGAATTCGCATGGTAGATAGTGCGGGGTTGCATCCAATAGCGCCAGCGCCTAGGAGTAGGTGCCAGGAGAAGTCTATCACCATCTTACCTCTTCTGGCAGTTTGTGAGCTTGGCCGACGCTCCGTAGCGTAGTCGTGAACTGTGGACCAAGCGGCAAACAGTCTGGAGCCCAATGTCAGCAGCGGATCGGTTGGCGAGTACGTAACTTTGGATGCACTACGACGAGGGCTTGATAGCTGCAGCTGCCACAAGTCCTCCATTCCAAGTTCGCTGGTTGCTGCAGAACGCGAGGCTTCAGGTGCAGCATAACACTGGCGCTGTACAATCCATCTATTGTGCCTGAGCCTCCCAAAGCGATGCAGTCCCAGTATGCCACCACTCTCTGCCAGATCTTGCCGGTAATTGCTCGTGCTGAGCAGCAACAACAGCCCCGCAAAAGACTGCTCAACATGGTAAAGGCAAGATTCCAAGGCGATACGTTGCACAACGCCATCTACCGAACACCTACCATGCTGTGACACGAATGCATCTCAAAGGGCAGGTGGGGTGTAGAGCCGAGCAATCTAGGCTACGGCAACAGGCCGCAAAAGGGATCAAAGCATAAGACGGCAGAGGGGTAGCGGTGCAACTTCGCCAGAGCTGCGGTTGCGAACTGTCGCCGCAAAAGCTCGGCGGAAGGACGGTTGAAGCGCACAAGACTCGCAGATGACGGGGCTATAGCTCGGAATAACCGGAGATACGCCGGCCAACGTTGATCCGAGGGCGAGCGCGCCAGCCTCGTGTCGTGGGGCTCAAACGTTATCAAGTCACGCATCCCTTCTCCCATTGCGGTAGAGCGATCCGATATACAAGATTGCGCGTACTCAAGCTTTTGAAGGACATGCGTCCCGTCGCCGCAAACTATCAACAACCACATGCCCATCAAACCATGGTTCCAGAGCTTGCGCTTGATGCACAGCGACACCATAGCAACGTAACTGACTGATCATTGTTTCATGCCTGTCTCTCAACACGCTTCCTCCCCATTATCCAGCCGATGGCAAAGTCCAGCAAAATTTCGACTGTTCTATCGCGATCGCCACCCACGTCCAAACGGCCGACCCAGACCACATGAACAGTGTGGACGCCTCGAAGGCCCGGCCTGGCCAGGCCCTGCAAGCAAGACAGCCATGTGCGGAGCTAGAGCTGCGAAAACAGAACTGCCATATCGCCCTTTGAACATAAGATTTGCAATCGCCTGAAAACAACCAAAAACCTTTTAGCATGCCAAATCCAGCATTAGCCGAAATACCACTACACTGCATATCAAATTACAAATGTAGCGAGACCAAGGTTTGAAGCGTCGTAGGCAGGTGCAGCTCCCAAATGTGGGGAAACAACAGCATTTGAGTTAATCAACTAATCAAAAACCAGCACTAACGCGCAAACCTGCGTTCAAAATCAGCTCCCAAACCCCATTTTGCCCGCCCGCCAGTCGAACACGAGCTGTCTTCCTCGGATCGCCGCCCAGCCCAGTCTCTGTTGGCCTCGCTCAGCGCTCCTAGCCAAAAGAATGCACTCCCCCTCAATCTCAAGAACCTACTGTTCTGGCGTAATTACAATCGCGTCCTTGTCCCCGTCCATATCTACATCCTGCACACTCAATGCAAAGATGAGATCTGGAAATATTGGGACTCGGCCACAGTCCACGGCAAAGCCCTGGTCAGATGAAGTCCCGGTGGCTTGGAGAAGGACGTTGAACATGTTTCTGGGAAGGTGGATGTGTGGAGTTTCGAGCGCTAGTCGTGTGAATGCCGCAGGCATACTCAACACGTCACCTTTCCGAACACCCACATGGCCCAATTGAATAAATCTGGCTAACACTCCGATCGGTAGCCATGTCAAAGATAACGTGACGTCATTTGGTATTTGGTTTTGGTGCTCCTGAAGGTAACAGAGCCTGTGTCTGCTAGATTGAGGGGTGCATTTATGATTACAGTCGGTGAAGGAGCTGGCCGTGCCTTGGAGTGCGTGAAGCGCTACCGAACCAGCGCCGTTCGAAGCTGATTCAAAAGTGTGACGAAGGTCGCCGCCAAGCCGCATCTCTCGTAAGTCATAAATTTAACATCTTAGACACCATACACACTTACAACGAGAGGAACAACCAAATCTGGTTTTGATTCCTTGAGCGGAACCTACTCATGCTCATACAACGCTGCAGCCCGCGCAACCAGCACCGTAGTGGCCAATCCAAAAAGCCGCATCATGATATCGCGAAGAGAAAAAATATATCCAACACAGTTGCAAAAAGTCCGTATAAGAATGATAATGCAATGAAACAAAAGCAAAAGGCCTCCAACAAAACCACAATGAAATAAAACCATCCTCCCTTACTTGCCCTCCTATTGACCTAAGTACCTCCGTGCCCGCAACCACGCCGCAACACCCCAAAGCCGCCCCGCCCCATTTTCGCCATGGAGCCGTTGTTCTAGTTATTCGTGCAAACCCTTGTTTTCAAACACGCCCGTACGCGCCGAGCCTGGCGATCGGGATGGGGGGTTTGCTGGCGCGCGAAGTGTGGCTTTGTGGTTTGTTGGGCGCAAGGGTGCGCGAGGCGCGGTTTGCCCCATTTGAGGGCGGCGCAGGTACGGGGTCCACTCGTGCGGGTGGCAAGGATGTGGAGCAATGCTATGCGGTCAAATTTGGTGAGGGGGGTATGGTTAACATGAGGGAGGGGAGGGTAGATTGTTTGTTTGAGACGGGTGGGGAATGCGGCGAGGTTTTGGTGTTGGGGTTGCATGCGAGTGGAGAAATCGCGGACGGATGTATTGGTGGGGTCTTGCTATACTATCCGCAGCATTGCAGGTAGGAATTGTGCAATGATTATGCGGGGGGTTTTTTTTTCTGAATTCAGCACGATTGTCTAATGAGATTACTTACCTGATGAGCACCTGCGTGGTTAGGAAGATGATCTTTGGCGTATTGGTTGACCACGAAACCCACAGCCATCGTTGCGAGGATCGATCGTATTCCACGTTGTCTATTAATTTAGGATAATCGGCACTCCAATCTTTATATTTCCAAGTCAACATAATATACAATGCCGCCTCGAGTTATATCAACCCGTCGAACCTTGGAAGTCAATTGTGACTCTTGAATTTATCCAATAGCTTTTGAAGTAGATCAAGGGCGCTAGAGTATTTACAAGTGAAGGTCAGAATCCGTGTGCCGCAATGACCGTGGCAGCGAGATCAGCTATGGCACGAGGTTGCACCATGAGATAAATGGATCGAAAGATAGGTACTGCGTCTATACGTGGAACGAGAAAGAAGGACAAAAGGTACCCGGCAAGCAGTACACTTTACCCCAACGACCCCGGAAACACCTCTCTACGATAGAACCTACAAAATCCAAATACTAGACATCAAACACCATGTGTGCCTTGGCCGCATCTAGAATCTCGTTGATCCTTATATTCTTACTTATCGACACGCTACTCTTCTGCGAGTGAAGTAACCTGACCTCAACTACACCATAAAGTAGTCACGTGATATTATTACAGCTCTATTGTTGCCTCATCTTATCAGCAGGCTCAGCGGGTGACGAGAGCCCTTGCGCACTAGTGAATTCCTCATTCATAGAGCTAGTAAAGGTTACCGCAATCTCACACACGAGATCTCTCCTCTTCTCCTCTTTATCCTACTCCAACCGATTACTC
The DNA here is from genome assembly GCA_028458525.1 of Ophiosphaerella herpotricha. NCBI lineage: Eukaryota > Fungi > Ascomycota > Dothideomycetes > Pleosporales > Phaeosphaeriaceae > Ophiosphaerella > Ophiosphaerella herpotricha. The sequence continues at coordinate 38,059 of JALNQK010000009.1, forward strand.
CCTTGGAAGTAGCCACCATTGGGAGACACAAGGTCAGTGTATTCACACCTTCCACCACTAACAATGGCTGACCCCCAGTGTAGTATTAGCATGGCGGACAATACCAACAACCCCAGCTTTCAATATCATTTCGTCGCGAAAGGCGGCGATGTCCTCCTTAAAGTTGGACCGAGCGATACAGTTGTAGGCTTGCTAGTATCCTCCAAAACTCTGTCGCTCGCATCTACCGTCTTCGAAGCTTTGCTGAACAATGGTAACGCAGAGAGCCAAAACGGCTCGCCTGGCCAGCCCCGGGTGATTGAGCTTCCAGATGACCATGGGGAAGCCATGGAGTTGCTTTGCATGGTTTTACATGGGCACGTTCTATCTATGCCACAGATGCTTACAATGTTCGAACTTGAGAAATTCGCCTTCCTCTGCCACAAGTATGACTGCGCGGACGCCGCCCGACTATGGAGCCGACGCTGGGTTTCGAGACAGGTGGAGGAGAACACATTTCATTCACTTGTCACAGTGTCCTTCATGCTGGACCTCCCGCAAGCGTTCCGCGACGCCAGCATGAATGTGCTCAAAAATTGCAACCCGATCCGCCGTGAATTGTTCGAAGTCGAAAACCAAGAATTTCTTCATCGTAGACTCATCAGTTAAGTTGAATCGGCGTCGGCGGCGACCTCTAAGCCAATTTTTTTTTTTTTTTTACTAATGTGGGAGCCACCAGATTTCCTTTCGAATCAGCTACTTGACGCTCAAGAGGAAATAATGGAAGCAATGGCGCCTCCGGAAATGGGGGCTTTGCTCCAGCACGCGTCAAATCGGCCCTGCGCGAGGATGTCGGAAAATACCACGAGATTCCTCTTTGCGCTGCAACAGGCGCATCTTCTTCCTGTCAAGGTCCAATCACTCGCAGAGTACCAAAGGTGCGCGCGTTTGTTCAGCCGCACCACCACGTCCATACTCGACTCCACCAACACTTGTGGAATGGCGGATTGCAACGACTTCAAAATAGAGAATCTTGCCCTCAAGGACCGCATTGATGCGATTGTGGATACAATTCAGGGTTACTGTTTGGACTGCGTGAAACACAAAATCTACGGTATGGCAAAGGCGCCTTGTCGGGTTCCCCATGGCCCGGATCCTCGCATTTGAAATCCATTGAGAGCGCTCTTGGGCAGGCTGAAAAGGCGGTACATGGATTACTGGGAGCATCAGCGAAGTGATACTTTATGTACACGAAATCTGTTTTTCAGAGCAGCTAGGTACTCACTCGTAGGCAAGAGAGGAGCCAATTTAAAACTTTCAATTTGTTGAGTTGGTATATTTATACTGCATTGCCTGAAGTACGCTTGGCTCTGTTACACGGGAAAGTGATTCTTATCCCTTTCGGTTGGCCGAGCGGAGAACATGAGAAGGTAAAGCTGAGAGGATAGAACTCCACCCGCTTTATCATCGGAATGCGGACTGGTTTGGCAGGTATACAGTTTCCATATTTCCACCTGCATATAGCTACCCAAGTACTTTAAGCTGGCTACATTATGACAATAGGGAACGCTGGAAATGCCTGATGAAGATTTATGTGCTTTCTAGAGTAAGACTCTTATCCGTAACGCACCAAGTTTGTCTTGCTTAGAATCGAATCATTGATACGTCGATACATGTTAAATTATTATGCGCAATATTATAAAGGGGATACCGACACCGCACAAGCTCACTTACTTACTTCTACCTTCCTCTCGCCACCGAGAACACACTCAGAAACCATTGTCAAGAATCTTTCCCGCCCTCGAAGCCCACATGGCCTTGCCTTTTCCGGCCATGGTAAGCCTCTCAAATCGGACTTTGACGCCACTAAGCGATGCAAATGGTGCTAGTACCTTGGCTCTTGCCTGCAAGCCCCTCTCAACCTCCTCCTCGGAGACGCCCTCCAGGAATCGTCCGAAGTCGTCAACCCATTCAATGTCCACGATGCGCAGCCTTGGTGTACCCTTCTTCAGATTCTCACAAAGGTCTTCCGCCAACGGCACTAGTATCCTCACACATGTGTCCAGATCGATTTCCTTGAATGCGCACGTTTGAGTATTTACGTTTGGGTACTGTTTAGACGTCCTTGTTGCACACATCCTCGCCACGTCAATCCTGACGCGTACTCTTTTCATCTCTGTCGCGTACATGGACTTGGCGATTGATTTGTAAGTCGGCTTCATGCTCGTATCCAACCGCCAACATGCGTCGTTTGGCGTCAGTGGCTGGACTTCAAACGCCGTCGTGGTCCAGAATTCTTCTTTTGCCTCCTTGTACACTTGCTTGCTGACGAGGAGTAGGCTCATTGGCGGCGGCATCCCATGTATGGCAATGACCCCATTGTCGTTAAGTCGATATGAGACGATATCCTCGCCTGGACTTGGTTCTTGTGGACTTGCATGGCGTGGAGGTTTTTTGAGTGTCTTAATTTCTGACTGTATCGAAGGGATGATGTCCCAGGGTGAGAGTGATCTGCGCCCAACCGTCCAAGGCAATCCAACCTCGACGGAATGCGTGGTGTTGGTGTGGCTAATGTGGAGGTAGATTTGATTGCGTAACTCGGGTGGTAGATTGAGGAAGGAAGGCGAAGTCTGAGATTTGGATGGTATACCCTGGATCCTATCCTTGCGTCGGAACAATTGAAAGGCCTGGATGAAAGGGTGGTGCCATGGCACAACAGGAGACATGTAGTTCCGCAACCTGCAATGATTGTGATCGCACTGCCGCCAAAATACGTAACGCCACAATCTCTCAGGTAGATTGAGTGGTGGGAAGAGGAAGCAATACGGATCGAAGTACCCAGGTGTAGGCCAATGAGGCCGATATAGTACATCTTGCTTCAGTCCCGTCCATAGGTGCATAGGCATTGCTAGATACGATGTGACAAGAGAAGCCATGCCGCGAGCCACCGCAACTATCTTCTCGCCCAACGTCGGTGCCGTTTTTTGAAATATAAGTGACCACATGCCCCTATTCTGAGGCGCGTAGCAGACCATTTTTCCAAAATGTTGTATGCGCGTAGGTATTTCGACCAGTACGCTATTCTAGATACGGCATGGGAAGGGGCCGGCCCTGTCGATCGATGCGGGAGATTGGCGAACGGTAGTCCGAGGCGTTCGGAGTTGATGCAATAAGCAAATTGCTGCCTGTCTTGGACGAAGGGGAGAAATGAAATCCGTACGAGAATGGAAGTGAGAGAGCGAAGTGAAAGTGCGCGGCATGTCCACAATGATTCATGAGTCCGTTGTTTGTCACAGGTACCTACAACAGCCCCTAGCGAGACACGTCAAAGTTTCGAAGCGTCTGCGTCGATAAGCTTTCTAGCGAGATTCAATAAAGGTAGTTTGGATTTGTAACAGTCAAGTGGCGATGGCAACAAGGCTCATACTTGCAGCTGGAGGCAAGCAGATCTTACCAAAAGAAGTGGAGGGGCGTTGGAGGCCCGTGGTCGAATGCGCATAGCGTTGTGCAGCAATTCCGCCAAACTCTCGCCGTGTTCTCGTCAAGTCCGTTCCCCAACATCCCCAACACGCCACTCTGGCACGCGCTGACAGATGCATGACATATCTATGCAATCGTCTTCAAGTGCCGGAAGAAATGGATAAACCAACCCAGCAAGCACGGCAGCAGCGCAGGCACAGCTTCGAAACCATATAAATCTTCAATATCCCGGTGCTGCGCTGATTCGCCCTGTTCCACACTCCAGACCGCACGTGGCGCACCCTGCATCACCGTTGTGCAACAGGCAGCGTCATCTCATTCGTCCGAGTCAGACTGTACATATTTGAAATCCTCTTCCTGCGGCCTAATGTGGGACCTTGTCATCTCTAACCCTCGATATTAGGTCGACGCATCTGATAGGAAATTTCTCCGCACCCACCCAACGGGCTCCACATCCGGAAGACCAGCCACTTCAACCCACCAGTTGCGCAGTCGAGCACTGATAAAAGAGGGGGTCTGCTCCTCGGCTGGCGAAAATCTGGGGCTGAGGGCCAATTTAAATTGGGTACTTTAGGGTTGGAGAAGGGTTGAGGCAAGAACGCGTGACTGAATTGAACGTTGCAGGTGGACAGCGATTGTCGCACGCCTTGCGATACCTGATTTGCGCCGCGGAAAGAGGTGTATAAAGAGACTAGGCCCAGGACGTCATTCGGAGATCTCTCCTGTGTTCTCGACGACCGACACGATCAAGATTCATCATGCCTCGTCTCTTCACGTGCTTGCTTGTTCTTACTTACGCATTCCTCGCACACGCAGGCGTGCAGCAAAGTGACTTCACGGGCCTAGGCCATATCTACGTACTGAAGTCAGCAGACTGGCGAAACGCGACTCCAGAGGCAAAAGTAGGGTGTCTGAACGACCACGGCAAATTCGTTGGCTTTCCTTCGAGGTGTGGTGTCTTTTCCCGTCGTGACGACTACCCGTATACACTATCTACCAAGAACGGTAATTGTACCTTTGAAGACAGCACACAACAACGTAATACGGATAGCTATTATGGCGGTAACGATTTCGCTTGGAATTGTGTCAAGAAGTACAACGCAGAAATCTACGATGAATTGTACACAATCGTAGGTCTTGTCCTCCTTCCCTTTGTGTACTTGTAACTTAAGGACATGTAGGACGGCTTTCCTCACGTCTTCCTTTGTTTTGGTGACATAGCATGCTACTACGACGCAAAGAAGGTGCCTGCGAAGAATGAAGTGCTCCCCCTGTGGCAATTCCGATGGGGTTCGCAGCAAATGGGTATCACGCCCGGCCACATTCAACTTCAACTGTTATGGGAGAAAGTTGGCGACACTGAGAAACGGAAAGGTGAGGTGAAAATCCCTAGTCCGCGCATGGAGATACGTGAAGGTATGCAGGTCCCATTGCAGGGTGCGAGGGCGAGATGAAGGATCGTTATAGTTCGATATGGGGCTCGAGAATGAACATGGTGCGCTTTTGATATGTAGCGCCAATCATACTCTGTGTTGCTGATTCAGACATGATTATACGTACTGGTGTTCGCTAACAAGTGGCTGATGCTCCATTCAATGACTCATCGCAGCAGTACAAGAAAGGCGAAATTGAGGCAACGTTCCATGCACCCAAGCCGGACCTTCTATATGGGACAGGAGGCTGCACATGCGCATTGTGGCGCGAGTCCTGGTATATCTCTCGTCAATTTGTTTCAGGAAGGAACACAGCATATCTATCTGTAGTTTGACGTCACCTGAACGGAGGTTTGGACTTCGGGATTAGAAATGCAAGAGGTACCATGAAAGGACTCGAGGGTTTGCATTAAGGTGATATGCTGTGACGCTACCTAGGTATATGTGTCTTGTTAATTTTGCCTAGTCACCGCCCCCCTTCAACACCTTAGTCTTTGTACCGGATGACATTCGCATTACCCATCCATCGATATCGCTGTGTGGCTGATTCGATGGACTCGTGGTGTGTTACGATTCCAAAGCAAGGGCGGAGAGGCAGGACCCGTTCTATCACTAATCAATTTCCAACATTGTGAGAGACTGGTAATGAATCTTACCACTTATGCAACCATGGGGGAATCTCCGTCTTTGCTAGCATCATGGGGCATGGTCGCAAGCTTCAGATGAGCCGGACCAGCTTTATCCTTTGTCCAGCAGCTGTAGTAATCGAAGTGGTTGCCTGCGGGGGTCATAACCTGGGAAATATCTCCACAGCCGATAGCGACGGCGTAGTTGTCGGCGCTAGCCCTGCAGTTGTCGTCGGTACTTCTAGTCCCTCCGCCACTGTGGCCAAGTTTGGCTCCGTGATGCTTCTTCTGAGCGTAAAATGTGCACTCGACGTCAGTCTTACAGATCTTGACGGAGACCATGTCTGAGTTACTGATGCTGGTCAGGTGTGGCTAGTGAGTGCTGACTATGAGCTACTTACAAAGGCAAACATGCAGCTGATGCCTTGATCTCAAACACAAAGCTGGCATTGCCCTGAAACTTGGATTTGCTGTAAACAACGCCAACATCGCGGTGGTGTTCGTTGTCGACCATGCCCTTGTGCGGTTCTGGGGACCCGACAATCGAGCCTGCAAAGTAAAGGGTAACAAGGAGGGGTTGGAGTACTTTAGAAACCATCTTGATGAGATTCAGCTGATGGGCAGTGCACAATTAGAAGGTAGTAGTATGGTCGAAGATTCGAAGGCGATGAAGTAACAAAGGGGGCTGTATGGTATGCTAGGTATGAAGCAGAGTGCCAGTTCCGAGCACATGAATCGTTTCCTTGGTTGTACTTTTTCGAGGTTCGCTCCCGGCCGCCAGACTCACAAATGGGGTGATGTTTTGGCTCGCCCCTTCTGATTAGGTCCTGCGGGTACTTGAAGTTGCCCAAGTACGCCTACGGAGTCAATCGCATTCGATCGCTGGAAATCAGAATGGGGAAAGAGCTACGTAGGTGACTGTGTCGTACAGTTGGTACGTAAGCATGTTGGTCCATTGCTGCTGGTTACTCGACTAAATCATTGTTGTTCATGCAAAGGGAGAATGAGATGCCGGTGTGCTGCCGCAAATGTATTTCTTGCAATGGTTGGAATCAAGCAATCCAATACCGTCGAGTGGATTCGCTGTTTACATTTCGAGTTCCAAGTCGCAAACACTGCGGAGTTATCAAGGCTGTGATCCGGTGTCGGGCGGCCATATGGCACAGCCAATGGCATTGCACTGAGCTGGTGCACAATCGAACCGTGCTCTTGCCAGTGAGAATATCGTAGATCCGAAGTAGCAAGCCTGCTGGAATGCTTGCTAGTTCCGGCAATAGTTGCCATATCAACATCATTCAGTATTCCAAGGGGGAAGACCATTGTTGATCAAGGCCATCAGATGCGTGCATTCTTTTTCAATTTGAATCCTCATTAGTGTTGGGGTGCCTGTGTCCCCGTTACCATGACAGTACATACCCGCCATCTTGAAAATATCTCTTGGCGATTCTCAAAAGGTAGAATGGTTAACTACACGGTTTTTTGTACGCTTCATACTTGGCTGATGAATACGCTTTCAACTATTGCCCGGAGCTGGCGTGCCTAGGAGCCTCTCGCCTCCCTTCTGATTGGCCATTCCAGCACTGCCACGTCAGTATCCCGCATAAATATAACAAACATAAGCCCGGGCGTTGGAAAGCTAGCTTGATGTCAAAGACATCCATCGCTCGCTGCGGATTGCTCGTGGATGAAATGGCAATAAGAGCGCTGTTAACTCGTCGCAAGGAGCAGTGTTCAGCTCGCCACAGTATGAGCGCGACTAATAAGCAGCCACTCACATGACTCAGATGCAGGTACAATGAAACATGCGGGCCGTGAATGCTACCCGGGCTGAGTAAAAAAGCCAGGCGTGCGGTGTGGGATCCTGAAAACTATAACCCTACGAGTGGGAACACGCCTCCGAGGCTGGTTTTGCGAACGGGCCAAGTCTAGCGCGTCGGTCTGATTGGACCTCGACCTTGGACCTACTTTTGGACACCGCAACCTCGACCTTTGCTTCGCCGCACTCTACAGTGTTCCTACGTCACGTTAGGTTGCAACGAGAATCCTTTACCCGCAATGCTGTCGGCTTTACCCGAAAAGGCTACTCTACGGCCGAGAGAAATGGGTGGCGATGTCGACATCCACTCAGAGAGAAGCCGCCTCCATCATCAGTAAGTAGTCCACACAAACACTGTGACTCTCGCAAGGACACAGAAAAATAAGAAATTGTATTGGACTCTCTGTACCATTCAAAAGCCACCAGCTATTACTCAGCAGCTGATAACCATAATTGGCGGTAGAGCTGCGTCCAGCATCCCTGTTTCTTCGCTACATGCCTTCTTTGAGACTAGCGCTGATGCTTTCCACCCCACAGCTGTCATGTAGGGCTGGTAGGCAATACATCCCCCCAATCACAGACACTCGTTAGCTTGTCAATGGTCGCCAGAACTTGCCCTGCGTGCAGGCCTCCGAGCGCGCTGGAGCACGACTTCCATGTCTCTCGTGAGCCTTGATATCCAAGTACATGTTCCTCAGCCCTAACGTAACATAGAACGTGCTCATACACAGCCTTGCCTCTGAACACTTTTCATAGCATCATGGCCAGCAAACATATAAAGGTTTTGCGGCAACCTCCACCAGGCGGCCGCAAGTACATGCGAATCTATTCCAAAAAACCACAAGCCATGTTTACCGATTCGTCCTCACGATTTAGAAGGCCAAGAACTCCAGAAAATTCCAAATCCCCTCCCGATCAACTTCCTGAATTGTCAGATGTGCCTTGTTATACTTGCCGGCGGAGACATGTCAAGTGCGACCGGATACTTCCGCATTGGTAAACCTTCTGCTCCAAGGCTCTGGGTTTGAACTAAACCAAAGGTGTAGCGCAAAGTGTGCCAAAAAGGGAGTTGCCTGTTTAGGCTATCGTGCGTCGCCTTGATAACGACCATAAACCCGAATCAAGTGCTAAGAAGCTACAGGAAAGCCATTACGATGGGCAGATGGCGTAGCTGTGCGAGGCAAGCTCAAGGGCAAAATGCAACCAATCGTAAACAGTAAATGCTCGCTACGAAGCTCCTGCTGGCTAGTCATCGGTCAACTAACATCTTTGTAGGTCAAGCTTTGAGTGTTTCTCATCACGCTCTCGAAGAAAGTCGTACCATAATTCGTACGGAAGCAGCACATTTTGGTATTCACTCACTTGACAGCTGCTGTTCTGATGTTGCATCTTCTGATGCAATCTTCCTAGAATTAATTAATTACCGTAAGTTCACTAGCTAGAGGCGGTGTGTTATTTCCTCGGTTCCGTGCATAATCAGCTGAACAATAGAGCAGACAATACCATCATGTGTGCAGAGCCTCGGCACCCAGAACGAGCCCCAATTACCATTCGCAAAGTCGCCCAAATATCGCCTTATACGGCACAAAACCTGCCACGAGACTTGTTGAATTGTATTCTTGGAACAGCAGCAGTTCACTGCGCGGTCAGGAACCCCGGCAATCGGGTTATCGAACGCCGCGCATTGGAAGCAAAGAATTTATTATATGAAGGTCTCAGCAATGCGTTTTCAGATCCACAGAATCAGCGGGCAGATGTCTTATTTGCTTGTACCACTCTGATGTTCGCTATTGACGTACGTATCAACCCTGAGTGATCACATGGCGTATTTCTTCTTACTGATATCTTTGCAGGCCATAGAGAATGGAGTTGCCCGTTGGAATACGCATTTTGTTGGCGCCCTAGAGATATTAGCTTCCTCAGGAGGTAGGGAAAGATTTGCATCGTTCTTCCCACACCTGAAATTCCAACTTGCTAGCAGTACCCATTTCGAAACAATGCGCTGTATACTATCTCCGATACCTATGGAAGGCCCAAACCAGCCTTCACGCAACGGCTTAAAGACACTTTGCTTTGATCCGAAAGTGAGGGAGTCATTTTTCTTCGCTATTCCACTATGTTTAATGCGCGCAACATACGATTTGACGGCCTGTGCGCGCAACATCCTTCAGGCTCAAGGTTGTCCCTCAGCTGCTGATGTGTACACGCGCGAATGGATCCTTTCAGACGTCCTCCGCTTCCAACCTGACGAGGGCGTAGATGACATCAGAAGAGCATACTATTCGAACAAGGACATGTGAGCAGATATAAGCTCGATCTTTCAATCCAATTTGAGCTAAATATGAAACAGGACCGCCACAGAGGAACGAGCATGGCACCTAGTTTCTAGTGCTTGGCGTGGAGCGATGGCGATACTTGTTTTGCGCTATCTCTTCTTTGGACTTCCTGATCAAGAGGCACCATCTCGGGCATCTACACCAACTCCTGCCACCCAACAATTCGCTCAATCCACTATTTTCAACACATCAGAAGAATTTATCCAAAACTTAAATGAGGCGACAATGAACTCCGAACTCCAAGGAAATGTAGAAAACCAATTCAACCCAGAGCATTTGTCACCTGAACCACACAGGATTGACCCATTTTCTCGAACACCCTCGCCAATGCCCTCTCCACGTCCATCTAATCAACGCATCATATTCGACCATTGGCATCGTCGATACCAAATACACGATGAAGCAATGTCTGACCTATTCGACAGCCTCCAAGCTCTATCAACATTTGGAGAAATATCTTATTTGCGATCCGCCCTTCTACCTCTAATGATCCTTGCGCTTGTTAGTCGACATGGAAGTCGTGAGCGTGCACTGTGTTTCGGTCAATTCGATTATTTCAAAGAATACATGACACGAGAAGGCGCCACATCAAACTCGCTTGGTGGCTCAACTCTCGATTTCGACATTCCATGGGATCGCCTTGATATTTTCTCCTCAGATATGGCGCAACAAAAAAGCGAAACTAGCTCGTTGTTTGCGCCTCAGCTGCGCAATACAGCTCCAGAGTGGAATTGGTTCGCCATGCTGAAGAGAACAGAGCTGAAACCAGTTTGTGAGTGGCCTATACTACCTTTGAGCTTCTCGAGCTACAACATGAACTGACTTATGTCTAGGGCCTGTAATTGCTGGTACGGTATACCTAGAGCTGGGTACGGAGATTTGGGCTTTCAACGCACTCAACGCATGTTGCACCCAAGACTGTTTCTCTGCATTTATACAACCGCCTGCATCTTCATCGCAGAGCTCTTCTTCGAGATAACAGTGTTCTCAGCTGCAATTGAAAGAATTATCATGAGTCCACCACCGACACCATACTCGCACTTCGCCGATCGACTGCTTGTATCGATGCCCTAATACATGAAGCATACAATTTGTGCGGTACTCAGAGAGTACACGATCGATTACTCGTACTCAATGTCCCATCGCCATGAGGGCGGCTACGCCAAATCCAGAGTTGCGCCACCACCACCGCCACCAGCAGCCGAATCCATGACGCCATAAGCGCAGTATCCGTCAGGCATCCTCCGCCCCCATGCACACCTAGTCGCATAGCCTCGATTCTCATCAAGCACAGAACACCCAAACTATAGATTTCTTGGTATGCAGCATAATCATGAAGTTCGTATCGCCCATCTAAATAAAGAGCTGTTGGCTGCCTTTTGGGCCGCCCACCACAGGATTTCTGATCCAAGACCCTTTTTTGTCTATCATATTCTTAAGTCAGTTTCTTTCAAGTTGTGGTTTTGGTCTATTATCTTCCATTTTGTTTTTCATTTAGATTGTCAATTTCATATCACAATATAAGTGCCAATGCTCTTAACTTTTAAAGGCTGTCTTATACCTTTTTCATTCCATATACGTATCGAAAATAGTTTTCGATTTTAGATTTTGCTGTCAATACGGCGACTAATGTGTTAATAGTCGGCCCTGACGAGTTGAAGGGGCAAATGTTTTCTCATCTATGGCTGTTTGTCTCACTCATAGTTTTGGGTCTCATATTCCGCTCTGTGAGTGTAGAATTGGTAGTCCGCACATGTTCCGATGGCAGAGATAGAGCAAGGCTTTTGATAATCAAAAGAAAGGCGATTGCTGAACGACAGGGAATAAGAACGGGTTCCAAGATGTTGCGCGAAGTTCAAGATACTAGAACGCAGGTCGCCGAAGACAAGAGGCAGAATGTTTGAAATTAGCACATGTGCTTAATGCCGAAGACTTCTCCTACCCATTAGATTCAAAGGAGGGACTGGCGCTCGCGGGTTTATAGAACTCTAGTCCCTATGTTGCCCTCATAATCAATATCCTAATTCACCTTCTTCGTCGTATTAACTCTCTCCTTGCTGTTTTCAACACTATGCCCATTTCCCGTATTATGCCCAATGTCGTTACGCACAGTATCCAGCGTCGCGCCCTCTACGCCTCCTTCGAAGTGGTACAACGGCTTCAACTCTGCAGTTCTATTCCACAGTACCCAGCGCTTCCACCACCATGGTAGCGCGACATTAACATTGTAGCTAATAAACCTCTTTGTCGGTACGCCAAAGATGTAATCGAGTTCCTCAAGCGTTCGCTGTTTTGTTTCCGGAAGCCAAAAGAATATCATGATGAATGCAACAACATTGAGGCCTGCATAAAAGCCAAATGCTCCAGTGGGCGTGAATGCGTGCAAGATGAGCGGGAAGGATATGGATAGTACAGCGGCCCAGAATAAACAGGTCGCGACGGCCCAGCCCATGCCAACCTCACGATGAGAACTAGTATTTTGTTGTCAGTATCCCTGGATATCAGTTTCCCACGTCAGAACTCACAGAGGAAAACATTCAGCAGAATATGTAAACGGAACTGGTCCTTCTCCAGGTGAATAAAATGCGCCAAATATGTAAATGAATGTAGCGATCAGCCCAAGGTGAGCGGTCGAATCCTTTGGAATATAGAAACAGAAACCGGCTGCGAGCAGGGACCAGGCCATATTTGGGAATGTGAAAAGAAGTAAGCTACGACGGCCGAACGTATCGATAGTCCTGTAATATCTTAACACTGATCTTCACCCTAATGCGAACTCATAGGCTTACCAGATAGCAGGCCAAGCAAAGACGAAATTGACGAGACCAAAGCCAAACGAGGCGATCAAGGCTTCTTTCTCAGAGGCCCCGGCTTGACGAAAGATTGTGGAGCTGTCGCCAAGTTAGTGAGTATGCTTACTCGATTTCTTCCACTTTGCATACCTATAAAAAGCAATGATGTTTACTGAGAGCAGTTAGAATAAAGTTGCAATGTCTGTGAGTAATGATAATACGTACTTCCGCACATTTGTTGCGCAATCATAACCACGAAAGAGGCGAGGGTTGCACGACGCACACGAGGGATCGTGAAGAGCTCACCGAATCTAGATATATAGTTGGATTGGCCGACGATCTCGGCTTCGACCTGTAGTTGCGCATGGATATAATACATGTCGCGTGCAGCTTGCACAGGACTGAAGCGGAGACGTAGGAGTGATTTCCATGCTTTGCGGTATTGGTTCTTCTTGATGTACCTATTGTCAGGTCAGATTTCGATGCATCTCGCTAATGATACCAGTTAGCCATACCAACGTGGCGATTCCGGGCAAAGGTAAATGCCCAAAGTGAGTGGAACAGCAGGAATGAAGGCTGAGCCAATTTGTAACCGCCAGGCAATGACAGGCACTCTGTACACGGCGAGGTTGGCGCAGTACCCCAAGAAAATGCCAAAGGCTGTCCATAGTTGCCTAAATTTGTCAGTATCATTGGGCGAGCAAGATCAAGTTTGCTTACCATGACATGACTAAAGCTCCCCTGATTTGTGCTGGCGAATTTTCGGCCGCGAAGATGGGAACAGTGCTACCTTTCAAGCCCATACCAATTCCCCTGTTAAGTCAGCTCTTCGCTTCTATGCTGGTACGTAATGGCTTACATCAAGATACGTGTAATAAACAGTTGTTCCCAATTCTGAGCGAGCGCGCCGCCAATGGGAGTAAGTAAACAGAAGATAGCTGACACAAAGATAGTCCCACGACGACCAATAAAGTAGTTGCAGGGGTCACTTAGCCAACACCCGATGAGAGCAGACCCGATGTACGGGCCAGCATTAACAAGACCAACGATGAGATTATGGGTCCATCTGTCTGGATGGCCCTCGTTATCACCTTGACCAATTCCGAATTCGACGGGGAAGCTCAAATTAGCTCCATTAGATCCAGTCTGGTCCCATCCTCTGCATCCTTGATCAGATAAATTCAGTATCATGTTGAACATGTACTCACTGGACAGCGGCACCGATAGAGCATACAATAACGGTAATGTATAGTTGAAGTGGGTGCTTCCATTTGTGTGCCTTTTCTTTTCGCAAATGCTCTTTATCTTCCTCTTCTAGCATCTCAATGTCTTCCAGGCGAGCTGGATCCTGGGCAACGAGAGCACCTTTCTTGAGGTAGCCGACTACGTCGCCAAGGTCCTTATCGGCAGCGAACTCTTCAACATCACGCATGAGAAAATCGTATGGGATGCCAGAGAGTGGATTGGATATTCTAGATACAACTTAGAACTTTCTAATGTATTATAGACCCCAAGACAAACAACTTACTTCGCATCAATATTCTTATTCAGGTTGAGCGACGCCAAGGTGCCGCGGCGACCTCCATCCACACTGGCATGATCTTGTTGGGTGGTAGTGATCTCGCCGTCCGTCTTGTTAACGCTTGGATCCGACATAATGGCAGAAACTTCGAGCAGTTAAGCTCAATCAAGTGTCCACACACAATAATTTTCGAAGGAAGTTCTGCAACGGCAGGGTGCCACTATTATATACCCAGGGCAATGCAACCACCCCAGTATCTTCATAGCATCGATCGATGGGCCCAACACCCGGAACTGCTCACCATCAGGTTACAGGGCCACGGTGATACCATGCCTTATTCCCAACGTTTTGGCAGCAAAGCCGATGATCTTCTCACAGGGCTTTTAGACATGGCCAAGAATACCCCACTGCTGAGCATTGCCAGAAAGCGTGTTGCCGAGACGCAACAATGGGACTGCACGACTGAAAGTCGGGTTTAGAACGGTCTAAGAGGGTCATCAATGGCCAGCTCATGCTAGACGCCAAGCCGGTCTCCACAGTCTTCAGTGCCTTATGCTGCGGAACCTACAGAGAAGTTGGCCAAGGTTCCAAGGTTGGACAAGAGTGTCTCAAGACGCAGACATCTTTACCGGTCGTTCCTCGGCCTGCTAGACTAGATAGCATCCAAGAACATCGTGCGGGGCTGAAAAACGTTCATGGAACGTACTCAACGCGCTTCAAGCACACTTCTTGCATTCCTAGGATACAAAGTGAGATGGATGAAGTTGTCCGACACGGATGGGATAATGAATAGAGGGCGCCGTGGGCGCATACGCACGGGCGGAGTGCCGAATATGGGGAGTGGAGACTGCCAAGCAAACAGCATGCGGGGGTGGAATTGGGCCAACTGCGAAATTGGATCACGTTTGTCCTTGGCCAGCGCTGCGTGATCCTTTTATGCATTTCCAGCCGTCTTCGATATCTTGAGCCGGCTTGGGAACCGGCTTGAGAATCCTGGTCTCGAAAAGTATTTTTGAGGTAGCGACGAATATGACCGAACAGTCCCCATTACAGCATTGTTCACGATGATAACACAAATGACAGGAGTTGGACAATTTTTTCGTGAAGAAGATGGTCTGATGCTTTAGGGGCAACATTGACTCAATAATCATAGAAATGTGCCTTCAGGGGACTATGCTAAGCGCCTCACCTGTAAGCCACTGGATACCGCAGCTGTACTGTGCCTCTTTCGCGGTGTTCCGAATACAGAAACAACCTCGTTGCAGTGATAGGACTGATGACTTGATCGTCGGTGGAAGAGGCGGGATGTCGGACTAGGTTAATGCAATTTTCTGACATCCCAGCCCGGCGCTATGAATCAGGATTTAAGAACCGAATTTGCAAAACTCTATGAATTATTCAGAAATATAGACACGCTAGCTTGACGTTTTCCTATCTGAAGGCAAAAAAGGAAGCAGAATTTGGTGGAATACGCCCAACGCCGGTCCTACAAGTAAAGAGGAAAGACGCTATCTAGCCACTGTGCCGCATCCAAATCACATCACGCCCCACCATGTCCACAACACCGAACAAAGCCGCATCGCAATGTGTAGTCTGGCGAGAAAACTACAAATCGGACGTAGGCTTGTCCCAAACGTCGTTTCTCCGACGATAGCAAGTTACCGCATGTTGCATTGTTTACCAACCAGACACGAAAATCACGCGTTACCTCGGCCTATCTCAATAAGCCGACACAACACGCTGAGAAAGTTCTCGGAAGTGGTGGCCAACCAGGAAAAGAAGCCACCACCGGAAAGGTAAATCATATATTCCTCTCCTGTGGCAAAGTAATTCGCCGATTATTTGTCAGCATGATCACTCGGGTAACCAATTGGGTACAGTTACACCACAGCATTTGCCATTTTTGAGGGACTTTGGGAGGTAAGACTCTGCCTGTCTCTAACGTTGAAATATCTGTTAATTTTATACGTAGGCCGGCGTGACAAAATGCTTTGTCAATGTCGGGTCGGACCACCCTTCCATTCTTGAAGCCTTCGTCAAAGGCAAAAGGGAGCGACCACATGCGTTCCCGCAAATGATAACATGTCCCGCTGAAGTGACTGCTATATCAATCGCTGACGGGTATGCTCGCATATCGGGAAAGCCTCAAGCAGTTCTTGTTCACGTGGACGTTGGCACCCAAGCCCTCGGTCAAGGTGTTCACAATGCGAGTATTGCTCGTGTCCCTGTCTTTATCCTCGCTGGATTGTGTCCATTCACAGAATCTGATGAGATGGTTGGATCCAAAACCGAGTACAGCAACTGGTTACAAGATGCTCATGATCAAACAGCTATTGTGCGCCAGTATTGCCGCTACACTGGCGAGGTACGCACAGGGCTCAATGTCAAGCAATTGGTCGGACGGGCTCTTCAATTTGCAGAGAGCGCTCCAAAAGGACCAGTGTATCTTACAGCGGCAAGAGAAATCCTTGCGCAAGAGACCAAGCCTATGTCGCTAGACCAGGAGCAATGGGTGCCTATCGGGCCAAGTGCGTTACCGGCCGACGCTGTTCAGAAAATCGCAGCCGCTCTTATCAGCGCTGAGCGACCTCTGATCATCACCGGTTACTCCGGTCGAGATCGACGCACACCAGGACTTCTCGTTGCACTAGCAGATCTCATACCAGGCATTCGCATCCATGATACAGGTGGATGCGATATGTGTTTTCCTACATCGCATCCTGCATCCGAAGGATTTCGCTTGAGCACAGACAAATGCACCCAAGATACGGATGTGATATTCCTTCTCGATTGCGATTTACCATGGACACCATCGAAAAACCGTCCTGCAAAGAGTACAAAGGTATATCATGTCGATATTGATCCCCTGAATCAGCAACTTCGGGTCTCGTTCTTCCCTGCACATGGGCGATGGCGAGCTGACAGTTTCACGGCACTTACACAGCTTGTAGAGTTCATAAAGAGCGATCAGAAATCGATCAATATTCTTCAAGATCTAGCATATATCACTCGTGGCAAAAAGCAAACAGAAGCGCATAGGGCTCGGCTGGTGGCAATACAGGAACAGATACAGCCTTGTCTCGGTGATAACGAAAAGCTGAATGGTAATAATGTGGGTGGTCTTTTGAAAGCTGGACTTCCAGAACCCACCACCTTTGTTGTCGAAGCTGTTACCAACAGCCAGATCATGCACGATCAACTTCAGCCTAGTCGACCTGGAGGTTGGATAAACTGTGGCGCTACTGGAATAGGCTGGAGCAATGGAGCAGCGCTTGGTGTCAAGATGGCACTACAAGATCAGGAGGCTCATGCGGACGTGAAATCCACCATAGTGTGCCAGATCATTGGTGACGGCAGTTTTATGTGTGCAGCGCCGTCAAGCGCGTTGTGGGTAGCGAGCAAATACCAGGTTCCAATCCTGACGATTGTGTTGAACAACGGAGGTGAGACATTCAATGAAACTAAACTTGCTTGATACTAACAAGAATTTGCAGGATGGAAAGCGCCCCGAAATTCTGTCGAGATGGTTTATCCAAACGGAATTAACAAATCTGCCACGGAAGATGAACTGAACATCTCATTTCGGCCATCTCCAAACTATGCAGCGCTTGCGGAAGCAGCGGTTGGCACCCGCGAAGGTTGGATGAAAGCTGTTCAGGTCCGTACTGTAGGTGAGCTGAGAGAAGCGTTGGGGCAAGCCGTGGTACGGGTCGGCGAAGAAAAAAAGGCTATGTTTATCGAAGTCTTGATGTAAACCATAGTACAATTTGCTAGGCAAACATAGCCCAAAGTACATCGTTAGATTCAGCTCACAATATTATTCTTTAACGGGTGTCAATTAGATCAAATACCAAACACCAACTTTTGTGAAATAGGCTACTCCCCGTAGAGGCTCTATTTTACTTGTAAATTTATTACTAACTACTGCTACTACCTCTATTGCGGCCTTACCCTATAGTAATAGTTCCTGGATTTAACTATAGGAGAGAAAAAATTGTATTATAGTATATCTTAAGTTAGTAGTAGTAATACTATTACTATATATAGTAAAGTTTGGATTTTTAAATTCAACTTGCTATGAACTGGCCCTAGGAGAAGATAACTCTAGGTTTTGAGGAAATACATCAAGTATTATGTAGCTATAGGAGTAACTAGGGTGTCCTTTATATATTGCCCCTTACCCTAGCCTAGCCACGGATCCTCTTACTAGCTTAGGCACAGGCGTAGCCCGAGACCAAAATACTTCTATTATTAATAGTTGTTGCGAGAAGCTCAGTATACTGTGATGAGCTATGCTACGGGCTACTCCTGCTCCGAGAGATCCCTACCAGGCTCGTACTAAGCTCGGATGAGAGCTACGCTCTCCTACTACCTAGAATCAATGATCCATCTCCCTATCATTCTTAGGCTCGTTTCTCCCGGCACAATAGTTCACTCTAGTTAGTTAGGCTGTCAAGGAGTTCTGAAGTTATTTCGGAGCCTCCCGCTCAAAGTAGCTTGTTTTGTCGCGCCTTCGCGCTCTCCGCCGTCTCTCTTCTCAACTGTTCAACATTTCGCACTTACGGCTCACCATGGCAACATATATTAACATTTATTTGCAGGGTACGTCAATTTCTGTATATGGAATTGCGTTTTGCTTATAAAATGTTAGGGACCGTCTACTTTGCTGCACACCGCTCTGTGAAAGACAATGACATGCTACAACTATATTCCAGAATGTCTGTAGGCGTGGCAAAAGGTATGCAATATTATTCCCTAATAATGCCGTTAAAGGTGCTCATAGGCATAGAATACACCTTTAGTACTTTATATTCGCAGGATGCTCGGGATTGGCATCAGCAGGACGACATCGTCAAACCCTTTTACGATCGCCGATGCGTTTCCATTGGGGCTATCTAGACCTTTCATCTCGATAGCGATATCTTGCAGCTAGACAAGAAGGATTGTAACCTTTGGGTTTCCCTCAACCTTGTTCGCCAACGTTCTGTAACTATTTCCGATCTAGAGCCTTATGAACAACTACCGACACTCACTACACACGTCTTTCGATCTGGCTATCCATTTACGCGCTGGAAAATAAGGCGTAATTAGATTAACGTGCAGCGACTCCAGCGACACAAGGCTTTTATTACTAGAAACTTGCTGACTTTGTATTCCAATGGAGGCACGTCCTTTACCGTCACTACAACAACTCTACGTTTCGAAGGCTTGCATACGCGGTTGTTAGGATTGTTACTCTAGACTTTACTGTTAAAGAAGCAACACTCTCACGCCAGGGCCGTGGCGGCTTCCTAGTCTGGTTACACAATCTTCCAGAGTGGGATTTTGCAAGCGGACACATCATCAGAATTGGTAAGACGTCTATTGTTATATGCCAACATGCTCTGCACGCTATTGCAGTGATTCGAGAGGATTTTGCAAAGCAAGTCCAGTCTACCCCTAGCTTAGGCGATAGCAGCCTAACTTACCTCGTACTGTCAGTGCGAGAGCTGATGCTGTGTCGGATAAACTGCAATTTCGAAAAATACACGGAACTCGAGCATCTCTTTGATGGGACGCAACCTCCTTCCGACGAAGCCATTGAGTTCCTTCTCCAAGCTACACAAACTAGCCTCTCCCCAGCGCCTCTTCGCAACCTCCCTGTTGAGCTTCAGGATGCAATCCTCGACAAGGCATTGGCGGGACCAATTGAGAGCGCTAGGGTTGGCTGCCTGCTCAACGCTGAGTCGGTTTTACATGGAGGTGCCACAACCGAAATATTGAAAGGGAAGAAGGCCATCGGAATAGAATGCCTTGGACTCCTGTGGAGTCGCATATTTGGTTCGGTAGTCACTCCAGTGGTATCGCATACAAGTGAAAAATGTTCGAAACACCTATTGACGGCCTATCTGCTAGTCTGCACGAACGACATTGGATTATCCTTGAGCTGTCGACCCCAAGCAACAACATTATTGGCATGGTTGATGATGTGCGTCTTGGTTCCAGCCTCGCTAAAATGCCCATATCATACTTGTAAAGTTGGAGCCCACTTGCTGACACAGCAGATTGAAATTCGTACGGTCCCATGCCGAATCCCACCTTTCATTCTAATAGCTAATAGCAAGACAGCAACATCAGATTTGTCTGACTCTTTGCGTTTGAGATGCGTAAGAGTCACAGGCAACAGTGCATCAGCGGGGATGTTGCATGCGATGCAAGGTAGGTATTACCTATAAGAATTTTCTTTATATAACTTTAATTAGTAGGAGTCTATTAGCTAAAAGGCCCCCAAGGGCGGCTTTCTATGAATAGGTATCAAAAGTAGCACGTTATTACTATAATGGCCTCAATTAGGGACGTTAAACTAAATGCACACACATATACACCCAATTGGATCAAAAGGCAACGAAAAGCGATTATTTTCAGCACTGGATCATGGGTATTCAGCTCACGGCCGTTCAAACGCACTTATTCAATGCAAATAACATCCATACGACTACATATACTCGCCAAACCGACTCATCAAATGTACATCTTTTCGTAAAGCAAGTGGGTCCAACATACTCGTAACCTAACTGGGCAACGAGCCACTGATGGCCCAGTAAACCGCATAATTGACGTTTGTAGCATCGTAGAATGGGCCGATATTGACAGTCTGGCCGTTGGCAGTACCGGTGAAAGCCAAGCTAGAAGTGCTGGTACGCTTCAGCGAGTTCAGCGCGAGAGATGGGTTGGCATTGAGAGTAGTTGATCCATAGTTGCCACTCAGCACGACTGGGCCATAGGCGATAGCCGCGATGTTCTTGTTGTCATTTGCGGGAACGGTGGCGAGCTTCATTGGCAGCTTGACGGTGACGACATCGCCGGAAGCCCAAGTACGGGAAAGTGTTGCGTACGTTCCAGTCTTTGCGTCGACGCCGGAAGCTTGTCCATTAACCATGATCGTGGCACCGGATGTCCATGATGGAATTCGGATCTTCATCGCAAATTGTCCGGTACCGGTGACGGTCAGGTTGGTGGACTCAATCATGGGGAATGTGGTCGATTGAACGATTTTGATATTGCGCTGCTTCCAATCTAGAGTCGATGGCGTGAAGAGGTTCACATAGAGTGCAGAGTTGTCGTACCAGTAAACGGAGTCTGCCAGCTTGGTGTTGGTCTCCAGCGCGGTTCCCTGGCAGCACCAGAAGGAGTTGTAGTCGGTGCTCCAAGTTCCGCCTCCCCATGCAGGACCAACGCCTCGGCGTCCACCAGCCTTGAGTGGGGTGAAGTAAGTGATGTGGCCATGGTTGTCACCTGAGTTCTGAGCACCGAGAAGATGGTTGAACAATGCGCGCTCATAGTAGTCAAAGTACTTGGTGTTGGAAGGGTCCACAGTCCACAACTCTCGAGTAAGTTTCAACATATTGTATGTGTTGCATTGCTCGGCAGTGTCAGTAGTAAGATAGTTGGAAATCTGGTTTGGTGGGCGGAAGTGCTCAGCCTGGCTGTTGGCACCAATTGCGTATGTGTGGGCGTTGACGGTGAAGTCCCAAGCATTCCGCGCGATAGTCAAATATCGCGTCGTGCCAGTAGCCTTGTACTCTCGAATAGCGCCAATCCACTTGGGAATATTTGTATTAGCATGATTGCCATTCAATTGATCCTGACCGTTAGCAAGAGGGTTAAATTGGCTCTGGTGGTCGAAGCGTTGGGCCACTGTAAGCCACTTCTTATCTCCTGTGAGCTGGTAGATGTTGGCCAAAATATCATTCATACCACCAAACTCGGTGCCCAGCATGGCCTGCATCTTATCCGTGCTCAGTTTGCTTGTTCGGCCATCAACCCATGAAGCCATCCCCAGAAGCACATCCTTGGCTTGAGTGTTGCCCGTGAAACGCCAAACATCGAGCAGACCAGCCATCGTCTTGTGTACAGCATAGTACGGAACATTACCAGACGTAAGCGTACGATCCTCAACGGCTTTGAAATCTGATTCAGGAAATCCAGATAGATAGCCAGCGCCGAACCCGGCAGCGCCATTATTCGCCTGACATTTGGCGAGTTCGGCGACGAAGGTGGTTGCGCGGTCTTTGCATGTAGTATCTTTCAGAGTAGCATAGCAATGGGCCCAGGCAGTAAGAAAATGTCCTTGAGCATGCGAACGGAAAGGGAAGTTTGGCGCATCCCAGCCACCGTTCGCCTGAGCGCCGTTGGTAGATAGTTTGTGGTTCGCCCGGAAGTTGTAAAGCAGGCGATTGACATCCACTGACTTGAGGTAATTCAGTGTTCGATCCTGATTTTCTGACCACCGACTCTTCTCTAGCTTCAACTGACTTAGGTCGAATTCGAAAGCGGAGGATCCAGTTTCCGGCACGACCAGAGGAGGACTGCTTTGGGCAGTGACTGATGAAACCACTATGGCGCACCCTGCAAGTAGAGAGTTAAGTAACATCTTGTGAAAAGATGCTGTGGTAACCAGCAGGCTGTTGCCAAGAAGATTTACAAGATAATGTAGGTGATTGAGCAATGACACAAGGAACGGGCTATCTACCTGGATATACTTTATAGCCGTCTGCGTTACCGGGTCACACGCGCAATAGACGGACTAGGCAGGCACCGAGTGTACCCACTATCGCAAAGTAAGGCCATGATTATCCACGAACCCGGATATTGGAGTTATTGGTGGTTAAAAAATCGTTTGGAGCTTCTGATTTCCATCTTGTAAGGCTAACCTTTCCATAGTGAATATTACGTCGTAAAGGGGACATGTCACTTAGTATGAATTCAACGCGAGATATGTCGATACGGAGAGCGTGTTCATGCTCGGGTAAATCTAATTACAACGACTGCTCGGCATTTCTCCACCAATTGAGGTTATAATAGTCGGATTATAGGTCCTAATGCTCGCCGACTACAGATGTAATTCTTCGAAACTTGGTAGCGAAAGATACTGATGACCCTCAAGATCCATGAACATGGAGCAATGATATTGCGGAGGTTTGCAGCAATGGAGAAAGATGTGGAGAACTTGGGCGATTAGCGAAAGCGTACCACGAGTGAAAACGGATATCTTCCGCAAACAATATATGTCCCTAGCACTTGCTTGGAGGTGGGCAGTTATCTGATTGGCTAGTTGTCACAGATTGACAGACTGTGAAATACATTTGGAAGTTCAGTTGAACTGCACCCCTGGCCTTCCTTAATCCCACCAATGGGACCAGTCGGACATTTTCGACTAGAAGGGACACCCCTCATAAGTTTTTATTGATTAATGGTCAGATTAGGGCTCAGTCAAGAAGCAAAATTGCCCTAATTGCACGAATCATACTTCATGAGTGTGACTCTCGCATATTAATTTGCCATCTAGCAGGGTCGTCAGTGTCTCACTGAGGTGAGAAAAGCGTGTCGGGCACGAAATTTTGAGCGACAGTATACGTCTGATATCGCATTCGCATTCGGATCTGGTTGCTATTGCTCAAACCCTTTTATAGCGGACGCAACTCACGCGCATCGGTAATCGGTGAAGGTCAACTTGAATTGTAGTGACAACACCAGAGATCAAAGCCTGCCGGGGTTAGATTTCGCAAACTCGGACTATCTCTACACCCGAAACACAATATCGATCGGAAAAAGCGTGGTAGTCGTAACAATATTACATTCAAGTGATTCGTAATCATCGCTCGCTCTTCAAAGGGTATATACTAGCACAAGCGTGAGGCTCAATGCGCAAGAGAAAACAACCACAACCCTACAACACCAACACCAACACCAACGCAGCAACAACAAGTCCCATCATGGTGCTAGAAGCAACCGGTAGTGAAGCCACACCGGTAGCGTCGACCGAGCCAACTGAACTGCCTCCCTGAGTGCTTGAGCCCTTCGCTCCAAAACCCGGTTTCGAGTCTACCATTCCAATGGCGGACTCGTGTCCCGTGCTGCCTGTGACACACTTTCCCTTGCCCCACTTTGCCTCTATCGCCTGCTTCCAAAGGTTCACAGGGTCGAGGTATGTCGCAGTAGTGTAGAAGAGTCGACAATCTGCAGCTTCGTATATAAACTCTAGTGGGGTCTGGTCTTTGTCGCCCTGACGTTGGTTGTTGAGCGAGTTGACCGCACCGGCGAGAGATCCCTCTGCCGGAGTGGCTGTGCGGACGTAGATTTGTTTGGCGTTGTAGATTGTGCCCACGGCTGTTCCATTCAGCTTCTTCGCAACTTCGGCGCCATCGAGAGCAGCAGCGATTTCGATCGTGCGCTCAGCGAACTCATACAAGGCGTCTAAGGTAAGTTTCTGGGATCCTTTGGAACCACCAACACCCTGCATGGGAGCATTTCGAGGACGTCCTCCAATAGCGATGGTCTGTACCTTGCCCTGCTCACGCATGAGCTCAGAAAAGATGGCACAAGTGCTGCCACAGAAGCCGTCCTGAACGATCACAATGTTCTCAGCCTGGAACGGCTGGGTGGGCACATTCTTCAGTTCGTTGTAGCCAGTTAGAGTCGCAGGAAGAGTGTGACCTCCCACGTTGTTGGAGAACTGTGATATCGTAAGCATATCTTCTAAATAAGTGTTCACCGCTATGACCTACGTTGTAACGGCGAACTGAAGTGAAAGTGTCGCCGTTGATTGTCGAGGGCCCATAGTAGTCCTTATAAGTCTTGTAAGGCTTGTTATTCTCATCAAGAATATTCGACCACAGAAAAGTGCTCGAGATACCATAATCGGCATCGTCCCACGCTGCGCTGAGCTTGCCATCCTTGCCTTTCCCTTCAACTGCGACATCGGCGACGAGAGCGCTGTAGTAATGGAATGCTTCGTGTGCGCGGTAGCGAGATGCGCCATATGGTTCAATCTTGGGGAATAATTGCTTGAAGAGCTCAAAGCCCATATCAATAGCACCACCACCGTTTCCACGAAGATCAATGACAAGTTTTTTCTTATTTTGCTTCACTGCATCGGCAAAGAAAGCTCGGAGTAGCTTCTGTGAGTCAAGGAAACCTGCCACTATTGGGTCATCTGCAGAACCCACAGTCAAGGTCGGGGCAAACCCAGAGAGTGCAAGGACAGCAACGTCTTTGTTACTATCACCGAGGTAATAGCCAGAAATTACCTTTGACTCTTGAATGAAGACCGGTTTAGGGTATCCAATTAAGCTGGGAGAAGGCCTCGGCGTAGCACCAGCGGCCTGACGCTTCACTACGGAAGAAGCCCTTGCGGAAGCTCTCACGGTTGAGGAGGCTCGTACAGTTGCGGAAGGCCTAACGCCAGATGCAGTCGGTGTGGCTGGATTTGTGGTCTTAGGAGGTCCAGTGCAGAAAGCCTTGAAAAAACTAGGGCCATCTGTAACTTTGCTGAAGTCGAACACGGGTGGAATTACAGCGATATTGTCGATTTTCTTCTCAGTCCCGTTGGCAAAAGTGAACGTTGTGGAAGGACCGGGGTAAATATAATGCACAGCAGCCAGGCCGCCCGAGTCCTGACCATTGCCGAGCGCGAAAAGAGCTAGGTTGGGGAAGATGGTGTTGTAGCGAGCGTCGGCATCATGGTATTTAGTCCCCTCAGAAAGCTTCTGGAGATATTCGGTCGCAATCTGGCCGTTGATCTTCTCAACCGATGACCCTGTGATTTTACCATTGGCGTCTTTTGGAAGGTCAGATGCTAGGTAGATCTTAGGCAGTGCGATGCCATCTTCTGAGATTGATACCACTGCTCCGTCAGGCCGCGCAAAATGAAAGACATTTGTGATATCCGGAGTGAACTGCAGATGGAAATCGCCAGCTTCTGTAAAACACATTGAATTAGCAAATATTCATAGAAGCTCGAGATGAAGTACACGACTAAAGCAACGGAGGGCAGGGGTGTTTGATCTATAACTTACTGTCCAGGGTGCGACGAATAGACAACTGCACTTCGTAGTCATTCTTATAGGTTTTTTCTTTAAGGCCTTTGATGATCAAGTCAAGCTCCGCCATAATATCCAAAGGTTCGATCTGATCTTTGACGCCCTTCTTGAGCCACGCGAGGGTGGACTGCCATTCCAAATGTGCTTTCAGCTCTTGAATCTCCTTGATATCCCCATCAGTATCAACCGGCACGCTCAACAAACAATCGTAGGCGCGCTGTGCTGGAACACGTATCCCAGATGGCGTGACACCAGGTTTGGAGTTTGCCGCCTTCTGAGCAGCCCATAGTTCGGCAACTTCACCGCATGGCTCAAACTGCTTACGCCTTGTAAGAGACGGTATTGGCCGTGAATCAATTTCTCCGATATGGACTGCGTGAGGTGCTTCGAAGACTTGGGCTGCAGCACCTGCAACAAGTGCTAGATGAGTAAGTGAGCGCATGGTGAAGCTCCGGTGTGTTCGCAACGTTTTGAGCAATTGCTACTAAACGAATCGAAGGCTCGGTCTAACGCTCCTTTATACAGACACAAAAGTATTGTAAGCCAGCCATAAGGCAGCCAAGTCATTTCGTTGTGCATGACCTGAAGGTGCGCCTTCACCGTGCGGCTGATGCACTAGAATTCGATCTTCTCCAGGTTTTGAGTGCAATGGGGCTGTTCCTGCCGAACCATTCGCTACAACTAGCAATTCGGCGTACTACCAAGTGCGCTGATTGGATTAATGAGTTGTACTGCGCAGCCGTAGCCTTTAGAGCCTTTAGAGTTGTGCTAAATTTGTCTCGCATACCTTAGCACCCCTTGGCACTCAGCCGTTGCTGATGCGCATTGAATGATATCCACCTAACCAGCGAATCAGACATACAAGACGAATGGCTACCTGAGGCTGTGCCCAAATTCACAGTGATGCCCACTTACAGTTTACAGAAGTGGATGATAATCAAGCCTTCTTGACGCCTTCCTCTCGCAACCTTGGCAACACAGGCAAGCAGGCGTTGCTGCGCATACGCGTGGAAGCAGCCAATGTACACACACTCCATAAGGGTTTCTTCTGTCTCTGACAAACCATGTTGTCGTTTGTCAAATGGTACTTTGGAATTGTCATCTCGCTGTTTACTAGCCCTCGCAAATGGCATACTAGGCGTTCATGCTGACGGTGAGAACGATTTCTACGCGGCCAGAGCGTAGAAACAACATGATTCATGGGCGGAGTGGGCTGTTGACAACACAACTAGACCATACTTGATGTGGTGGCTGGAGCATAGTGGAGGTGTTTCGGGCGCTGAAAAGGGCCTGTGGTTGGTGTTTTATTAGCGCAATGTTCAGCTCATGTCCACAGCCACACCTTGGCATCACCCTGCATTTGCAGGATTTGCCAATTTAGCTCTCGCCCCCGTGTGGTACTTGCTGGTAGGTGCTTGGTAGCGAAGCCCGATGCATGTGGTATGATTTTAGCAATTTTTGTCAACAAAGAACTCGAATACGTAATCATCACACTACCACAAACAAGGAGCCGGTGTGCCATTACTTGGGTAGATGGACTTCCTGTCCACCGAGACCACGGTACCGCAGATATGATCGTTCATGAACCAAAAACAATTCATTTTTGGCTATTTTCTGGTCGTGGTTTGTAATCTCACCCACTTGCGGAGCTTCCGACAGTCGTCAGCATTGTGTTATGTGACGGAGCAATACCAACACATGCCAGCCCTTAGGCGTCTGATACATTTTCCTTCCTCATCCTATTCTACTCCTACAAAGTAATACGTATCGTTACAAGACAAACGAGAAGTCGTTCTGTCCCGAGGCCAGCACAGCTTTCAGGTTGATGGAACCCCAGAATCTATCGTAGTTTAGTTTAGTTTGGATATACTTGATTTCCTGCTTGACTAAAAATTGCAGCCCAACGTATCGTACAGTGCTCAATCTTCTCAAAGAATTCAACATCAGCCGTGTGTACTCCACCCCCACAATATCTGCACCAAAACTTCCACATTCGAGAAACACGGTTGTAGATCAGCATGCACACGCAAGACCCCAAATAATGGTGACACTGAATTCGAGGTAGCGAGCGTGTATCTCAGGAACAAATTTTACCGATTGTCTTCTCAACTCTGACTTAAGGTCAGCTCATGGATCTGGCAATACCTTGTAGCGTGTTGGCGCACCTTTGCTCGCTTCTGGCGCAACAAGCAAAATACCAAGAACAAAGTGATGGCTCCTCTCCGAATCCAAAAACACAATAGGTTTGTGATATTCGACCATCGAGAAATCCGCGCTCCTGCCACCGGTAAAAACAACTCTGCTTGCACTTGCATCGGTAAATAATACTATTCTTGTCGTATTGATTGCGACAAGGCAATATGCCCGTTGTAATTTTGCCTTTTTAGGAGATCGACATACAAAAAAACGTATCAATTGATTCGTAGGGAAGTGATTCCTCCTTGTATCCACGTATCCACAAGTGTAACATGGTTTTTACGTGGACAATTTGCTGGAACGATATAAAATAGTGTTGAATGATAAGTACTCACGCCATTTTCAATATCATGCAGGGTAAACAGATCATATGTAGCGTGGCCATTCGGCTAAGCCATTACCTGCGGATTGATACTCAATGTAGACAAACTCGGTCTACAAATTCCCCAGTACTATGGCTTAAAAAAAATTCTACCTACTAATTGCACCTCTAAATATCTACGTGCCACAAAGTAACAGCAAAAAAAAGTAAAATCACCTGAAGAGGGCAGAACCACATTGACGGTTTGACATCCCTCTATTCATCGGCCCTCATGCGTATATCTCATGGTCAATATTTTTCTCAAGTCTAGTTGCTATGAAATATCTAAAAACCTATGTCTTGAAAACCTATCGTGGCCGAATATCCAACACTCGATGGAAACGAAATCCGAAATGCATTGCACCGTAGACCAAAAGACACACCTATGCTCATATGGAAATCCTTGGACTCGCACTCTGGATACACGTTCTAGAATGGTGTACAACTGCTAGGAAGTAACCCCCCCGTTCGTTTACAACTAAAGTATCTCCGGGGGCCGCGCGCAAACCCCCCCCCCCCTTTCCCCCCCCCCCCCCCCCGGAAGAAGTTCCAAGCATTCACCAATGGTGCGCGTAAGCTCGCCGTAAAGCCTTAGCATACACACCATCGCCAGACAAATAAAAATATTACTCACTTACTATCCCAGCACCAATTCCCCCTTCCCCAGCATGTTCCCCCTCTGCACCGGATCGCCCCACCCCCCAATCCAATTTATCCCTTACAGTCCTCGCCATACATATCGCTCGCGCCCAGCCATACCCTAGCCCCACATAACCCGCCCGCTCCCGCCCTACATGTCAATTCACCGAGCCTCGAATCCATACTATGTAATCGGCATGGCGTGACGTGCGCAGTCTAGTTGTCAACTGTTAGTAATACGTGCTCAACGCGACGCGCGGTATCCGAGGTGATTGGTAAAGCGCGTTGTCTCGACCGAGTGTGCGGGGTGTTCAAATAGCGAGCGTGTAATTCGCTACGATAAGTTCTAACATCATATCAGGCCCAGAGAGAAGAAAAAAAACCATCGAAACATTGTTCTTTCCTAGGAAGGACTCGACTTGGAGATTTGGGAAGAGACTTGGGTTCGATAAGATGTACCTTCCGGCTGCGCATGTGGAGAAAGATGTGGGTGCGTTGTTGCGGTTTGTGAAGGAGAATCCGCTGGGTGTTTTTACGACGGCAATTGAGTCCGAGTCATACCCTTTCTTGCAGGCGAGTCATATTCCGTGGGTACTGGATGTCGACAACACTCACCAGCTCGGCGTTCTGCGCGGACACATGGCGCGCGCGAATCCTCAGGCCAAAGCGTTGATCAAGCACTTGAAGTCTATATCGGAGGGCGCACAAGTTTTGTCGCGAGATGTCATGGTTCTGTTCAACGGGCCTGCACATCATTATGTTACGCCAAAGTTTTATACAGCGACGAAGCCTGATACGGGGAAAGTGGTTCCTACGTGGAATTACTCGGCTGTCCAGGTTTATGGTCGTGCGACAATTTTCTATGATACCAAGGCTGCGGCAACAAGTTCATATCTCGATGATCAGATCAGGGCCCTGTCGCTACAATCTGAGGTTGACATCATGGGGTTCAAGGATCAGCCGTGGGAGGTGGATGATGCGCCTGTTCCCTACATTGAGATACTCAAAAAAGCGATCATTGGCGTTCAAATAGAGATAACAGATATCAGCGGCAAGTATAAAATGAGTCAGGAAATGCCTGTAGGAGATCAAGAGGGTGTGGCAGAAGGATTTGCGGCCATGGGGTCGGAGGTTGGGGATGAAATTTCCAAGACTGTGAGGGAGAAGGGCAAAGTAAATGGAAGCAAGAAAACTTAAGTTTTCTGGGCTGCCTGGAGGCGACGCCCCGTTGCTCGCAAAGAAAGAAAGTGAGATATGAGTAATGATGGACGACACCGATCTCCTGCCTGCGGAATGGTAATGGAAGGAACTAAGCGGAAGTTTGGTTACACGACGTTTGAATTACGGCATTATGAATTGACCGTGTCGATATCTGCTACAAAGATTCGGTGCTGATGATGTCGAATTATTGTTGTTGCATTGGTGACATTGTGGGACTCACGCAGTTGACACTTCAATTCGAATAGTCCATGTGAACCACGAATGAGTGCTCGCGAAAAAAGATGACGCCAAGAGCTTGATGCTGCAGACCACTTTTGCCTGGTGACGTGTTGTAATTGAGCGAGTTACATCCAGATTTTCCAAGGCGTACGTATGGCTTCGCTGTCACCGTAATATAGATCGCGTGATGGGGCGAACGCAAGTCAGCGGAAATGCTTGGCAGCCGCGTACGAAGACCTTCGCCAGCAGCGGAGATGTCTGCTAGGGAGGTACATGCAGCGCGCGTGGGAGTATTTACGATCTGCTAAGACGTTGTCGTGTCACAGGGACATTGGCTGTGCAATGAATTTTGCGCAACGTGACTATTGGCGTGCAAAATTCCGTGCCTGTGACCAAGAAGGGATGGCATTTTTGCGTGATATAGAGTGCCACGTAGCGAAGGGTTGCCACGGCATGTTGCAAAAGGTAGTATTAACATGTTCCAGGATGCCCTTGTTACACTGATCTTGGTATACTACTGCGTGAGTAACTAAGAGGCCTTGGGAGATAGGGAGCGTGTCAATGGCATGCTTGGTCGAAGATGCCGAATGGTGTCTGAGGATTGAAACATGAAAAAAGGTGCGACAGACAGGCGCCCCAGCCGATGTGAAAGTCTTGATCAAAGCTTAGCGCGTGAATAATGTACGGCCGCGCAATCGAAAGGGTCCCGCAGTTGACAGATAGACTGCAATGCTGCCGCGCTTGAAACCGGAGTAGAGGAAGCTTGGCGTCTTGGTAGTCGCACAAAGAAGACGATCAGCGTGCACAGAGTCGAGGGCGAGTCTGGGGCGATATGGTTTGCAATCAATACATGCAAGGCGGCTAGGCGGAGGAGAAGGTTTGTGCAGCGGACACTATCAATTGATGTTGCTTGAAACAAGAGCGCAAACGTAAAGGGTGGGAATAGTCTTGGCTGCCAAGGGATCTGCGTTACTCTGTGATGCCCCCCTGGTAACACGGTGATCTGCTTTGGGAGAGGTATACACCAAGAAGCGATGTGATTTGCAGAGTGTAGATTATAATTGCCAAGACGGTTGCAGTTTCGACTTATTCCGATAAAAGCCTCATTGACCAAGACCCAAGAGTTTTTGACTTCCCGCGGCATTTGAACTCATCAAACAAAAAGTCTTGGCAGAGCTGTCGCCAATCTAGGGTGATGTGGCGGGCCACAACGTCGATCACCAAGGAAGGGATGCGGATGCTTTTCAATTGGTCGTTGAATCGAACAAAGTGTGCTTCATTTATCAATCGCGTTCGGTTTGAGTCTGCCTCAGGAGTTGACTGGAAGAAGATATCGGCAAGGCGATCGCTAGAGTGGGAAGACAGGGCATTGCGCTGAGGCACAAGAGTAAATTGATGAGTAGCTACTGGGTCACATAGTCTCAAGACAACTCTAGCCCTTGTGTCCGGAGGTAGAAATGTGCAAGGCTGAAAGCGGAAGGTTGGCGGTTGGGGGTGGTAGGGACGGCGGGCAGCCTGTCCTCGGCAGTGCATGTTTACGGGCTCTTGGAGGTGTTGTGGGCTGGGCGTGTAAGCGGAAACGTAGGGTGTTTCTGAGGAAGCGTGCAGATGCAGGCTTACAGAAGGTTCTTTGCATGCTCTCCCGCGAAACGCAGGCTGCAAGTGCGGAGGAGGTAGAGCGCAAACGCATCTTCTGTGACCAGGCTAAGATAGGGCGAGACACGTCGCAGAACAAACCAGACGAAACAATGGTCGTCCAAGAGGGCGATGATCAAGTGCCATATCTCTGGAGGCAGGGCCTCAGGCGGCATTAGAGCGGTCGAGGCGTGCGGTCCGACACCAGTAGAAACATTGAACCAAGAAGGGCAGGCGGCCATGGAGGACTACTGCCGGGTCGGTATGGTAAATGGAGGTGCGCGAGTCGCGCTGCGTTTCAACGTGGTGCCGGCGAAGCATCGGCAGTGCCTGTGGGGTTTGGGGGTCACGTGGTCGCCTCCGGAAGTTGCAGCAGCCGTGTTGGGAGCGACTGCCATGGTTTAGAAATTTGTTGGCTGGTGTGAGGCCCATGTTTGCAGAGGCTGATTCAAAGGACTGGATGCAAGATTGGGAGATGCAGGGTAGGGGGAGGCCCTTGGTTTCTTGGTAATTTCGAGCATTCAACGGCGCGGAAATGGAGGTCAGATAGTTTGTGCGACTGTGGCAGGGCTGTAATTGGCAGCTCAGTCGCCGTGGCAACCTGGCGGCTCAAGTCCTGATTCGGCCGATAGGGGCTCTCGAAGCATGGGTCCGACTTATTTGAAGCAAGCCCCGAGAGGATCGCTCGGCGGATTGGCAGCAGAATGGCATGGCGGCATGGGGGTGATGCTCTGAGGAACAAACAGTTTCTGCGCCCTGACGGGTTTGGCGCACAGGAGGGCTTGGGGATATGTGCCAGGTTGTGCACAGCATAGGCTTGGCCATCGTGGGGCAAAAAAGAGTGGGTAGCGAAAATTGCGAATATGCCTCACGGCTGGCGTGGGGAGGCGGGCGCAAAAGGCAACGAGGCGCTCGCACGAGCAGACGTGCATGGCAGAGGAGGATGTGCGCGAAAATGCCTCGTCCTGGCGCAGACGTAGATGCAGGCCAAGGTGCGAAGCTTTTCTCCTGCTGAGTGGAGAAGCTTGACGCGGCGCAGGCGGCCAGTGGCAGGGCGGCCAGGCTGGCCGGGGCGCGGGCTTGGGAGGTTGGGGAGCAGTGGCATCTGCAGCTGCCAAATCGTCATAGGCAACATCCCTGCCGCGGTTGGATCGCTGCTTAATTTGTGGCCGGCGGCGGCGGGTGGGCGCGCTGGGCGGGCCCTGAATGAGCCAAGCGCGGCTGGCCGCGCTGGGAGGAGTGCCGCGACGCTCTGCGCGGCGGTGCGGGCGCAATTCACTCGCGCAGAGTCTCATCTGGCGACGCTGGACATGTTCACGTCGGAGACAGGCGGCAGCGCGTCATGGTGGCCACGGGCGGTCGCGGTTAGCCAGACAAGGCCGCCAATCAGCGCGAGGGGCCCCCCAAGCCGCTGCATCGTCGCGTGTGGGCCGCACGGGCCCTGGAGCCGGCCGTCAGACATTTGGCCAACGCCGGCAGGCTCGGCTTTCCCCCAACCATCCATACCAGAGCCATTAGCTCGCTGCTTTGCGCGATTTACAACCGACCGTGCTTGGGCCTCGCGCTCAGATTTTTCCCTGGTCGTCCTGATAGCGCCGGCGGCCGCCTGCTATATAGCTGCCTGCCGCCTTCCTCGCTTTTGGTTTTCCAACAGAGGAGGACTTGCTCGTAGTTACCCACGCAGCTTGCTCGACCTTGGACAATCACCCACACCACAGCCCGGTCGCTGAGGATCCTTCTCTGTGCACCACGACAACACCCCCAGCGCCATCCTCATCCTCACCCCCAGCAGGCATTCTTTCCCAATTGGCCCCCCATGGCTCCCACCGACGATGTCGAGCGGCCTCGTGCCAGCTCTGCTGCTGAGCGGCAAAAGTCCATCGTCAGCATGACCGAGTTCGAGGGCATGGACGAGTACACCGCGCTCCAGAAGTACATTCTCTTCTACCGCGACACTCGCACCAACCCGCACGCCGAGAAGGCCACCAAGAAGAAGGCCTGGTGGCAGTTCTGGAAATCAGGCTCGCCCACCGCCGCCACCCCCGTCGACGATGCCGGCCATGTGCCCGACGAGCGTACGTATCCTCTCCCCGCGTCCAATTCTGCGCCGCGCTGCACCTCCGACGTCATCTGTGCTTTGTTGCACTCGACGCCCTCTCGCAGGGCAGCTGCTCTGGCTGGCGCGTCCGAGCTCAAGCTGTCCGCAAACAAGCTATAAGCCCCCGGCCGAAAAGCTGCAGCCGAGGTGGGGCCAATCAGGGGCCACGCACCCTGCACCTAGCAACAAGCGCCCCCACCAAACTACAGCCCGTCTTGCAGCATGCGAGATGACCGCCGCCACCCTTGCACGCAATAGAAAAACCACCCATACTGACTATTCTCGCAGTCGTCAACACCCAGCTGCGCTCCGGTCTTACTGCCCAGGACGTGGAATCTCGTCGCAAGCGCTATGGCTACAACGAGATCTCTTCTGAGAAGACGAACCTCCTCAAGCAGTTCCTCGGCTACTTCACCGGCCCCATTCTCTATGGTATGCACCCCTGCCCCCAATTTCGCAAGCGCGCCACTAACGCCCACCAGTCATGGAGCTCGCTGCTCTTCTTGCTGCTGGTCTCCAGGATTGGATTGATTTCGGTGTTATTTGCGGTATCCTTTTGCTCAACGCTCTCGTCGGTTGGTACCAGGAGAAGCAGGCCGCTGATGTCGTCGCCTCCCTCAAGGGTGACATTGCCATGAAGGCAATTGTCGTCCGCGACAACCAGCAACAGACCATTCTTGCTCGCGAGCTCGTCCCCGGTGACATTGTCGTCGTTGAAGAGGGCAACACCATTCCTGGTGACGTCCGCCTCATCTGTGACTATGACCACCCCGAAGACTTCGAATTGTACATGAAGCTCAAGGAAGAGGACAAGTTCCATGACGGCGACCCAGAGGACGAGAAGGACGATGTCGATGAGGAGAAGTTCGACGAGGAGAACCCCATCACTCAGGGTCACTCCCTTGTTGCCTGCGATCAGTCTTCCATCACCGGTGAATCCCTTGCTGTCGAGAAGTACATGGGCGAAATTGCATACTACACCACTGGCTGCAAGCGCGGCAAGGCTTATGGTATTGTCATCGCTACTGCCAAACACTCTTTCGTCGGTCGCACCGCCTCTCTCGTTCAGGGCGCTCAGGACCAGGGTCATTTCAAGGCTATTATGAACTCCATTGGCACGGCGCTCCTCGTCTTGGTCATGTTCTTCATCCTCGTCGCCTGGATTGGTGGTTTCTTCCGTCACGTTCCCATCGCCACTCACCGTGAGGGAACCGACAAGTCTGTCACCCTTCTTCACTACGCTTTGATCCTCTTCATTGTCGGTGTCCCAGTCGGCCTCCCTGTTGTCACCACCACCACTCTCGCCGTCGGTGCTGCCTACCTCGCTGAACAGAAGGCTATCGTCCAGAAGCTCACTGCTATCGAGTCCCTTGCTGGTGTCGACGTTCTCTGCTCTGACAAGACCGGTACTCTCACTGCCAACCAACTGTCTCTCCGCGAGCCTTACGTTGCTGAGGGTCAGGATGTCAACTGGATGATGGCTGTCGCTGCTCTCGCCTCTTCTCACAACCTCAAGTCTCTCGACCCTATTGACAAGGTCACCATCTTGACCATCCGTCGTTACCCCAAGGCCCGTGAAATCCTCAACATGGGCTGGAAGACCGAGAAGTTCACCCCCTTCGACCCCGTCTCCAAGCGTATCACCGCTGTCTGCCACATGGGTGGTGACAAGTACGTCTGCGCCAAGGGTGCCCCCAAGGCCATTGTCAACCTCGCCAACTGTGATGAGGAAACTGCCCGTCTCTACAAGGAGAAGGCTGCTGAGTTCGCTCGTCGTGGTTTCCGTTCTCTCGGTGTCGCTTACCAGAAGAACGACGGTGATTGGATTCTCCTCGGTCTCATGTCCATGTTTGACCCTCCCCGTGAGGATACCGCTCAGACCATTGTTGAGGCTCAGCAGCTCGGTGTCCCAGTCAAGATGTTGACGTAAGTGTTTCCCTACTACTACTATTCTATCAGTAACTAACGAGTTATCAGTGGTGACGCTATTGCCATCGCCAAGGAGACCTGCAAGATGCTTGCTCTCGGTACCAAGGTCTACAACTCTACCAAGCTTATTCACGGCGGTCTCACCGGTACCACCCAGCACGATCTCGTCGAGCGCGCCGATGGTTTCGCCGAAGTCTTCCCCGAACACAAATATCAAGTCGTTGAAATGTTGCAGCAGCGTGGCCATTTGACTGCTATGACTGGAGACGGTGTCAATGACGCCCCTTCGCTTAAGAAGTCTGACTGCGGTATTGCCGTCGAGGGTTCCACTGAGGCTGCTCAAGCCGCCGCTGATATCGTCTTCCTTGCCCCTGGCCTCTCTACTATCGTTTTGGCCATCAAGACTGCTCGCCAAATTTTCCAGCGTATGAAGGCCTACATTCAGTACCGTATCGCTCTTTGCTTGCACTTGGAAGTCTACCTCGTCACATCGATGATCATCCTCAACGAGACCATCCGTGCTGAGCTCATCGTCTTCCTTGCTCTCTTCGCTGATTTGGCTACCGTCGCCGTTGCCTACGACAACGCTCACTCCGAACCCCGTCCAGTCGAGTGGCAATTGCCCAAGATTTGGTTCATCTCCATCATTCTTGGTCTTTTGCTTGCCCTGGCTACCTGGATCCTCCGTGGTACTCTCTTCATCCAAAGCGGTGGTATCATCCAGAACTTCGGTGCTATTCAGCCTATCCTGTTCCTCGAAGTCGCACTTACTGAGAATTGGCTGATTTTCGTTACACGAGGTGGCAAAACCTTCCCCTCATTCCAGCTTATCATCGCTATCTTGGGTGTCGATGCTCTCGCTACCATCTTCACTGTCTTTGGATGGATGTCTGGAACCGATTATCAGACCGATCCCCCTACCCTGAACAGCAAGTTCCGCGAGAACGGCTGGGTTGACATTGTCACTGTTGTCCTCATCTGGGGTTACTCCATTGGTGTTACTATCATCATTGCCATTGTCTACTACGGACTCAACCAGATCCCATGGCTCGACACCCTTGGTCGCAAGGACCGCCAGAGGAAGAACCCTGCTATCGAGAACATGATTGCTGCTCTCAGCAAGCTGTCTCTCGAGTACGGAGAGGACAAGACTGGTACTAAGCGCTACGTCCTTGCTCCTCGTGCCATTGAGGATGAGGATGAAGATTAGATGTGTATTATTATAGAAACGCACGAAAGCGATGTGTAGTTGGATATGTGTGACGGTATAGGGTGTCGCGAGCCCATCCCGCCTCTCGCCATTGCGAAAGGCTAATTTCTAATCGCTGTTTTTGCTAGTCTTCATGTATACCAAGAAACATAAAATTTCATATTGTAACTGAAAACCACACGTGCCCGTTCTTCCATGACTCTCTATTCTCATTTTCTTCCTTCATCCGAACATGCTCATCCATTTGCCCTCGCCAATCCTTCCCTCTCTATCTCGCCCACCGGCTCCATCGTGACCGCAAATCTTCCCGTAATCCGCCCGACAATAGCGCATCCGTCGATGCATCTCCATTTCACCCTATC
The DNA here is from genome assembly GCA_028458525.1 of Ophiosphaerella herpotricha. Taxonomy (NCBI): domain Eukaryota; kingdom Fungi; phylum Ascomycota; class Dothideomycetes; order Pleosporales; family Phaeosphaeriaceae; genus Ophiosphaerella; species Ophiosphaerella herpotricha. The sequence continues at coordinate 75,774 of JALNQK010000009.1, forward strand.
TCGCAGCTTGCGCGCGGGGACTGCATTAGCCACAACCAATCGCAAGCCCGCATACCGCCCTCGCATTCCAACGCAATGATATGGAACACAGCGGGGTACATGCGGGCGGCACAACAAGGTCAACCCACGATTGCCGTTCTAGGGGGGGAGGTGGAGGGTTTAGGTAAGGGCAATGCACGATTGGCTGGCTGGGATACAAGGGCAAACAATGTGTAGCATCCGGTCGGTTGTCTATCCGGTCAAGTTTAGTTCTCCCCTTCTGGTCAAGTTATCCCATCCGGTCAGTTACCTATCTGAGCACTTTTTTTCTTTCTTTCCTTTTTTTTTTTTTGTTCGCTGTGGAATTTTGCACAGTTATTGGATTGCACACAACGCAAAATTGGGGGGGACGGGGGGGAAGCGCGTTAGTTTACTTCCGCATTGCGCGCGCGCGACAATGGCGCGCAGATGTGAATCCCAAGGCCCCCATTTCGTATCGGGGAATTCCAATAGTTTGGCCGCATCTGTGGCCAGACTTCCTTCTCCCGACTCCGCGTGAGATGACCTGGGCGAGCTCGTTGTGCACACAGCATGGACATTTTCCAGACGTGGGTGTTTTTCCACCATCATTATTCGCATGCATGCCAAGCTGCGAGATAGCTGATGGCTGGCCCTGCCGCTTCAGGACCGTTTTTGCTGCTTCGGCGGCTTAGTGTGCCTAGGCAATAAAAAGCCGTCTGACTAGCTCTAGCGCACGCCCCCCGTTCAAGCCATTGCTGTGCGTCTTTGAGCAAATGCTTCGCGGGCTGACTGCGCACGGGTCACCCTGCCCTGGACATGATCCGCGTTGTTGATATGGGAGCGAAACGGAGATTAAGCGACGGGGCTGCATGTTTCGTTGGGAACCGGCGATGCGTTTCGTAAATCATGCGTAAAGACAGTTAGGCAAGGCCGGGGTGCTTTTTTTTTTGGTTTTGATGGTTGGGGGGTGGGTGCGCGGAGATGGGCGTGGGTTGCTGACGTTTGATCGCCCGTTGTTTGTGGCGGGAATTACATGGGAATGAGGACGGGTGTGTGTGATTGCTCCGCGGTGACTTGTGGTTGACTGTGCATGGGAGAGTGCTGTGAGGATTGGCCGCCATCGATGTCATTTTGTTTGAATGGGGCCATGGGTCCCGGAGGAACTCGGCTGGGATTTGATAAGCGATGGCTGCGGGGCCAGCCTCAAGGGTCGGTTTGTAGCGATATTGTGTCAGTTGTGTAACATGACTGCTAGCTAGTAGGTAGGTACTTGTTATCTCTTTGTTACCTGCGGTGCAATTGATACTCGTAATCTGTCCAAACATTCCGTCTTTGCATTTATTCAATACGCGTCTTGTCTTCAGCCTAACCACCCTCCAGTTAGTTTCAGCTCCCTTCAGAGTCACATGCAAAGTTCTATTATCTGTTCTGCGTTATGTCAACTTGACCACTCAAAGCTTACACTCACCATTTGAAACACTGGCCCGAACGTTCCATCAAACTCGAATGTATACACTATGGTTTCAATACTTCCTCTTGACCAAATTTGATCCACACCAATGTGCGGCTTGCATAATCACTCCATAACGGGCTGCGAATGGGCGGCTATTATGGATCATGACGTGAGCAGATGAATTGTTATCCGTGGTAGTTCCAAGTCGTTCGTTCTAACGAAGCCATCATGAGCATCTACTTTTTGTAGATGAAACTCTGCTGTGTATTTTTTTTTTTTTTTTTCAAAGATTATACCATGAACACGACACTGCAACCTGGCAATCTTTTCTAGAACGCAGCCCTTAACAAAAGCTGTGGACGCAAAGAAAAACGCTACCAAGGTATAGGGTTGGATACTTCATGATTTCGTGATCTATTATATGAAGAAGCTAAGGCTTGTCCAGCAGCCATGGTCCTGTCCACACCATGCCAAACGATAAATGGAAATGTCAATGATCCAGAGGTAGTCTCGATGCAAGCCGGACATGATCTAACATCCCCATCTCAACTCCAGCCGCTACACGTGTCCATCATAGCACCCACATCAAAAAAGTAAACAAAGCAAAAATACTGGTGCCCACGGGTCTCAACATTCTAACAGTCGCGGTACTCGTGCTACCCTTCAACATGCCCTCAGTCGCGATCTGCAATCTTCAAATTCGCCGACTGCGGGGAGATGTGGCCCGTCATCACGATATTCCATTTCACACCGAGAAACGGGGCCTTCATGGACATGCACCTCGCACTCGTGTAGTGAAGGCTATTCATTAGATTCATCTTCCTAGACGTAAAGCGGCCGGAAATGTCGAAGCCATCTCCTGTCTTGGTAGAGTTGAGTGTCCAGGCTTGACCCCATAGCAACCGGCTGGTAGAGGATTTGAAGTCAACACTCCAGTATCGATCGTAGTCGTCTGAACTGGTCGCGTTTCCTGAGCTGAATTGGAATTAGAATGGGTTCTTGTCCCACTCTGGGCGGCTGCCTTTGGGGTCTGAAGGCAGGGGTGACATATCCCCAATTGCCAGACTTGCTCCGGTCTGCGGGAACCAAGTATGTTCGCACGCGGCGCCTCCGGTACGACGCGCGGATAAGGACGCAGTACCGTTGTAGTACGCATCTTTGAGAGCAATGTTGTTGTCGAAATTCTGCCAATCTGGTTTCTTGTTTGCCCTTGGGTCCATCCCCGGCCCGCACATTATTACATTCCTGGACTCGGGTGCTATACTTTAGTACTGTCCGTCGGTTTCTGCGGTATATTAAATTTTGCGTTCAAACTCTGGGGAAAGTGTCCACTCACCTCCACGTGCAGTTCCATACGTATACGGCGTTCCATGGGAGATGGTGTTTGCGATTACATTTTCGCTGACAAAGTCTGCGGAAGCAGTCGTGATGGCGTATGCCAGAATAGTGGTGAGTGGTCCTCGTCTCATATTCGTTACTTGAGTCTTCTAGTCAAAAAGAGTCACACTTGAAATTGAAGGAAAACCGCATTCAAATTCAACAGCAGCATTCTATTATCGTGTAAATAGAGTGTACCGCCAAGAGTAAGTGGTCAGGGGCATTCAGCCGCATGTCTTTGTACCGTGCTTCTGAGGCTGAGAAGTGCCACGAACGTAGTTTCTTTTCCTAACCTTAGTATGTATATTCTACATTTTGAATAATCATCTTATCTCTGTTCACATCATGCACCATAGAACTAGAAATGAAGAGGAAAAAAACCTGGCTCTATCATGCCATTTTGTGGGAATTTGAGATTCCCTTTACCAATTCAGAGGGGGAAATGTTGTCGTGAAGACTGCGCAGTTGCCTGCGGCTAACAACGAAATTCGTCTGCAGAAAGCTTAGCACAGGCTTCATCACACAACAACTAATCATATATCCGTTCCTCTCAAGCCAAGGCATCTGGCCATTCAGCCTCGGTAACGATCTAGTGAGCAATAGCCAATGATTCCGAGGCCACTGCAGAAGAAGATCGCTTATCTTAGAAAACACGATATACGGGATACAATCTAGATGCGAATTCGGGCCTAAATGGCTTGTATTCAGAGTTTACTGGCGTCGCATATCAATTGTTATGTGACGTGTTTATACGCCGCACACAGAAATCTTCAATTTTTGGTAAGGTCATCGCTTTTGATCAACGATTGCCTAGACGGCACTGGCCTAAACGCATGAGCCTACAATATATCCACAACAGGGAGTCCACCCGTTGAACGATTATAGTTGCAGGTGGTCAACCCGACTTCGACTTGATTTTGTTTCCCGGAGCCTAAAGGATCTTGGATAGTAGGCCGAAGCGGTCTATTCAATCTGTAGATTGCGCAGTAGTGGCTGGCCGATATATTTCTCTTGACGATGCGATGTTTACAATACTTATTCCGGACGTATTAATCGCCAAACCTTAAGGTAGTTAAAACTAAAGTCGATGCAGGTCGGGAGGCTGTGATGGAGGAGGTCGAGCGTTCTCGTGTTAGCTGAGTGTACCTCACTAGTTCTGCTTTGCGTTTGGTGAGGCAAAGTCTGCCCTCAGCGCATTCTTTGATGTTGTATGTTTAGGGTATTTTAACTGGACATTTGATACTGTGGAGGTACTGGGGAATAAGAGGAAGTTTCTCGTGGCGCTGACTGGGTTGTATTAGCGTTACACGACGTCATTGATTTGATCGTGGGACTACGACATGTAACATCACATCCTATCCCTCTTTGATGTTTGATATTCCCTCGCAGTAATGAGCAATTAGTCATGAACATCACCACACGTGGGATATTCAATCTAACAAATAGGATATTTTCACCACAGCGGCTATATACGTCAAATTTAGCAACTTGTCACCGCTATTTTCACTTCGTCACAATAAGGATGAGCCCCTTGAAGCGGAAAGCAGAAAAGCCAGTCTCGCCCCCAAAGACGAAGAAAGCCAAAATGGTCGTCCCGGAATATCATCTCACTCCATCCAAACAGGATGATTCCGGAGAGAACATTTGGCCGGCGCGGGGAGAGCAAATCGAGCGCGCCAGGACGATGATCAAAGAATGGTAACGCGATAAATTGACTGTATTGTAGAGATATGCTTATCTCAATTAGTGCTCACGCGCAGAAGCGCACGCTCATTCTCCCCGACAAAGATGCAGATGGTCTATCCTCGGGTGCAATTTTACACCACACTCTTGTCGCTCTTGGGATACCCCCTTCATTGATATCAACCTACTTCCCTCCTAAAGGTTCTAATATTCACGATAAGTCTGCCACGAAAGCCATTGACGCCATTTCACCATCCTACATTTTCGTCTTAGACCAAGGGAGTCGAAGAACCCCACCACTCGCTACGCTGCCACACACTTGCCTGATTATCGATCATCATTTCGCTGAACAAGGCGGATTTCCTGACGGCGCAGAATATGTCACGGCACATGACTGTCCACCCGTAGCTACCAGTGCACTATTGACATGGCACATCTGCCACCCCCTTCACCCCGCCCCTGACTCCAAGATATCCTGGCTCTGTGCACTAGGCACACATGGCGACCTAGGCACCACGCTAAAATGGCAGCCCCCATTCCCAGATATGACATCTACCTTCAAAACACATTCCAAGAAATCCATAAACGATGCTGTTGCACTAGTCAATGCGCCACGTCGGTCTGCAGCCTACAATGTGCAGGACGCGTGGGACGCCGTGATTGCCGCCTCCTCGCCAGCCTCGATAATACAGAGTGAGAAGTTGCTAGAAGCGAGTATGAAAGTTAGGAAAGAGACGGAACGTTGCGCGCACACGGCGCCAAAGTTCTCAGCCGATGGCACAATTGCCCTTTTGACTATCTCTTCATCCGCACAGGTTCACCCCATAATCGCAACTAGGTGGGCTGGGCATCTCAAATCATCAAAACTAGAGGTCGTAATGTGCGCGAATGAAGGATACCTTCCTGGTCTTGTTAATTTCAGTTGTCGGATTGCGAGAGTCGCGAAAGCAAGGGAAAGGGCGGAGAAGGTCGATATCATCAAGAAGTTGAAAAATATAGTATTAGAGGATACGGAGTTGAGGGAGAGGCTGGGAGACAGCTTTGCAAGGGGCCATAAGGAGGCTAGTGGAGGTATTGTGGGATGTTCAGAGTGGGAGGAGTTTAGAAAACTCATGGGTATTGGGGAATCGGAGAGGAAGAAGATGGAGGCAAAGGAGACAAAGGAGAAGAAAGCGGTGCAGAAGAATACTTTGATGAATTACTTTGGGAAGAATGCGAAGATACCGAAAGCATAGTCTAAAATGCTTGATTTTCAAGCAGGTACAACTCTCTGGATTAGCTATAAACTATATTTACACGATATTGGGAACTGTTTTGTTGACATATGTCGATATATACTTGTCATTTCTATTTGCAAAGTTTAAATATTTACAAAGAAGGCTATTGTGTAGAGATTTACTTTGCCTTATGCCAGGTGCAAACGCAACCACAGGCGCAAAAGTAATCTCACTCAGCGGACACCCATTTAACCAGTGTAGACGGCTGGGCCAGGGCTGGCATACTTGAAGCTTGAATCATAGATATTCTTGCTAAAGATGGCCTCGTTGGCCTTGTATCCACCGGGGAACGAAACACCAGCCGGGTTCGCACTGCCACCACCAGTAACCTTGACCTGGAAGCACGAAACGTACGGTTGCTGGTTACCAGCTCCAGCATGGAGAGCGATAGCTTCGGCGCGAACAAGATAGTCGCCTGAAGCGATGGATTTCGGGACCGTGAATGCGCGCTTGCCGCAGTTGGCGTTGAGGATCTCGGTACCCCAGGAAGCGGTGGTGCCAGAGTAACCATCTTCTGCTACCTTGAAAAATGACCCTAGATCTGGGTTAGAACGTTCTACGGATCAACAGTTGCAGAGTCGTACCTGAAGTCGCTGTTTTGGCGTCTGAGACCTTGGCCATGTAAACAAGAACGGGGCCGTAATGGTTGCCACCAATAGCTGGCTTGCTGCAAGCCCTGTCGTTGGGCTGTGCGTGCATCTCCACGGTCAAGCTAGATCCAGCTAATTGCCGTTAATCACAGTTCTACTTAAATCAGGGATAAATATAATACTTACCAGCAACCTCACAAACACCTGACGACGTAGCTGGTCCGCGGCCACAGAACATATCAGACGATGAGATGCTAGCGATAGGGCTGTTGTCCTTGACTGTTCGTGCACAAGTAGTGCCCTTGTCTTCACTTCCTACCCAGAGTTGCTGCCATGTTGAGTGGGCAGAGACAGAAGCCACAGCGGCAAGAACGACGAGAGCGGACTTCATGGTGATGTGTAGTTCGGGTTGTGAGAATTGAAGAGTAGCGAAGCGATTGTTGAAGCGAGTGTGTTGATACTGAAATCTTCAATTCAGACGATTTGACCTGGCTTATATTCTTGTCTTCTACATAACTAATCCTAGACATTCAATCTAACAGCGACTTGTCTCCACCCGGCCCGTACAACCACGAGATCGTCATTTCCAATCATCGCATCGAGGTAGAGTGTGTGACGAGCCGCCATCTTCACTTAGATAGATTACAATTTTACGGTTAAGCTTTCTTAGCTAACGGGCTATCTCACGTGGCCATTTACTTGCAACTCTTCTATTCGACGTGAGTCGTCATGCACGCCCCAGATTTTCCCGTTTCGGGCACGGCACTCATGCCCAGACCGGGTGTTGTTGCATAGCGTTGCTTCGGATGCATGCTAGTTAGTCGAATGAAAGAACACATATGATTTTTTCTGTCATGCTGCCTCGTAGTACGTCTAGCGAGTAAGCGAATTCGCCGCCCCTCAAACCCGGGGATCACCATATGAGAACCCAGGACACGAAAGCAAAGCCGTGAACGGAGGTGGCTAGGATGTGAAAGTGGGGCTTCGTTGTAGTTGGACGAATCATCTTGCATCCTAGCACTATAGCCCACCCACTATCACAACAAGTTCGGAACATCGTGAAACCCAGAACATCGCTCCCACGAAATGTGGTTTTACTTTGTGATTGGCAAAATATCGTTGGATTTGGTGCATGACTGGAGATAGCATCCGCGGAGGCGATAATAGAATGAAAAATTGAAGTAATGCAATAGGACGTCATGATGGTGGTCGCTCTACCTGGAGGTGTTGTGGATATATTGAGTCTCATATAGATTTAGCTGGTAGCCTTCCTAAGGAATCGGGTTCCCGGGTTTGCTTCGCGCCATGCCCGGCAGGTGATTTGAGCCGACGTTGATATACCTTGTCCGGCTGCCTTTGCCGCCGCGATGTGGACAGCGCTACGAAGCTAGAAGCTGAGAGAAGGTCTAAAGGCCTATCGGATTTCGCGATGGGAAATCCTTCGCGGCCTACTGACCTGGGAAACGACCTGAAGACTGAGGCTCAAAAAACTCCACTCTTAACACTTATGATCGGAAAGTAAGATGATGTCCAATAAGATTCGCGCCCACAATGCACAATCTTCTCGACTTGGTATTCATGGGGATTGTGGCTGATACCACCTTTACTCGGCTCGAATATCATACCGGTCGGACAGACTCTACTCACCCATAATTTGATTCCCACTTGCTTGGCGGATTGCGGAAGCACGCACCGTCTCGACCCAGTGTGGGTCAGGTTGTATTTTGGTAAGCCTCATGACCATTTGATGTGCCAGAATGCTCCAACGTTCTCGTGCGCAACAGTGCGGTCGATACTAAGGAATGTGAAGGGTGAGAGTTGCTCCACCATTTGATCTGTTGGGCACGAATATCGATAGTAAAGTTGATGCCGGTATAGTTGATGGGTTTGCTCGATATGTCGCTGCTGGTGACAGTAGCAAAGCCCAATTCAATTTGTCGGGCAGAATCTCGCACAGCCGTAATGAGGCGGGGCGCCATTGCCAAGTCGTCTGCACGACCGGGCATGGGGGTCGTCCGTGACGCATATGGCATACCAATTCATGCTCTATACGGAGGTGACTATTCGAGCTCTCGTGCCCCGTTTCTCTAGTCCTGGGCCTTGTTCGATGTTTACTTTGAAGTGACGCTCACGATTGTTCTCACGGTAGTCGCGAAGTGTGGCCCATAGGTACCCGATCTCTTGGAAAGCATTCTTCATGCGCACAACCTCCTGGTCTTTTATGTTTCAGTAAGTCTCGAGTGAAGTGTTGCCCCTGGTTTTCCACGTCCATTCAGTATATCAGCGTGATAGGACTGTAGATCTCAATGTCGTGGCCACGGAGCGTACGGAGCACCTCCGGAGCTGCCAGGACACCAAAGGTACCATCATATCTGATCCAAGATGAGCGTAAACTTTTTGAGACATACCCATTCGTACGTACCGTCCGGGCGTCGGCTGGTTGTCCATGTAACTACTAATAGCGACGGGGTTACGACCTTTTCTGTACCGCACTGGGTAGCGAAGATATTGCCTGTCTGCTCAATGTTAACCTCGCATCCCGGATTTTGACCTTAATTACTAGCTAGCCCCAAAGTCTTGTATGATCGTATATAGGCGTGAGACAACGCATTTCTGTACTGCTTGAGAATGCCATCCATTGTGAACAAGACAGAGTGCTACGCACCGCGAAGTTTGGCCTATCACCTTCGATTTTTACCTTTCAGCGAGACATGATGGTAAATGGCTGAGCTCTCAACTTCAGGCCGGAAACCCTCACAAAATCAAGCGGCGAAACTGGGGGAGGTAAGAGTTGTAGTGTTATGGACAATTGGCAATAAGATACCCAGCCTGCTGCTTCAATCAGCGCAACGGCATTATTCCTCTCAAGGGATAAGCTTGGTTACTCGAATTCTTCCGAAAATCCATATCCGGACCAACGTGACGACCGGCCGTTGTTGGGGGTTTTACGTAGTGCGTCGGAGGTGTGGTTGCAGGCTAGCAAGCGGACATCTATCGAAGCTTAGCCACACTCCTCCACTTCCAACACTACCGTTGATCCCTTTTCAACAGCGAAGCTAAAGGGTCGTAGTAGAGTAAATCTTAACATATAGTTCATAGATTCATTTTCAGTAACAAAACAACATATGTGAGGGTTTATCAATATGCGGACTACATTCTCTCTCAATTGGTGGGGGGAGTACTCAAGAAACGGTTGCGATAATGGTTTGAGAGGGGGAACTATTTGCGGAAAGAATAGAGAATCGAAGGTAGAAATCGAATATGGAAAGTTCATTCGTTGTCTTTCATTCAAAGAGGTCACCGCGAAACTAACCCTCATTCAATGTAGAGGCATAATATTTACGGTTCTACACCTACTAGGAATATACTAAAGTATGCTTCCAATTTCTCAGCTGTTCTGTCGCCCATCAACTCAACTGTACCAATCCAGCCATCAGGCCTGAGTACAAACACAGCACCCAGGTCGATTTCAACACCATAGCGTTTATGCGCGCTATGATCACTGTCATAAAACGCTCTGCCCAAAGGCGCGCTTCCAATTATATCGAATGCAGACGAACTACCGGGTCCAGCAAAGATAGTCAACCATTCAATCGGCAGATCTGGATTGGAGAGCCATGGCAGCCTTGACACACTCGCAGTGAGAGCAGCAAGGGGTGGCTTTGAGTGCGCAATATCCCCGGCAAAAATAACTATGTAGAAAGTCGCCGTATTCGGAGTCTGGGTCTGCAACCGTGTAGCTTCGAACGTTGCTGGTTTTTGTAGTGTGACATCAGGAGCACGACAACCTGAGCCTAGTGGTGACACCCCAAAACCTTGATTACTACCACTACGGTTAAGAATCGTACTTGATCCGTAGGCAATACCTAGACCAGTATTGAAAGATGCTGCTTCTCTCATGACTCCCGAAAGTATCTCGTGAGGATCAGCATTAGGATCACCCTTCCAGTTTTCTGGTAATTGCCCGGTCATGAGACGCGAGATCTGCTTGTTGATGCTGATGAGTTTCTGCACAATTGGCAGTCGTTCGGCTTCGTAAGTGTACAAAAGATCTGGTTTTGCTAGACCTTGAAGGGCAAGTGACAGTTTCCAACCCAGGTTGACTGCGTCGTGTAACCCAGTATTCAATCCCTGCGCAGCCCCGCTGCTATGTGTATGACACGCGTCGCCAGCGAGAAAGATGCAGTCATTCACGTAGAAGGAACGTGCAATGCGCTGGCCTACAATATATATCGTCCACCAGTCCACGCTCTTGAAAGAAAGCGAAAATGGTTTGACTGCTGCAGTGGCCTCTTTGACTGCTGCCTCTTCATTAAAGACATCATATGCTTTGTGCCTCTCCGCACTTAAAGCGAACCCGATGCGCGTAGCTCCATGGTCCATAGCTTGCCACAAAACATTACCATGTGTAGTCGATTCAATCCCACAATAACCTCTTGCTTTTGGCAGGTCAGTTTCTACGACACCGTCAACGCGAACCCAGGTATTTTCGGTAGAGGATCCATCGAAAGGTATACCCATGGCGTGTCGGACGAAAGACTTTCCACCATCTGCACCAACAAGATACCTGCATTTGACAGTGCTCGTGATTTTAGTAACGCCATGTTCGATCGTAGCTAATACCTTCCGGCCACCCATTTCTATGTTTTCGAGAAGTTTGATGCCAGTAAGAGCATATGGAGTATCGACTTCAACACCTTGCCGCTTCAATGCCTTTCGGAAGATGTCTTCTTGATATTTCTGCCTCAGTACGAGCGCAAAATCCCACTTTGTATCCTTCATATCTTCCGCAAAGCTCCATCCTCGATCCGGTGCCTCGTGGCCATCCCTATCGTAGTTTGCCGTCTGTCGACAGGCGAAGCATTGTTGTGCAAGCTCATCTGCGAGACCAAGCTGGTCGAGCATTTCCGCGCTTCGTGGGAAGAGAGTAATGGCGCGGCCATACTGATCTTGTGATGACTTTTCGTATTGCTCGATAATTTTGATCTTAAATTTAGAGTGAGGAAGGCTGCGGGCGAGTTGGTAGGCGGTTATGAGTCCTAGTGGTTATTAGAGCTACACCAGGGAAAAGGTCATGGTCTCCTTGCCGACCGGGCCTCCGCCAGCTACAAGAACATCGACATACTCGATAGTAGACCCTGTGCTACTCATATTTCCCAATCGCCTTTGGGTTTTAGAACTAGCGCCTTGGGTGGCTTTACAGCCTCTTCTTGCCTGGTTATCGCTGTGAAGATCAGGCTTCGCTTAGTGGAGTGCAACCTGCTCGCGGGCTGTTTCCCAAACAGGCCACCCATGCCGATGATGCGAACTGTGGAGGGCCAATTGGAACACATCGTCCACCATTCGCGGGATTGCCCCCTAATGCATGTGCTAGCAGTACAGTAGTGGAAGGATGGAAAAATTGGATCGTCTAGTCTGCAACGATAAATAAGAAATGACATTGACCGCATGCCTATCACATTCACACATTTATTCCGGTATATCACCTAAGTTCACATGTACATTGGTGCTTACTTTCCCAACTTAGGTGCCCCAAAGCTACTCCTCTATACGAAGGAGCCCATTCTAATCTTGGAGCGCGATCTCGCTATAACTCCGCGCACACGACATCATACGGCGGTAGAGTAAACAAGTATTGTATTCAAGGTTTTAACCGTTCAGTACATCCATGAGCATCCCCGGAACCATGATATATATATATATATATAAGGACAAGGTAAACCAGGCGGAGCGTCCCAGGGTCATCGTATCGTTTGTATACGGTACACATTTCCATTGCCTGATTATGGATAGGAGATTGATTGGGCAACGAGTGGCCGCAGGGTTCATGAAAAATTTCCATTATGACTTGATTTACGTCCCACGGAAACGACTCAGCTAATTCAGCTGCTTGTTTGATCTAGTTTGTTAGCCTTTTATTAAGCTAGACACAGAATTTAGTGCATAGAGACTTAGAAGGAACAAGCTTGGCTAGTAATGTGGAGGGGGAGTGTAAGAAACGGTACTGGCTAAACTATAGTACTATAGAGGACCAGAGTCGAGAGGCTGATGCAAGCTGCCCCATTATAAGATCGGAATATCTAACATTGCCACTTCATCAAGAATAGTGTATTTCGCTTAACACGGTTCCATCTATAGCCGCCGCTTATTGCTCGTATTGATAAAAATGTGGATAAAGTCAACTTTGAGATACTATAATACCAGCGTTATTATCCATTCTCCTAAAGGATAGCTATGTGTTGTGGTGTTTTTTCAATCACCTCAAGAGAGTGTTTCTATATCAGACTCTATGCATGACGATTTTCATGTTCCAAATGGCCACAGCAACAATTATGAATGGGTCAAAGACATATCATTTCAAGCACCCTGTGCTAGGCCTCATAACTGGTTTGATATCTCCAGAAACCCCAGACATCGTTCGATTCCGCGCGATATCCTATGCCACACTACCGGGTCGATTCAAGCAATCAGTGCTTCGAAATAGCCTTAATGGCACATCCAAAGATTTCACAAAACAAGGATATGCATCACCGCATACATTTGAATTGGGTGACATAAACAGTGGTGGCCCCTATCCAGGCCAAGAACCCATCACAACATCTGAGTTTGAGAGTCTGATCTTAGATGTGAACGTGCCAAAATTGTATTTGGATGCCGCGAGTAGTATCGCAAGCGACCAAATAAGAGCTAGGAAGGAGTTGCCAGTCATGACTTACATCCATGGCGGTGGCTTCACTCTCGGCAAGATTGATGCACAGCACAATACTGCATACATGGCTCAACACTCCCTCGCAATCTCGAAACCTGTCATCACAACGGCGATCCAGTACCGGCTCGGCGCACTCGGCTTCCTGGCCACACCCGACGGCGAGAAGAACTTTGCACTGTGGGACCAACGTAACGCCTTACTTTGGATCCAGAAGTTCATCGGCGGCTTTGGCGGCGATAAAAGCCGCGTTACGGTCTGGGGAGAAAGCGCTGGAGGACTTTCCATATGCTGCCATATGCTTTCACATCTGCCGTCGTCAGGTCCGCTCTTCAATCGCGTTGTGATCATGTCTGGCGTTCTTGGGCCCAAGTTGAAGGTATTGCCACAGGCAGAAGCTGGCGAGATATTTGGTAAAATCAGCGAGAAGCTGGGCATTCAGGAGCGCGGCGAAGCTGCACTTGAAAAGATGCGGGCTCTTGACGTTCAAGCGCTTGTTTCTGCGAGCGAATCTTGGGTTGCCAAAGGTAACTCTTGGACACCCATCGAAGATTCGTCCTTCTTCCGCGAGAATGTAACATGGGACCAAGTGCCTCGTCTCCTGGGTAATTGTGAATGGGTCGATGAGATTATAGTCGGGGATACTGGATTCGAAGGATTGGCGTATCAGAATGTTGCGAGTTCATTGTCACCCCTTGGCTTCTTTGCACTTCTGAAGAGTGAATTCAGTGATACAGCCGTGGCAAAGATAATGGGGGCATATGGCATAAGCCTAGACATGGATCCAAACCTCTTCATCACTCCTGCAATGCGCTGGTCCGGAGATGTGCTCTTTGATGGTACGTCAGAAGCAAGCTAATTGAACAATGTAGGCTGACACTTCCAGCACCGGTTCATGCACTCGCCAAGCACATCTCGACACACACTACAAAGCCAATCTACCGCTACATTTTTGACGTCCGCAATCCTTTCCCTGGAGCGACTTTCTACCAGCAAGCACATCATTGGGTTGACGTGTACTTCATCTTTCGCTCGATGCAGTTCCGAATGCCATTCCAGTATCTCAAAGATATCAGCGACAGGCATGCAGCGTTGTGGATTAGATTTGCGAATGGGGAGAAACCCTGGGGTAAGTACAAACATCCACAAGGCATGATTATGGTGGCGGACGAGAAGGAGGGGTGGGTTGAAAAGTCGATGGCTGAGTATGAGAAGATGAGCAGAGTGCCTTGGGCTCGACTGGACAGTTTATGGGAGGTCTGGAGTGAAAAGACGGGATAAAGTTGACTACCAGTGGATACGGCGGCATGGAGGTATTCGATGCTCTGAGATACTTTTTATATTTTCTGGAGGTAGCAATTCATAGCTCAAGAACTTCTTGTTCATGTGCCCACAAATCATTGTCCTCGGTCCGGGTCAAATTGGCTCGGAAAGCACTGAGCTCTAACTTACCGTATTTTCCATCTTTCGCTTTGTCCCAAAACGCTATTTCATTGAATACCAACATTGTCTCGTTGGACACATACATCGGACCACCAAGGTTGGTTGAACAAAAGTCATCCCAGATGCTGTTCTTATCCCCATTCCGCTCGTTCGAGAACATGACACGCCACAGCTCACCCGTTTGTTGCTTCTCGTTTCGGTAAAGTAATGTAGGCACGAGCTGTTGATACCCGTTACTCGGTGTGATGATAGCAGAGTTCAAGGCCTCTGTACCGTTTACAATCAGCTTTTCCGCAACAAGACCACGGGCATCAGCCACAATGGTGATGGAAGAGTTGAGATCAGAACTGGTAGAAACATAAGTTCCCACGTAGCGTTCTTGAAGTTGGCGTATGGAAACCTCCTCTGCAGCACGGACAACCGTTGCAACTGCAGCATCCAACATAATGGGCACCATTTTCGCATTCCCAGCAACCAGTATGGTAATGCCGAGGTCGAAATCAGGAATCAGGACTATAATAGACGTGTAACCTGGTTGACCACCGCCTTTAGTGATGAGTTTTACTGTTCGCCTAGAGTTCTTAAGGACACCATCTGTGTGAAGAATTTCCCAGGGCATCCCATAGAAAGAATTGAGGCCTTCCGATGGCGAGACTGGATTGAACCAATTGAGGCCAGCAAGAGAGTTGTAATTCGACAGGATATAGCGGAGATACTTAGATAGATCTTTCGAAGAACTATAGATCCCACCAATAGGCGCCTGTATGCCCATGTCTATGCCCCAGTATTGAGGATCCAAGGGGATGACACCAGCGGAATCTAGTGGCACAGATAATGTACTTTTCGACATATCCAACGGCTTCAAAATTGCGTCCTCTATGTACGCTTCGTATGATTTGTTGGATACTCGTTCTAGCACGAGACCGAGCAAGTCGAATGCGAGATTCGAGTACGTCGACTTCATATTGGGAGGAAAGAGCGGGTGTATCGATTTAACTACGTCGAGAAGATCTGATATATGTCAGTTATATCAACGAGACTATCTCAATGCCCCTCACCCTCCGTAGTACACGGTTTCATTGTGTTGTGAATGCTCGTTGCGGCCAATCAACCCTTTTTGCAACATGGGCGTTTACAAGCCTGAACTTAAGTAGCAATAAGAGCGTCTGATACAAGAATAAAATGAGGCTCACATATTTACCTTTTTCTGTTATACACATACGAGAAGAGTTTACAGTGCAGTCACTTGGTATGCCACTCAACTGGCTTGCCAGGCTCCGTAGGCTGATGTTCTTCCACGGCATTGTACCCTCCTGCGTCTCCCGCAACTCCTCAATATAGTTGTCTATAGGATCATCAAGACCCAGCCACCCAGCTTCATGTTGATATAGTATGCCGAGTACGGTGAAGGTCTTGGTGATACTTGCAATTCGGTACAACGCGTCGCCGTTCACTTTTGGGATATCAGCACGAGATGCGTTGCGTTGACGAGCTGTATGGTGCTGGGACCACAGCGAATTTTTGGAAGACGTGATCTCTATAGAAAAGGAGGTAGACGAGAAGCTGGAGTGGGCAACGGCTGTAGTGATAGCTCTGTTGATGGTGGCAAATGCATGCTTCAGCACAGCGTCATTGGGGTCTAGTTCTGGCGGTGGGTGGGCAAGGGAAGCTTCAAAGCATTTTGCGCTAGCAGCAGCAGTAAACAAGAAGGCATGCAGCAATAACATGGTGGTGGTTGAAGCTCAGGACGATATGACGGGTGAGACGCAGAGGTAAGCGTGTTTCCCCACATGACGAATGGTCAGGGGTCAATGCGCTCCGATTTCACATTCATCCCTCTCTAATTTGCTCAACACTAGCTTTGGACCAATGGTCTACCCAGTTCTACGCGTCTTCTACAGTACTATACCTCTTGGAAATTCAATGCGTTGCTAGCTCTATGATCACAGTAGCGTAACGCGTCCAATCGTTGAGTTGTGAGAGAGGAAAGTATGATGCGATGGAGCACAACTCAGCTTCCATCAGTTCATTTCCTCCTTAAAGCTAGGCACACTATACTTAGGTATTATCCTTGACGTAATGGGTAGGCTTGTAATGCATGGTATGGCAGTGCAAGAGTGAGCGGTTTGCTTGACACGCCATTTTGGGGTTCCGCGTCGCTACCAAGACTTGTAGAACCGCAACCACCACTCTCATCAGGAAGGTCGAATGTACCCAGCAATCTCTCTAGCAACGATGAAGTTTGACCTGGTTCCTGGAGCACAAGAGCTTCCCAGGTCAAGATGAAGCTAATTCGTATCAGGAAGTCGTCAAGAATTACCCGCTGGGACAAGCCAGATAGAAGCATCTTATTGGCCATGCCGATACTCGCCTGTGGATCAGCATGCTTGGTATTACTCTGGGAAGCATTGACAAATTGTAAACGACGCTTCCATACAGGAAGCTGACAGGCAGACAGTCCCGCGGCTTACCGCGACTTGAGCTATATATCCAGAAGGCTTGCCCTCTTACCTCGAGCCATGCTTGCCTTTTTAAGTATCAGTCGTTCAACATGAAAGCTCTCACCACTATCCTCGCGGCAACCTGCGCAACAGCTGTGCTTGCAAAGCCAGAGCAGCTCAAGCCCAGATCCCTAACTATTGAGGTTGCTCCGGGCGTTACTCGGCAAATCACCGAAGATGAGCGATGGGAGCTCTCATCTGTAGGTAGCCCATGCTGCTTTATACTCAAAATCATTGACAAAATAATAGAGCGGCGGCTGCGGAAGCCATTTCTTCGATATTACTGAGTTCAACGCCGAAGTTCGTGCGGTTCAGGCGCAACCTCCTTATCCCAAAGAATTCAAGTACTCGGACAACATACGGCGTCTTATTCCCCAGCTCAACTGGGATAATATCAAGAAGAACCTCGAACAATACGCTAAATTCCACACACGATTCTCCGAGACTGAGACCGGCGCAGAGGCGGCTAGATGGTTGTTCAGTCAAGTAGCCGACGTGGTAAAGGCAAGTTTAAAGAGTGGAATTACAGCTGAACTATTTCCGCATCCCAACTTTCCCCAGAACTCGGTCATAGTGAAGGTGCCCGGCCGCAGCAACAAGACTGTCATCATCGGAGGTCATCTTGATTCGGTCAATAGCGCAAACCGCCTTCAAGGTCGCGCGCCTGGGGTGGATGACAACGGCAGCGGCTCATTTGTGATTCTGGAGGCCCTGCGTGTCTTGCTTACAGACGAGGCATTCAGCCCAGAGACACTACAAAACACTCTTGAATTCCACTGGTACGCAGCTGAAGAGGGAGGCCTGCGTGGCTCGCAAGACATCTTTACACAGTATGCGGCTGCTGGTCGTGATGTTTGGGCCATGTTGCAGCAAGACATGGTCGGCTATACCAAGGCCACACTTGCTGCTGGCAAGCCCGAGAGTTTCGGTTTGATTACCGACTTCACTGACGCAACGTTGAACGAGTTTTTGGGCCGCGTCATCAACGAGGTAAGTAGTCAAGGATCATGGTTACGAAAGCATATGGCTGACGCTGAGACAGTATACCGATATCGCCTATGTTAACAGCCAGTGCGGATACGCATGCTCTGACCATGGGTCTGCAACCAGGAACGGTTTCCCTGCTGCTTTCGTTTTTGAGGCTGCGTTTGAATATCGCAACCCATATATTCATACCGCAAATGATACCATCGAGCACATTGATCCTAAGCACGTTATTCAGCATGGCCAGCTTATCCTCGGATACCTCTATGAGCTTGGCTTCAGTACATAGGACTAGTAGTCCTTCAAATCAATAAACTCCCAAGTTTTCGCGTTCCATCACAGACTCATACTAAACATTGTCTTTGTTCACAGGGGTGGTAGGGTGCTTGTGTATTGTTGCATCTTCAGATCATCCCGTCTTTTGCACAGTGAGCGGCGGAGCTCACATACCTTTCACCTAGTCATGTTCTTCATTCACTGCAATTTCACGTAGGCAGAACTAAGCACGTGGCCACATGTCTACCGAGACAACAGACAACCACAACTTTCCTCTCTACTCCGTGCTGCATCCAGACTCTTACATCATTTCTACCGGCTACAACACCATGGCCTGTCCAGTGCGAAGCTTAGCCTACCCCCTCTTGGATGAGGAAGTATTAACATGGGTCTGTAATCCCGTCAAACCAGCATCAAGCGGTGGGTCGCCCACTGACAACATTGTCCCGACCTTGTCTCTCAACGAGATCCAGTCAATCCCCTTCTTCAACGAAGGCCAAGACGGCTGGAAAATCGAACCCCCGTTCTACAAAAAACCCTCGCTCCCAACTCCGACTAGAAAGCCCTCCTTCACCCTGACCCACATCCGCGTCGAAGCACCCCTCTCCTCCGTGCCCGCTCCACCCAAGCCGAAAGTCGTTGAGCGCAAAGAAGACGATGATCCCAACGAGGCCCTCGAGCACATGGACACGCAGTTCAAGATATGGGCGCACGACCGCCGCGAAGGCGTGACGTCCATCCCCTTCGCTATGGCTAGTGCTCCGCATAACCTCCACGCCGCCATCACCGAGTGGAAAGGTCCGACCATAGCTCTGCCTATAGCGGATCCCAACGTGCCAAAAGAACATACCGACCCTGATCATCCCGACGCACCAGGAACTCACACTGATCTCCACCTCGTACATGGCTCTCACGCCCTTGGCACGGCGCAGCTAACCTCTTTGCAGCGAGTGCTCGACCCCAGCGCGCAGAATGTGGCTGCTGGTACTTTACCGCTGCTGGACGAGGACGCCATTGACGGCACGCAGGACGAAAATCCAAGCATGTCGAGGCGCGCAGCCATGATTGCTAAACAACGCGCTAGAGCTATTAGTGCGAGCACCAGTATCCTCAGCGCCCCAGGCCCGTCGCAGAAGCGTGTTATGCAGAAGAATCGCCAGCGCAAGCCGGCTGCTGGGAATGAGCCTCAGATGACTTTGGCTGATGTGAAGCTTCCTGGGCGGAGGACAGTTGTGATTGCACATGAGGAGAAGCAGAAGAGTAAGGAGGCCGAGAAGAATGCGGTGAAGGAGAGCGTGGGTGGCGAGGCGGGTGTGTCTCAGATGCAGAAGTTGATGCAGCTTTTGATGGAGGGCAAGGAGGAAAAGGAGGCGATAATGAAGAAGGGGGCAGAGGAAGGTAGGGGTAAGATTGCGGAAGCTTTGGATGGTGATAAGGAGGAAGAGGAGGTGAAGGAGACGAACGCTGAGAAGAAAGAGAGTGGAGCTTAAAGCGTCAAGAGCAGGCGAGGGTAAGGGGTAAGTTGGTTGGGTAGTACGTATCAGATTCGATACATGGTCTTCTGGCAGTGGACCACGACACTAAAACAGTGATTTGTTCACTTAGAGAATAGTCAAACCAGGTCAAAATGAGAGAAAAACCACCATCACATGCTTCGAATTGATTGAGGAATAATACATTTCGTTTGTATATTTTGGAACCACCGTTCTAGCCATGTCATGCAATCAATGTAATAAGAAACTGAGATGTATCCACCCAACGCCGCGCTATGCATCAAAAACACCCTTGTGCGCTGTGAAAATGGCACCAAGGTGATGGTTTCTTCTCACAAGGTACCAAAAAACAAATGACTGCCAGGTAATCTATAAACTTTTCTTTTAGTAAGCCCTGATCTTCTTTCCTTCAATATCCCCCCCAAGGTCAGCTTTTCTTTTTCCTAATACAGAGTCTGGTGTACCGGGCATTGGTATTCCAGCGCCCTTGCTGTATTCCTCAAAGCAGGTTGCATGATAAATTTTGCCACCGACTTGTAATGCATCCATCCAAACGAAGTCGTTAGCGTCGACATTCCATTGCGTCTCAAATTTCTCCTGACAAATGGGACATGGAGCATGCTGCAGCGTAGGATCCTGGGGAACACTAAGGTAGCGATCCTTGGCCTGCTTCTTGGGCTTGTTGGCGGCAAAGGCCGTAGTATTGTCGCTTGGTGGAGCAGTCTCATCTACTTCTTGGTAGTCGATCCATTCTTTTTCACCAATGTACCAACTACGGTGTACACCACGCTTGCTCGCGTCAGGATCCTTGACTTTGAAGTGCCAGTCCATGTGTCGCGCTTTCTTCTCCTTACCCTCGGATGTGGCGTCGAAACGTCGGCCGCACGTAGCGCAGATGTTCGGTTTTGCCTCGTAGAGGCGTGAAATTAGTTGGAAGCGCGGCTTCTTCATCGAGGCGGTGGTGAGCTCAATTTGGTCTATAACACCATTTGGTGCAGAAGTCTGACGAGTCATAGGCTGTGAAGCAACAGGAGTCCCGTTAGAGGGCAGTCCCTGAACGCTGCTAAGTGCTTTAAGAAGCCAGTCTGCGCTACCGAGAGCAGGAAGTCCAACTGCTGGCTGTGGAGGCATAGATGAAAAAGGCAATGGTTGCACAGCTGGTTGTGCGACCGGTGGCGCTGCTGGTGGCGCAGCCTCCGGCTTGCTGAATTGGGAAAGTAACGCAGCAAGGTTGGTGGTGGGCGTACTGGACGGGGCGGGGGTTGTTGCAGATGGGATTGTCATTTGCGTAGATACAGGTACAGGGAATTGAAAAGGGGGAGGCTGAAACGGTGCAGCTGCTGTGACCGTTGTCTGGGCAGGGGATGTGACACGTCGGAGCAAATCTGCAAGAGAGGGAGCTACAGGCGTAGGAGTAGGTGCAGGTTGAGGGGTGTGCTGCGTTGGTGGTCTGTAACTGGCGAGAAGCTGAGCGACACTTGGTGGGACACTGTTTGGTAGAGCACTCGCTGGAGGAAATTGTGGTAGGCTCGACGGCATAGCTGGCTGCGGAGGGTATGCAGAGGCTGGAGGTGCGAATGCTGTAGGTAGATATCCTATTGGAATTGCAGGAGGCAACGATGGTGTGGGAGTTGGAGGTGGTGCCAGAGCCTGAATCTGCTTGCGGATGGCTTCGAGTTGCTGAGGGGGCAATGTCTGGGTATCCAATATATGCTTGAGCCCGAGCAGCGCTTGCAGTGTCTTACTAATAGAGGCATCGGTGTAATTGCTTGCAAATCGGGCCTGTGTGGTGGCGATCAGCTGGGCGATTTCGGCTTTGAGATCAGCCAGATCAAGTGAAGACATCGGAGGTGCCTGTTGAGGCGGGAAGTGCATTGGTGGAGCTGCAGCGTATTGTGGAGTCTGTGGGAAGCCCTGTCGATACAAGGTTAGCATGGTTTTAGCAAAAGACAGCATGTAAGTTAAAGGAGTGCCTACAGGTCGAGTGCGTGGGTCGTTAGGCGCCGCAAAATGAGGCGCGTTTTGGGGAGGAGTTGGTGTCTCCCTCCAGCCTAGAGTGGTAGGTGGGCGAGCTGGGAGGGCATGCTGTGGACGCTGGACCTGTTGTTGAACAGCAGTTCGTATCTTAGCGAGAGCATTCTCAATGTCCTTTGTGACGTCCGCAGGAAACACGGGGCGATGGTCCATGGACTCGGGGACTGGCTGCTTCCACGTCCTCAGCAAACCCTCCATGGCCTTTCGCGTGGCCTGATCCATGACAAGATAGGCATCCATAAAGGTCCTGTACATGTTACGACCCAGGTAGACGGTATACGGAGTGCCCACATTCTTAACGATAGAATCGAGCACATACAAGGCTGGAAGCTTGAACTCGGGGCGTGTCTATACATATCAGTGATATGGACAAAGGAGGCAGGTGGCAATGGTGTCTGCATGTAGCTTACCGACTTGATGTGTTGCTCGAGCTCTGTTGATATGGCTTGCGCGTACTCTGTGTTCTCCTTGGCGATGAGTGTTAGATTGCTAATCTCTGGCCGACTGTTCATCCTCAGATCTTGCAGAGCGTCTCGGAAGTCGGCTGCCACTTCAGCAGCTGGCAATGACATGATGGGCAAGTGGTGGCGGGGTCAAATAGATGGGGGGAGTGCTAGGTTAGTTGTGAGACGCGCGCAAGACAAAGGAGATGCAGCAGTATGCTTGGTGGTCGATGAATCGCGCTCCAGGACAGGCCGGTCTTGAATGCCAGACGAACAAACACACGGAAGACAGTGTTTCTGTTGATACTAGCTATGATCTCGACGGACTGTGCCGCGAGCAGACTGTGCCTGTACAGCTAGGACAGTGAATACACTTGGGCTCCCCTAGTCACTGCACTCCACCACAATGCGCGCCTCCTTCTCCTCCAAGCCAACTGATGAGGCAAAAACAAAGTGCGCGTGCTACGAGTCTAAGCAGAAGTTGGGGTACTTGCGAAGCTGAACAGAACAGAGTGAACAGGCGGGTGCTTCGGGGTGAGCTGATGGGCTCGCACAGCGCCGGCGCCGGTGATGGTCAGTGGGCGGGTGCTGAGAAAAGTCTGCAGCTGGGACGGCGAGGTGTCAATGGGGCGGTGGGGGCAAAGAGAGGTGGAAGGTTAAGGCTGGAAGGTGAGAGGTGAGAGGTGTACTCTACCAAATGAGACAGTGCAAGTGCACGGACCCAACGAACTTTCCCAGCGTCTTTGTCACCGTCGCACCGCAACCCTAGTCTACCTATATAGCGGCACTCGTAGACGCCAGCCGCTTTCCGCATCCCACACTCTCCAGCAGCCGCCATGGAAGACGTCGAGTTCAACAAGAGCCACTCCAACTCGCCCTTGCCTGAGGCTGGCAACGACCCCCAGGACCCTTTGCGCCCTGATATCGACGAGGAGAACTCGGTGCCTAACCCTACCATCGCCGAGCCCTATCAAGATATGGAGGCGACAGAGGGCAAGGACGAGATGCCTGGCGACGACGACCTCCAGGCTGGCCTGTCCGACAACGAGTCTGCCTTATCAGACGCGCTGGACGACGACCAGCTCGACGAGCAGTTTGGCGAATTCGATGCCAGCAATATCGCCATTGAAGAGCGCCCGGCCATCGACGAGGACACGGTCAAGCAGATTGGCGTACACAAGCGCAAGCGCACCGCAGGCGAGGGTGACGAGCCCAAGAAAAAGAAAAAGAGGGCCGACAAGCCGCGTCGCAAGAAGAAGGACGCCGATGATAATGAGGGTGCCGACGACGGATTGCGTAAGAGCAAGCGGTCGAGGAAGGAAGGCAGGGTGCGAGCCGCGAGTCCGGACGATGCCGAGGAGAACCTCACGCCAGAAGAGCGTATGTATCTCCTTTCCAAACATCACCATGGCTATCACTAATATGCATTCTCAGGCCGGAAACGCGCCCTCGACCGCCAGATCAATGCCCTCGTCAAAGGCAGCTCCTCGCGCCGTCGCAAGAAGGATGGCATCGACCTCGAGCAAATGGCCGACCAAGAAATCGAAGAAATGCGCCGCCGCATGGCCCAAGCCGCTGAAGCAGACAACGAAGGCCGCAAACGCAACGAACCCGCTCGCCATAAGCTTAAGCTTCTCCCTGAAGTCGTCGCCCTCCTGAACAAAAACAGCCTCCGAGACACCATCGTCGACCCCGAAGTCAATCTCCTCGAATCCGTCCGCTTCTTCCTCGAGCCCCTAAGCGACGGTAGTCTCCCCGCCTATGACATCCAGAAAGAGCTCTTTGCCTCCCTAGCCAGGCTTCCCATCAACAAAGACACCCTCGTCGCCTCCGGCATCGGCAAAGTAATCATGTTCTACATCAAGAGCAAAAAGCCCGAGTTAACGATCAAACGACAAGCCGAGCGTCTCTTCACAGACTGGACGCGCCCCATCCTCAGACGTACAGATGACTACCGCAAAAAAGAATTCGCACAGGCCGATTACGATCCTACGTGCGTTCTCCCTTCCCCTATCTTTCCATACAGTATACTAACTCCCTCGCAGCAAAGTCGCAGCTCCCCGTACCGTAGCAACAAGCAAGGCAGCGCAAGACGCCGCCGCAAGGAAAAAGGCTCTCGAGGCTCCCAAGGCGTTCCAGCGCGCGAGAATGGAGACAGGGCCTACAACGTATACTATTGCACCCAAGAGCAACGTGGTTTTCAACGAGAGTGGCCGCAATCGGTCAGGGAATGTCGATATTCTGAAGCAGATCAAGGGCCGCGGTGGTGGTGGGAGGCGCTGAGTTATCTGTGGCTTGATATCTCTTCACTTGGTGGGTGGATTAGTGGGAGAATGGCGTTGATATCATTTGGGTTCTCAATCAAATTGCATGGTTGGCGTTTTGTCCTTGAGAGCGTGGTGCTACGATAGATGGAGGGATTCGGCTGTATAATATACTTGGTTGGAATTCAACGATCAACGCATCATCAAACATCACGTGTCACCGCATCGACAAGCAAGAATACATAGTTGAACATGTGAAAACTGTCTCTTTGCATGCAAGATAGATTACAAACGAAGCCAGGTCCGTGCAAGCACCCGATCACAATCCCACGTTTTGAGGTATATCTTTTGTACAAAGCGAGACTATCAGCAGAGTGCCCTCGACACCGTGGCCGACTCTCATATCTCACCCACCACACCAAGTGTCTATGATTTCTCGAGCTCAGCAAGAATCTTCTCACCCTTGGCGCGTGCTGATGCAAGATCACCAACCATGTAGAAAGCACCTGATTTGTGTTAGTCATGCTTATTTCTGAAAATGATGAAATGCAAAACATACCCTCAGGAAGGTCATCACCCTCTCCGTTTAGGATAGCCTTGAACGAGCGGATGGTCTCCTTGATGTCTACAAGCTGACCCTCGATACCAGTGAAGACCTGAGCGACAGCGAAAGGCTGGCTCAAGAATCTCTGGATCTTACGGGCACGCTCGACGGTAAGCTTGTCAGCCTCGGACAACTCGTCCATACCAAGAATGGCAATGATATCCTGGAGCGACTTGTACTCCTGGAGAATCTGCTGGACACGGGTGGCAGTGTTGTAGTGCTCCTCACCAAGGACACGGGGGTCGAGGATACGGGATTTGGAATCGAGAGGGTCGACGGCGGGGTAGATACCCAACTCAGAGATACCACGGGACAAGACAGTGGTGGCGTCCAAATGGGCAAAGGTGGTGGCAGGGGCAGGATCGGTCAAATCGTCAGCAGGCACGTAGACGGCCTGGACAGAGGTAATGGAACCCTTGGAAGTGGTCGTAATACGTTCCTGCATGACACCCATGTCCACAGCGAGTGTGGGCTGGTAGCCGACGGCTGAGGGAATACGACCAAGTAGCGCAGACACTTCAGAACCAGCCTGAGTGAATCGGAAAATGTTGTCAATGAAAAGCAACACATCCTGACCCTCCTCATCTCTGAAGAACTCGCTTAGCGTAAGTCTAAGGATTCGTTAGATGCTGTCTTGACAGTGTTATGAAATAAGGTGCATATTTTACCCAGTAAGAGCAACACGAGCACGAGCACCCGGGGGCTCATTCATCTGTCCGAAGACCAATGCAACTTTGGACTCGCCATCAAGCTGAATGACTGATGTCTCTTGCATTTCCTTGTACAGATCATTACCCTCACGGGTGCGCTCACCGACACCGGTGAAGACAGAGAAACCACCATGGGCTTTGGCAATGTTGTTCTGCCGCTTGATTAGCTGTAGTCCCATGCTTGCTCTTCCGCGGCTCTTACAATCAATTCTTGGATGAAGACCGTCTTTCCGACACCAGCACCTCCAAAAAGACCAATCTTTCCACCACGGGCATAGGGAGCCAACAGGTCCACAACCTTGATACCGGTGACGAGAACTTCGGCGGAGGTAGACTGCTCAGTGAATGCTGGCGGGTCGGCGTGAATGGGTGCCATCTTGGTCGCCTTGATAGGACCGCGCTCGTCGATGGGGTCACCGGTGACGTTCATGATACGACCAAGGGTACCGCGACCGACAGGAACCATGATGGGTGCACCAGTGTCGGTGACCTTGGAGCCTCGGACGAGACCCTCAGTACCATCCATGGCAATACATCTGACAATGTTCTCGCCCAAATGCTGCGCTACTTCCAAGGTCAATGTACTCTTGTTGTTCTCAGTCGTCAAGGCGTTCAAAATCTGGGGCCGCCATTAGTCGAATGCCAACAATTGGAGCTCAAGGCCAACGACGCACCGATGGAAGCTGTTCGGTATCGAACTTGACGTCGACAACAGCCTAGATGCAGAATTAGCTCCATGTATCGTCTGCCACCTCGCAAAGTGCCCACATACACCGATGACTTGGTGGATCTTGCCATCCTTTGCGGCATCGGTACTCGCGAATCGAGCGCTCAATGCGGGCGCAAAGTTCTTCCTGATGGGTTGGAAGGCGCTGCGGACAGTCGCCGGGCGGCGGAGGCTGGCGCTCGCGCGCAGGATCCCGCTGTGATTTCATCGAATTAGCCCTTGTGTCATCATCAATTGCAATCCTGTGGTCCTAGACTCACCTCTTCAGCATGATTGAGACGTTGGAACGGGGATGTGGTGGTGGTGAGTGGAGAGATGGTTGGAGGTGTTGAAGAGAGCTCTGCTCTGCAGATTTGGTTGGCCAGCCAGCTAACCGCTTTTGGTGGCCATGGAGAGATCCGTGCAGAGGCTCCTAGCAACAGACAAGAGCTATCATCCTCTCTTCCTAGCCCACCCCGAGATACACGACTACTCTAAATCTAATCGGAATGTCCTCAATGGTTATGCTACAGTTTGTGCTGTTATATTCTAGTCGCATCGCTGGCTTCAAGCAAAGGCTGCAATTGTTCTCCCGGCCGTCCGAATTTCCCCGAAAAAATAATCCCCACCAAGAACAGCTGGATACTGCTACCACAACACACACGATACAGTCTGCTTTTACCAGTCCTTTTACCCACTCTTTTGACTCTTTTTTACCTATTCACGCCGGTGACAAAAAATTGAGACACTTTTCTGATAACCTGAGTAGACCCTCAGGTTACGAAACTATCAACCACGGCGCTTTAGAAATTAAAGATCAAAATCTAATACCTTATTAAAGATGCTTTTGCCTCTTCTATATCACTAACACGTAAAAAATATCAAATGTTAACGGATATACAGCTTCTTAAGGGAGATAAATACTTAGGTTATTAGAAAAGTATCTTCTTTCTTGTCACCAGTGTGCATTCTATTACCTGTCTCTTACCCATTTCCTACCCGTTTTTCACCCGTTTTCGTCAATCCTCTCACTCATTCCCCTATCTATTCTCTTATCTGCAATGGAATCCTGTACTATTTAAATACCTCACCCGACGACGGCCAGTGTCCCCCCCCCCCTTATTCTTCTTCTATGATTTCCAGACTCCGTCTACGACCTCTATCTCGGACATGTCATGATGTATAGCAAGAGTAATACAAGGTCCCTAGCTAGACAATTATGTAGTATATAGCCTATTGCATACGCCTAGTATTAACGTAAGGATAATAAATTTCCTACCTTTCTTAGCCAAAAGGAGGCTTACACTCCTACGGGCTTTACCTATAGCTGCGACTTCACTGACTGTTACATTTGTATTAGTCTTTGAGCTCCTTATATTAGTGCTAGGCGCATATATAAATTGTATATCGTATAATAATTTGGCCACAACTAGTAAATTACTCCTACTACCTAAGGTATTCGGTTGACCGAGAGGATAATTACAGGGAAAGTTGTCTACTAGTATAATAACTTGAATAGGGTAAACCAAAATTGCCTACTATAATAAGAGATACTAAAATCACTGGCCGCCAATGTACTCGCTTCTCCTTCTCATTGAGGCGATCAAGGGAAACACTAACTGAGTGCAGGCGAGGCCGAGATCATACCTGCCCCTGGAGAACAAACAAGAGCCTCTGCAATAAGTTATTCGACACAGTCTAGAGTTTAACCCAACACAACAAAGGAAAAGGCCACAATTACGTGACACGAGTTGGGAAGCCACTAAACACAGCTAGAAGAAAGCAAGGGAAAGCCATTGCGTTTCTGCATGTCGCTCTTACCTACCTCCGCCGATGCACCGAGGTTGCAGAGCATGGTAGCAAGATATGCTCGGGTCGCTGACATGCCGAAACCTTCACCAACCCCCAAGCCTGTCATCCAAATGGCCAAGAGAGTATAGATAAGAATGGCAAGATGTACAGCAAAACTTTGCCTAACCAATGAAGCTTAGCTCGATATAGTACTGCATTGATACACCGGCTACTACCTTGGGGGTAGATCAAGGCCCATGATTTTGATATATCTTGAGTATTCTACTAAAAGCTTTTTCTTTCTTCTCTTTTATAACCTTAGCCTATACGCTGTTTAATATCAAAGAATAATATCTAACAAATACTTGATGTAACAGGTACTTGGTTTAATGGTAGCCAAATTCAATTGATATCCGGCCTTGCTTCTACGTACATAGTCTATTTCCACATCCCTACAACGAACTCTCCAATGCCAAAACAATCGCCGTCCGACTGGGCACATAAACCTGCAAGAAGTTCTTCCTCTCATTCCACTTGAACGGCGTGGTGAAAAACCTTGTACTCTCATCGACATTTCCATGTCCGCCAAACGCCTTGGAGTCGGTACTCAGCACAATGCGATAAGTGCCCTCTTGCTCGACACCAACGCGGTAGTCGGTGAAACTGGACTGCGGGTGGAAATTGAAGATCCAGAGGAGACCAGCGCGCTCGAAGACGATGACTTTGTCGCCTTCATGCTTTAGGCTGACATAGGCTTGAGGCGCATGGAGCCAGCCGTATTTCTCTTCGGTCCATTGCATTTTGCTGTCGAATTCGTTGAGGTAGCGGTAACGGAGGAGGGGGTCGTCTACGAGGTTGAATTGGCGGCGTGCGTAGGTAAAGGAATTGCCATTGCCTTCGCGCGGGAAGTCGAGCCATTCTGGGTGGCCGAACTCGTTCCCTTCAAAGTTTAGGTACCCTTCGCCGCCGAGGCCGTGGGTGATTAGGCGGATCATTTTGTGGAGGGAGAGACCGCGGTTGATGACGGGGGTTAGTTCAGAGAGATCGGACATGTTGGTGTACATTTCGGCGTCGCAGAGCCAGAACAGGAGTGTCTTGTCTCCGACAAGTCTAGTAGAGATTAGCTGTAGAAAGGGTCAATGTGATTGCCATGACTTACGCTTGATCGTGGCTCTCTGCATACGCGATCGTCTTCTCACCATGTCTTCGGTTGGTAAGAGTAAACACAAGATTGCCCATGTCCCAGTCAATGTCCTGCTTCTCCTTCAACCACTTGATGTACAGGTCAGGCACTGCCATGGCCAGTCTATAGTCGAACCCTATTCCGCCCAACGAGAGTGACACGCAGAGGCCTGGCATGCCAGATACATCTTCCGCAATGGTAATGACACCAGGGTAGAGTTGATGCAGGAGCTCGTTCGCCAACATGAGGTATACCACAGCCTCCTCATCAACAGAGGGACCAAAGTACTCGTGGTATCCACCAGAAAAGCCCCTGGTGCTGTCAGTGCCTGTCAAAATTAACAGTAAGTTGATACTTACGTTCCAATACCGTGATGGGTGTAAAGCATGCTCGTAACACCGTCAAAGCGGAAGCCGTCAAACTGATACTCCTCCATCCAGAACCGCAAATTACTCAGGAGGAATCGTAGAACCTCATGGCTGCCATAGTTGAACAGCCTACTGTCCCACAGCTCATGTCTACCCTTTGCACCCTCATGGAAATATAGATGATCACTACCATCAAACATGTTCAGGCCATCCAGTACATTTTTCGACGCATGGCTGTGCACCATGTCCAAGAGGACTGTGATACCCAGGCCATGGGCAGTGTCAATCAGCTCCTTGAGATCATCAGGAAGACCGTACCGACTGCTTGCCGCGAAGAAGCTGTTGATCTGGTATCCGAAACTGGCGTAGTATGCATGCTCCATGACAGCCATCAATTGTATAGTATTGTATCCCAAGTGCTTGATTCGTGGCAAGATGTTGGCCGTAAACTCCTTGTAGGTCGCTACGCGCGGTTCTGGGGAGGAGATACCCACATGGGCCTCGTAGATTCGGGCGCTCTTGGGCTGCGGCGGTCGCTTGTTCTTCCAGACGTACTTTTGAGGGGGGTTCCAGAATCTCGCATCGTAGACGGGAGAGACGCTGAGCTCTTGTGTCACTCGGGTGATCCAGGCTGGGAGGCGCTCCTGGCGTGCATGATCATTTGGAACGACAAATGATATCTGGTAGCGACTGTTAGCTTCATATACTTCGCCTTAATATCGCAAACGTACCTTGATTTTTGAGTCGTGAGGAATCGCAGGCTGCCCGTCCTTGGCTGGGACGGTAACTTCGAACACGCCGAATTCGTTCTTCTTCATTTCCGTCACATCGCGATCCCAGTTGTTGAAGTCGCCAATGAGATACGCTCGCAGAGCGTTGGGCGCCCATTCGCGGTATATAACATCGCCGTTTGCTTGCACATTGAAGCCGTATCTCTCGTATCCCTTCAGATGCAATTAGCTCTGCCATTAGCTGAAGCAAAACGAAAAACACTCACTCTCGAAAACTTGTCTATACCGCCTTCTGTCTGTTCGATGGTCTTGATCCATTGCTGTGCTTTCGCAAAACGGCTTTGCAGCGCACCTTTGAATGGTTCTAGATAGCCATCTAGCTGGATGATGCCTGCAAACATACATCAGGCAATTGCATTTAAATCACCTCAGTCGTAGCCATACCTGTGCCATCGTTTGGAATTTGGCCCGGCGCCTCAGAGAGGGTCGAGTTTGCTGCAGCGTTGTTAAGCTCCATGATGTTGGGACAGGAGGAAACGAGGCCGGTGCAGCGTGAAGTTTGCTATCTTTCGCAATGGGTACGTGCAGAAGCACTGCTCTTTTCAACGAAAAACAGAGGCTAGTCCGTCGCACAGAAATGGCGGCAACCTCAGAGAATTCATTTGCGGGGTTTGCCTTAGCATTGCTGAAAAGTGCACATCTCAACCAAAACATGCCATCGCCTATCCCAGCTCAACGTCATCGTGCACTATCGCCAAACGGCAACGCGGCCGCGCTATTCGTCCCAACACCACCCATTGCAGCACAGCACCCGGTCAGATTTGCGCCGCGATTTGCGCGCACAGCCAATTGCGCCTACTAGGGTGCTCAAGTAGGAACATCACCGCCTACACGAAAACTAGAGCTCTACAATGAGGCGTCGGCGTGAATGGTGTTGATGTAATGTGTCTGGAGACGGGCTGGGAGTGGCGCACTACCCCGCTCTTGTAGTACCTAAACGGTTAGACTCCCTTGTATAGGTGCACAGAAAACCCCAGCTAAACGATACTCAAACCGCCCGGCATCGCTTTTCGAGATAGGCAAGACAGAAGTAACTTAAGACATTCAGTCAACTGTCTGTTGTATTCTTCAGGCGTTTAACAAGGTAGTTCAACCTCACCATTTATTCAGTTGAAGTAATTAGCTATTGATATCGAAGCCAAGATAACACATTGTGACGGCCCACCTACTGCTCTGGCCGCGCAATCCAATCTAATGGTTGCCATTCTGCTCCTCTTCGCCTCTTAATGATGCTATTCACGGCAACATTGGCTTGAGTACAGAAGAAGTTGCTCTGATAGCTGTCATTAGGAAGCAGAGATGGGTTGAATACGTAAAGAACCGTCGAGACACGCAAAGCTCGAAATCTAGAAGCCTACCATGTACATGAACAAGTCATAGTGAACCCCTGGTTCAAGAAAATAGCAACCGCAAAAACTTTTATTGAGACAGGCCGATTCTACTGCGAATACTGCAATATGGCGCCCCAAAGTCAACGTGCCCTTGATATACGCCTTACCACGAAGCCTCACGCTTGCATAGAGGCTGGCAAAAATGACCCTAATGCTAACGCTGAGCTATCCGAATATGCTGTTGACCTCAAGAATATACCAGCTTCTGCAAAAACGAATAACCTCCATCACTGCGGTCTCTGCGCTAGATTATTTGATAGTGACTTTGACCTTTCGCGACACAAAAAAGAAAAACGGCATATCACTAGGGAAGTAAAGGCTGTTCCCTGACAGACAGTCGACAAACTGAAAAGGTAGAAAAATCAAGGACACTAGATGTATGCGATAGACAATATATTATAGAATTATATATCTAGAAGCCTTTGATTACTCTTGCTGTACCTATAGGTATTTAAAAAAAAATAGCAAAAGTACCGTTAGAGATGCTACATAGGAAGTGCATCAGCACCCCACTTTTCCGGTGGACTAGAGCCCCGCACATGTCACGTCGGCTCAATGCGGGAGAGCTCTCGTCCCCCCCCCCCTCGTCGCCTCAGTATCACGATGTAAAGACCCGTCGCTTAATCCCTCGCCTTCACCATGCTTCTCAGGCGATCCCTCGTCGCAGCTGTCTCGCCGCAAGCCCGGGTATCCTATCTCGCGCTCTACAGCATAGGACGCCGCTCCTTTTCCACCGAACACCCCCGCCAGTCATCGTATCGCCGCTCTGACTTTAGCGGACAGGGCTTCTCGTCCTTTTATGAGCCTGATCAGCCAACAAGAGGTCCGCTGGGAGGCACGAGCAATGTAGGGCATAGCCATGTTACGCCCAAGGCACTGAGGCAGCACCTGGACCAGTTTGTAGTCGACCAGGATCGCGCCAAAGTAGTGCTCAGTGTAGCCGTCCACGAGCACTATCTGAGGAACCAAGAGAACCAGAGGCGACGCGACGAGGCGGCTAGATTAGAAGCGCAAGCGCAAAGGAGAAGCTCGGCCTTCAAACATCCTGTAGAAGGTAGCTCCAATTCCATTACATTGCTTCGTCAACCATCTTGCTAGTGCCAATGTGTCTAACCTAACCAGGTGAATTTCCAGGCCAACACCCCACTGTAGAACTATATAACCATGGCGAACTGCATTCCTACAATGAGTCCTCTTCACATCTCCCGCCTTCATCGACACGCACAGAATCCGAGCCAAATCTCGATACAAGCGAACATGAGCTTCAGTTGGAAAAGTCTAATGTCATGATACTAGGACCAACGGGCGTAGGCAAGACACTTATGTGTAAGACACTTGCAAAGACACTTGGTATCCCTATATCCATGTCCGACTGCACTACATTCACTCAGGCTGGATACATTGGTGATGATGTCGAATCATGTGTCGCTCGACTCTTATCCGCCGCAAACTACGACATTGAAGCCACTGAACAGGGTATAATAATTCTCGACGAGATTGATAAGATTGCTGGAGCAAAAATATCCTATGGAAGAGACGTTGGTGGTGAAGGTGTACAACAGGCACTGCTCAAGATTATCGAAGGTACAACAGTTCAGGTCCAAGCAAAGCCGGAGAGAAACGCAGGAAGAGGTCCTGGCGGTGCCTCAGGGCGTGGGAGCCCGCTTGATAGCTCCGGAGGCAACGGAACTCCTCCTGGCGCCAAGGGTGAGATATTCAATGTCCGGACTGAGAATATTCTCTTCATCTGCACTGGCGCATTTGCCAATCTGCACAAGATTATCATTGACCGGAAAGCCATGGGTGGCATGGGTTTTGGGGCATCCATTCGTTCGTCCAATACTCATGCAGCTGCTGATGGGGTCATGCTTAGAGGAGCAGAGGCCGTCATATTTAACAAGGATACCTCGTTCTTTGTGCCACCACAACCAGAAAAGCCCAACCCATTCGGTGTCAAACAGTCACCTCGAGAAGTGAAGGTCAACGTCCTTGATCACGTACAGCCTGCCGATTTGCAAAAGTACGGCTTGATTCCCGAGTTGATTGGTCGGATACCCACGACATGTGCTGTGACGGCGTTGGATGAAGAGGCATTAGTTCGTGTCTTGACGGAGCCCAAAGACAGTCTTGTTCGACAGGAGGAATTCAAGTTTTCGCTTCGAAATATAGAGTTACGCTTTTCCCATGGCGCCCTGCAGGAGATTGCGCACAAAGCAAGCAAGATGGGAACGGGCGCCCGTGGACTGCGACATGTTGTCGATCACCTGTTGCTGCAAGCCAAGTATGAAACGCCTGGTATGCTCACCTTCAATTTTAGGGAATATATCCAGAAGACTGACAGAAGTAGGATCAACCGTGAAACACATCCTCGTAACCCAGGATGCTGCACTTCTCAAATGTGCACCCCTGTACTTTCACCGCGGGCAAACCGCAGCATTCCAGGCGACTCTGGCCCAAGAGGAGGAGGCATGGGATGAGCAGCTTCGACGCAAGGAGGATTCGACTGACGGGCAAGTTAGCAGCTTCGAGGAGTACAGAAAAGCTAGTGCTGCTGGCTTTTAGCCTGAGTACCCACCCTCTCGAGACCCGGTAAACTGAAAAAGCGGGAAAATGACGTTTTTTGTGTCAATGCTAGATGAACATAATAGATAACATACTACCAAATAATTCAACAAAAAATGTTGAATAACTCCAGCTATACATATAGCTACCTTGAAAAAAGGTATTCTTTGTAGCCTGAT
Source organism: Ophiosphaerella herpotricha (assembly GCA_028458525.1). Classification (NCBI taxonomy): domain Eukaryota; kingdom Fungi; phylum Ascomycota; class Dothideomycetes; order Pleosporales; family Phaeosphaeriaceae; genus Ophiosphaerella; species Ophiosphaerella herpotricha. Next base: position 110,583 of record JALNQK010000009.1, read on the forward strand.
TATATTTTGGCTGCTCTATTTTTGTGGTTCAGTCGACCGAGTAGAGACACTTCCACAATAAATGCCACTAACCCCATTCGGCATCGGTGATCATGGTAGGTAGTCCTGTGTGGTGGGATGGTTATACACGATGTTGCATGCAGATTCAGACAGTATCTTGCATCTGTGTGCGTGTGCGCTGGCTGGGCCGACAGCAACCCCGGCCCGTGCATGGAGCGAGGCCTCGGGCCGTCAAAGGGCCAGCTTTCTACAGCATTCCCGGTGCATGATGCGGGCCGGTCTAGAAGATAGTCTGTCCCGCTCGGTTGCAGGGGAGGGGAGGTTGGATAGAAGGTTTGAATAAAGTGTGGATGGTTGTACAACATGCGTTCATGTAGCAGGGGCAATGGATAGCCCACAAAGAGATTTTGCAATGTAAACATTACTTGCGGTCCTTGCAGTCCTTGCGGGCCTTGTGTAACATTGGTATGCAACTGTTGAGACATCAGAACAATGTATTCGTCCGGAGGGATTGGTATATACACACGCATTCAACATATGCTGCAGATCATGACGAGCAATTCACATTCGCGTACCTGAACATCCACGCAGCAAGGTCATACTGCTGATACTGTTATCAAGTAATCCACGCCGCTATCTAAGCATATTAATTTCCGTATTGACGGCTTCCGAGTCTGTGGTCTTGGGTCCTTAGGTTAAATGTGAGAAGCGCCGCTCAAATGAGCATACTCGCTGCGAACATGCATTCGACGTAATCCGACATGAAATGGGCATCCCTCCTTGCTTTTACTTGTTCCAGCGCGTTCCGGTGATAAGCACCGTGATAAATGAGGCTACTGGGGAAATTGCTGTGCTCTAGTTGAAGCTGAGTTGGCATGCGCGGGGTATGATCGGCCATGCGTGGCCGTTACGAACTTAGGTCCAAGTTTGGCTTTGGGGTTACTGACGCTGACTGGAGGATCCCTCGCTCTATGGGTCCTATTGTGTAAGGCCTTCGAATCGGAGGTGTGCCGATTGACACGAGACTTGAGAGGGGAAGATGCAACCAACAGGGTTGCTGCTGGCGCATGCATGCAACACAACAAATCGGGTCACGGAACTACTGGCGATGTGATATGTGCATTTGATAGAGGAGAGGAGTTAGTGCAGTGTTGGGGACCTAGTTTTGTCATGAGTTCTTACGTAACGGGGTTGCTGTTTGGGAAGGCGCAGCCTGGAACACTCTCCAGCCATCATGCTTGACGCGTTCGACCACTTCAAATGGAGAAAATAGAATTTGATAGATTATTCAATTGATTTCAGTGAGTCCTCGCGAGGGGATCCACAGCATGGAATGTTGAATACAGTCTAGTAATTAAAGGCGTAATGATGAAGTGAATGCTCTAATCCAGAAAACCAAACCAAACAGAAGAATAACATCACCAACCGCCCTTTCCCTAATCCTGGAAATTCCAAAATTGGCGATATGCAAGCCTATCATTTGGTGGTCCGTGTATAGGCCAAAGAACCAAGAAAAGTTAACCAACGCCGCCCAATGCTGCCGGTATGCCAGGTGGTTTTACCACGAAGACCTTCTTTCATAAATCGTATCATCGTAACATGGTCTTCTACTCATTGTCAGGATCTTCCACCATAAAGAAGCCTGGAACTGCGCGCATTTTCTTTGTCCGAGAAGCACCTTGCTCCCACGAGGGTGATGCTGGTCGTGATACGTTGCGCGATGGTGGTTGCGAAGCGAATGATTGAGGATACTGGTTTGCTTGCGGGTACATGTTGGCAAATGCAGTAGAGAAGCTATCCATACTGTGTGGCCGATGTAGAGGAAAGCTAACTGGGGCTGCAAATTGCTCTGTGGGACTGAGCATTGGAGTATTGGAGTAGCTCTGGTAACGTTGATGGTTCGCGTATGAAGGAGCAGGCGCAGCAATGGAGCCGGCGCTAAAAGTGAAGGCAGATTGATGAGTGGCCTGGTTAGGTGCCACAGGATTAGCTGTTTGAGAGTAGAGCGTGTCCATTGGAGAGAGTGGATTTTGGAACTGTGGTACGACTGGTGTAGTAGGCTGTGAATACATGCCGTAGACAGTCTGATCAGGGTAGCTGTACACGGGAACTGGGTATTGGTTAGGTAGGTTCTCCTGGCGGTTTGGAGGATGAATGCTGAGATCGGTCGTTATAGTCTCCACCAAAGGAATCTCCTTGTTCTTGTGATCGTCGGTGATTTGGATGATGTCTGACACCTTCTGCGTGAGCACATTGTTCTTCACGTCCCGGAAGGTGAAGATGACCTTGTAGCCGACTGGGTTCTTCTCTTCTTGATGTCGGCAGTAGCATAGGATCCGCATGGCGAACTCGACCTTTTTAGCATCCGGCCCATGCTGCAGATCATCAACGTCCTGCCAGCGCTTGAACTCTTTTTCGTTGATCATGATGATTCGATCATCTTCGTAGTTGATCCATTCGTTCTCTTCTTCTTGATTGCGCTTCTTCTTACGGTCGTATCGTTTTCGCTCTCGTTCCTTGCAGCCTTCACAGATGACTACGGCACCCCCATTCTGCGGATGCACCGGGTCGTCCTTTTCGATTTCGGAGACTTGAGCCCCACGCGGCCTTCTCGGCGTGTCCTCTTCCCCTCTGGCACGTCGGAGGGCAGTCTCGAGGCCGGCTTGCTTCTCTACTGCAGTCGCACACACCAATGTTAGCTCTACACGAATGGCAGCATCGTCCTCTTCATTCGTCTCGACTTCTTCGTCACTGGCGAGCTGTTTTGACTTGGAGAGGGTATGGCGCTGGAAGCGAGCCCATTGGGCTTGGGGCGGCAGAGGATCTACAATCACGACCGTCTTAATTTGCGTCTCGGCACGAGTCTTGGTCCTGTCGACGAAGATGGAGACGTTGGGTGGGTCTACTGCCTGGGGGATGAGGATGACGTCGTCGGTCATGGGCCTGAAGTCCCAGCCGTCTTTGGTGGTTGTGTCGTGGTTGGCTTCTGGGGAGCTGGTCTGGCTCTGGTCGCGGGTGTAGTCTCCTGGAGAGTTTGCGTTGCTGAAGACCATGTCGTTGTGTGGGGAGGGCGTATTTGAGGAATTGGATGCTGGGGTGGAGTAGGGGGTGGTGAGGAAGCTGTCGAAATCGCCCAGGTCCTCGGTCTTGACGTGTGGGTAGGCAGAGCCGGCTGCAGCGTAGAAGCCCCGTAGGTCGATGCCGCTGTCTGTGTGGGTGTGGGTGAGGTCGCCGGCGGCGGCCCAGTCATCGACGGTAGTGTCGAGCGTGGTGTCGAGGAAGGAGAGATGGGACTTGGCGGACGTGTCAGGGGAGTCTGTGGCGGAGTAGGGTGCGTATTGGAAGACGTCGGCGGGGTTGACGAAGGCGTCGTTCTGTAGGTAGGCCATTGTGCAGTGCGCAGGCAGAGTGCAAGCAGCAAGCAGGCCGGTGTGGGTTGAAACGAGTGTCAAGACGGCCAAGCGCAGAGGAAGACGAGCAGACGAGGCAGACGAAAAAGAAACGAGAAGCTCGCCGACGAAGCAGGCGGGAAGCGAGAAGCAGGAAATGGGCGGCGTGCAGGCAAAAAGCAGGGGAGACGCGAGATGATGAGGTCGCTGCTGCTGCGCTGCGAAGCCGGGCTTGGGACGATCCAATGGTGGTGCGCAACGGGCCTAGTCTGTCATACAGGTTCGGCGGCAGGCGGGACGGCCACAGGGCCAAGGGGGTGGTTGCAAGAGCGCTGGGAGGAGCTTGCTGGAGAATGGGGCTGCGGATTGCCGCTTCTTGTAGGATGGAGCAGGTGTGTCGCGGGTGTTTGACGGGAGAAGCGGGGGCGGACTGTGGAGTGAATATCAGACAGGTCGGCTTCGTCTGGGCGGGCGTGGGCTGGTTGCTATTTCTCTGCTAGACTGGCTGGCGTGCCGGGCACCCCTCCCAAGGTCCAAGGACCCAAGCCAGCACGCCGGCATGGGCACCGAGCACTGGCTACGCACTGCGCACAGTGCACTGAGGCCGCCGTCAGTTCGCCGCCTTCTGAGCAACGTCAATCCGCCAAGCACCCCCCTGCTGGCGGCCTGCGGCGACTGCAGTCGGCACTGGCTCTCCCAGTCCTCCCACCACCACTCTCCACCGTCTGCCCTCGACGCCCGTGGCTCGGCAGCCCGAGCCGGGGGGCGCTGGCCTGCCTGCCGCCAGCACTGCGCGGTGCGGCCACGGCCACGACTCGCGCTGCGTCGCGCCCCCGGCACCGCTGCCCAGCGCCCGCGGTCGCCATTGTGCGCATTCCATTCTTTGCCCGCGCTGCTCTGGCCCTGCGGGAGATGCACCGGAACATCTCTCGCCCTCGAGGCACGGCCCCACGGCTAGCTGCAGACTCTGCGCCCACCCTGGCTGCTGTGCGTTATCGCGCTACCCCTCGCTGCATCCTGACAGACGCAGGCGGAAAGACTCGGCTTGCTGTGGTGTAACCGCGCCGTTGTGCTTTCATCTAAAACAATGCACCTGGTGTGCCGCCGCCCCAGGGGCCTGCGCCCAATCGCCGCGCGCCGTGGGGCGCCATGGCCGCACCGTCGCTCCACATACGCCAGCGCGCGCTAGCACTCGGACTAGAATCCGCCAAACCGAGAAGCGCCACCCTGCATCATTACTGCATCCACCAGGCCGCCGCTCCAGAGGCCTCGAATGGGCACTGCGCCCAGACGCTGCGCAGGGCTGATGCACCACCTCCTCCTCTCCCAGCGCTCGCCCGGTGCGTTCTCTCTGCGCCAAGGGGGCCTCTTTGGTCCATGCGAGGCTCGCAATGATGCCATCCACCGCCCACTAACCCCCGCGTCCTGGAAAAAATCAATCGTCAAGTTTCTCGGAACGCTGCCCTTTTCGCCTTCGAGGTCACAAAGCTCCCCCGTTGGGTCTTTGTCGGCTTTCCTTCTTTTGCTATGCACCTGCATACCTCATGCCTACCTAATTAATCGCCGGTTTTGAGCCTCCAACTGCGCGACTCAGCTACATGAACCCTGTCTACGGCCAGGTATACCAAGCCTATTGATGCGCAGGTGCTGCCAGTGTTCCGTGCTCTCGCTGCATCTACCCGGCCTGTGTTGATCCCCATTCGTGCTCCCTCTTCCTCTGTGATTCGCTCTCCTACTACATAAGAAGGGACATCGCGGAAGAAAGGTGGGCCGATCCCCATCATGCGTCCATCAACACCCCAGACCCTTGAACATGTTCGGTGGGCCGTTTTGCAGCTGGGCAGACTAAACACGCGTTCCCAGCATATCATTGGTATGTCTCAGCCCTGACGACAATGGGCCAATATCACAGCAGCAGGAAAGATACCCAATCCTACGTACCGGCGTGCCGGTCCTTATCATGCTTATGCCTTAGATTCCATTGAGACAGCCGCTACTATGCTCTACCAATTCCTCATAACATCCCGCCCGCCAATGCATCGGCGGATTGCAGATGATAAGAGGTTTGGGCTATGATCACCATGGTATTCCATTCTTGTCTGGTTCACTAAAATTCTGCTAATCAATAGAGTAGATCGCCAAAATGCGCATAGTAGCACATAATCTTCTCTCATTGCGCCATGAAGCAACACCCGCATCTCTAACTTCTTATGGCGATCAAGATACTGCTCAGACTTTGCACTGCATCCATGGTCTTCTGAACACACACATTCAAGGCCCCCATAGTCCTACAGGCGCTGTCACCAAAAGGTATACAAGTGTCACCTGAGGTGTATTGGCATCTCTGTCGAGGACGACATGCCAGCATGCCGTGGACACGGGCACGAGGGCGCCACGGTATAGCGTCACGCTATGGAGTATTCTAGTGGTACACAGTGCAAAATGCCGTGATACATACCATACGAAGCGTGAGCGTTGGCTATGCAGTAGGGCCTTAGTAAGAATGATTGTTGTCTCGCTCCAACAACAGGCTTAGAAAAGTAAAAGAATGGGTTGCATTGGCAAAGAAGCTAGCGGGACCAGTATATTTCTACTATTTTCAAGATGAAGGACCGGCCTCAATTTCAATATGTTCGTGGGGACGTTCGATGGATGCTACCAACTCACATAGGGTCACCAGTAAGAGGGATCTGGGCTGGCCGTTCATCTAACATGTTGTACAAGTACTGATTAGGCATGAACATGGTACCCGTACTACTTCATTAGGTCCTACAAAAACGTCGAATGGAGCCTGGCAGCGATCCGGGTCGGGATGCTCTCACTGTGGGAAGCCGGAGTCTCAAACCGTTGCCCAACAATCGAGTTGCTTAAAAGATCCTAGCGTCGACGTTTTACAAGGGGTGGTGCTCATTACATCACCGTAGTTCCTCGAACCGAGGCCATTTGCTGGACCGAGGAGACTTTTGTGGACCATACCAATCATGGAGAGCTTCACTGATTGATTGATTGATTGCGTGCAGTGTTGGCGCCAGGGCCGTGATGACCCGCTGCATCGTGCCGCTCGCGCACACCACCATTGTGCTCCCGCGGATGATGAGTCGATGAACGGCGACTGGATTACAGTTGTTCGGATTGACCACAGTGATCCTTACCCAAGCAATCTTCGAGCCGATGTTGCGTAAACGGGCCATTGCCACTAGACCGTTCAGTGAAATGAAAGAATGAGGTGTTAACAGGGCAACCTCGGTTGACACGCACAAAACAATCCAAACAATAACCAACTTCTGAAAGCCATAAGTATTCATACATTATGAACGGAGATCGACGCACTATCAGAGAGCGACAACCGTTATGCACGTTGTATTCGCAATAGCTCGCTTAATTACTCCCACGAATGAGTTATCATTCCACAACACCACCTTGAAACTCTGCACAAACCCCTCACCTGCGAAACCCAACCTGCATCCAAGGCTCGTCTAACAGGATGCTACCCTGCTCAAATCGCCTCCCCCTGCCCACCATCATCAGAGACCAAGGCTAAAGCAATTGTCCAACCCGTCCTTACACATACACCTTGCCTATCCTGGAGGGCGGGCGCATGCGCGAGGCAACTCAACTGCATGACACGATCTCAACACCTTAGAAGGAACCCATAACAGACTTGGTATAAGTTCGCGACAGGGCACCTGATCCCATCCCCGTTTATTGTTATTGCTGTTGTTGGTATGACTGCAGGCAATTGCTGATAATATGTTTTGCAGTACTTCGTTGTGTCATGTATCCACCAATGATTACACGCATTATCCTAATCGGGCATGCGCCACTCACGCTTACTGTGTAGAAATTTCTCTCATTGCTGAAACACTTTGATCGGTACTGTTGGAGCAGAAGACTACGGATTGGCTGTTGCACGTACGGTTGCGTGTCCGCGAATGGGACGCGAAACCGTCGGGTTTGCAAATTCTAGCTCTTCGCACCATAGATGACACGGCGCCACTCCTGCATTGTCTTACGCACGACAGGAAAGTTTCTGGTAAGCCCTTGGTGCAGACGCAACGCCCTGGCTGCAAAGCGGCGAATCCTTCCTTCGATATCCATACCCGAACCCTCAGGCCTTTGGCGCATATAGGCCATCCCTTCTCGCTATCCGATGATCTCCCATGCGCATCCTTCGTCTCGATGCACATCCATCAACATCACAAAAGTCGTACTATGATGCCCGCTTCAATTCGTCTCGTTAAGCCATATTCATCTCAGCCGCGACGCCGCCTCGCTGCTTGCTGCACGTCAGGAATCTCGAACCACGGCGGCCCGCTCTAGCGGAGCATTCTAATCTAAAGACCGTCTAGATCATCTTACAACAAGCTTTTCCGCCAAGCAGCCGCGCTCCCTCTACGGATGCGCTTCCATGAGTCGTGAATGGGGGTTGGAGCGCGGCCGGAGAAGCCGCTGTGGGCTCGCATTAAATAAGAGAGTAGGCCATGTTTGGTTCCAAAGCCTTGCGGAGATTGTGATCCAGGCTACGCCCGCGCCTTAAGTGGATCTCGATGGCGTTGGGGTTTGAATAACGAAAATATTGCAAGCGAGCGCGAGCTAACACATGAACGGATGCTTTACTGGAAGCGAGCAGACACCCAACGCCCACCGAAGTGCTGCCGGACAAGAATTTTCTGTCCTGGGCCAACATAAATTGAGTTGACTGGAGAACTAACCGAACGATGAACGTGTGCGGGAATAATTGGCGATTCAGCCGGGAGCATGGCACGACTAAGCATGAGTAGTTGGTTGCTAGCTGCCGCGAGGCCGGAATTCTGAAGCTGGTTGCAAACTGGTGTACTTCATAAGGTTTGAGCGCACCACGGGTCCGGTTAAAAAACCGCTGGATTGAGGACTAGGGTTCGGTATTTGCTCTAGGTTACCATTCGGTGCGAGAAGTAGCAGGAATTGCCGAGCGCGAACAACTTTCCGCAACCCATGGTTCACAGAAGCCGATAATATCGGATGTCGGAGCGAACCGCTAGGGATCTCGGAGACTTCATTCTAATCTTGCGATCCTGCGATCGACGATTACTTTCCAGATCATGCGAATTAGATACCGCGAAGGATGGATAGAATGCAACAAGTCCGACTAGGCAAGAGCTCTAGATGCCCGGATGCAACACATCATATCCATGGGATTGAACTACAAAAACTTATGTATGTAGACATTTTATGAGGAGAACGCCGTGATTGGGGGAATAGTTTATTATTATTGGAAGCAGTAGTTGTAGAAAGGCTTCCGAATATAGGGTATCCAGGAACCAGACTTCCAAAAAAATCAGAGTAAAATATAAGGCTCTTTAGGTAGTTCAACCTTGGTTGTACGCTGAGAGAGAGATTGTGATGAACTCACGCTAGGTGGCTGTGGGATATAGCCCCCTTTTTTTTTACATCGCTTGGTACGATGCTCCGCCACAATGTAGCATTTACAAAATAGTAACACAAGCTAATGAGGAGGAAGTGAATAATGACGATATTCAATTGAGGTTGTAGTACGGTAGAAGGAGTGCATGTGATAGAGATGATCGACGCGACTAGCTATTTCTGGCATTTCTGGTAGTGGCTGAGGCACCATTAGCATCACCAGTTCACCCACCGCATTGCTTGAACTTGCAGAGAAATCAACTCGTTGATACAGTGCTTCTGACAAGCCAACAGAGTCCCTCAGTCATGCTATCTCTACCAATGATCGCCCCACGACCGGTAAGTGTGATTGTTTGCTCTAGCTACATGCCGCGAGTAAACAACAAATACATAATTCAATCTTAAATCATTATAGCCAAGCATCGCAGTTCGATGAGACATCTGACAATTCTACAGGACGCCTCTCTCTGGCCCTCCCACCGTATCACAAACAACTACCCAGACGACCCTTCAGGCTCGCCTCCAAACACGACTCAGCGTCGCCCAACCTCACATCAAGGCCATCCTCAACAGCAACAACACCACCACGCCCGCTCCTCCACGTCAGCCGTCCTAGCCTCCCTCAAACACGATGAAAATATAATTGAGCAGCGCAAACTAAACGTCCGACGCTTCGGCGCCGGCTGGATCCGACCGCCTGGCATCGCCAAAACCCTGCAAGCCATGAAAGACGAAGAGCTAGAAAAGGAAGAGCAAGAAATGATGCAACGCCGCGAACAAGTCATGCTCGACCTCGCTGCTGCCCAACAAGACGCCGAAACCGCCGAAGCGCGCGACGAAGCCGACGCCCAAGACCACGACGCTGACGAAGAACGTGACCTCGACGACGAAGTCCCCGACGCCGAGGCCAGCGAAAGCGCATCTGAGCCCAGCTCCGACGACAGCGCATCTGCCTCCGACGAGAACGACACGACCGTGCCGTTCAACGAGGACTCATTTATCGAGGGCAGCATGTTGCACGCTGAGGTCAGCCACATGCTGGAAATGGAAGAGGCGGAGATGGCTGGTGTTCTGCAGGATGAACGCGATTTGGACGACGATGTCCCCGAGGCTGGAAGCTATGAGCATACAGATTCTGAGTTGGAGGACCCGAGTGATGAGGATGCCAGTCGGTTGATGCCGCCGTCTGCGCGGTCGAGACGCTCATTGAGATCAAATGGGAGGAGAGTATCCGGACGCAGGAGTTCGGGGTTGCCGAGCGGATCTGGGTCGGGGGTGCAGATGGGATATGGAACGGGGAGAGGGCTGGATCTAGGCATGGACTTGGGACAGGGGAGAAGCAGTTTTGGCATGGATGGGAGCAGCTCCATCATGGAAGGCAGCTCGTTTCTGAGAAGTTCACCTGCCGCCGCAGCATCGCGGGGAAGTCTGCGAGACCGGTTCTTGGGCGCAGTGAGGGGCGCGAGGAGGGGATGATGAATTAACTGAATACCTATGTACCTACTACGGTGAGCTAGGGTGAAACATGAATCAACGACAAGACGAGCTCCGCACATAACCCACACCCAACCTCCCTACTCTCTCAAACACCCCCCAAGAAATACAGCCGCGTCCCCATACACATCGGCCCACACCCGCCGCTCCTCCGCCTCCATGCCCCCCGCCATATCCACCACCCTCATCCACTCCTCCTCTACCTGCGCCCTCCCCACCCCAAGCCAAAACACCTCGAGCCGCGCCTCCACCCCACACTCCGCATCTACCTTGCCCGCAAGCTGCGCAAATCGCTCCTCCCACTCGCCACGCCGCACGCCCACCATTTCGACCAAGCCCCGCAGCAACGACACAAGCGTCTCGTCGCCGCATGCAAACAGCGTGGCGAGCACGCGATACTTGTCTAGCATGTGTGTTGTAAAGTGGGTGTGTGCTAGCAATTTTTTGGCGAGGCTGGAGTGCGCGGTAAGGGCGGAGGGACATGGGTCTGAGATGGCGAGGATGTGTGTGGTTGGGCGGGCGGAGCCGATGGGGGCGGTGGCGGAGAAGGCGGATGGGGATGGGGGTATGGTTTGGGTGAGGGTGAGGGATATGGGCTTGGGGAGGGTGGAGAGTGAGGCTAGTGGGGGTGAGATGGTGAGGGTGTTAGATAACGATGGGTTTGGGAGGAGGCAGACTAATAGGTATTCTCGGACGAGTCAGTTGGGGGTTGAAGAGCTGGTGCGGGTGAGGTACTTAGGTCTGCTTCGGTCCATGAGATGGGTGTGAGAGAGGCTGGAGGTGGTGATGGCGTGGTGTTTGGTGATGAGGTGGCGGTTGCGGGACTCCGGGCTGTGGCGTAGGGGGGTTGGCTGAGGAACGGGACGATGATTTGGTTGCTTGGGGTGATGGTTTTGGAAGAAGTAGCTACAATGGCTCCATCAGGGTCTGCGTCCTCGAAACGAATGACATTCTCGTGGCTGAAGGGGGGGTGTGCAGCCATGTCGCCGTCCTTTGTAGGATCTCGGAGGAGCGGCGGGTTGTAGCTGTCCTGGAACTGACCAAGGATGGGGTGATGATGGCTGGACTTGAGAAGAGCGAGGTGGCAGAAATAAATGGACGAGGGTGAGAGCAGTATTATAAAGATGAGATCAAACGACTAGCGCCCATGGAAAGATTGATAGGTCTGCTTCAAGTAACAGTGAGAGTGAAGATGTGAAGAGCAAAGTCAGGCAGCTGATGCAAACATGCCACTGACTTCTTGATATTCACGAGTATTAGTAAGATAGACAGAGCGATATGCCCAAGTGTAGAGTCACATATCAGGGAGCGTGTAGTCGAAGAAATGCTCGTGCTCAAACTGTAGCAGATCACCTGGAGGAGCAAACCGAACGCTAGGTCACACTATGCAAACAAAGCGGCACGGAAGGTAGTCATGATGGCGCCACTCGTGGGGTTAGTGTGGCTTGGGTTTGCTTTGGAGACTTGACTATATGTACAGAGTTCAGTGTGTGGCGAAGATGTTGCGTGTTCTCAGATGTACTGGTGTCTCTCCCTTGGGTGTGTCTGGTATCTTCTTCTCCAAATTCTGGGCAGCTTAGCATGCGAGCAGACGAGGCCAACAAAACACATACCAGCTTCTCAAAGACGCACTTGTTCATCCGCCGCTCTTCCGACCGGCAGTTCCAGAGTTGCTGGTTGTGGTTCTCCAGACATTGCCAGTGGGTCCGGAACTCGGCGAGGCAGTTCTCGTTGATGTCCTTGATACTGCGACAGTCGTCAGCGCCTCCGCACTTTCCTCCGGCCTGGGAGGAGCTCGTACACGCTAGCCGCACACCTCGTGACTTTGCGGCCCTCCTTCATGCAGTCCAGCTCGCCCCGGCCATTGCTCTCCGTCTTGCACATCATGTAGTCATCGTTGTAGCCCTTGCACCGCGCGCCAATGAAGAACGACGCACTGAGCAGAGGCGCGGAACTGGCTCCCAGCTCCTTGACCTTGGGGATGTCGTCGGGCAGAGGGGTGGTGTCGATGAGGGCTTGCTGGTTGAATCTGCGCCCGGTTAGCGGGCCAGTTTGTTAACAATAGCCGCAGGAGAAACACACCTGGGCTGGCGTGACGACATGGTGAAGCTGAGGTGCCAATGGCCGTCAGCGTGCTCGGCGTTGGTTGTCTCTTCGAGCGTCTTGAACATGGACGTCGGCCTTGGCTGTGCCGGCCCTGTCCGCGGCCTGGTGGTCTGTGCAACCAGCTTTCAATCATCGCGACAGCCGCCTGCACGCGTTGCTTGTTGCTGCGCAAACCGAACAAGCTTCTTCCGCCATCGACATGTGCTTCCGCTGAGCCCAGCCCCGCCTCCTGTTTCTTCCCTCCCGCACCCCGAGCGCCCCCCATCGCGTGTGTCTGCGCGCGTCTATCAGCATAGCACGAGAGCTCTCACCGCTGGGAACCAACAAGCCGACTCTCTTCACGCTCTGCGCGCCATCGCACACCTCCGGCCTCTCCGCTAGCATGTCTTTCAGCTTTGGGAATAGCACGGCCAATACGGAGAAGAAGACGGGCACGCTGTTTGGAAGCACAACTGCCCCGGCCGGCGGCCTTTTTGGTCAATCGCAACAACAACAACAACAACAACAACAACAACAACAGGCGCAACCAAACGCAGCACAGCCCAGTCTATTTGGCGGGGCTGCTGCCCCCCAGAGCAACAGCTTGTTTGGTGCCCCTCAGCAGCAGAACACCGGCGGCGCAAGCCTCTTCGGACAGCCCCAACAACAGCAAAACACAGCTGGAAACAGTCTTTTTGGGCAGCCCCAGCAACAACAAAATGCCCTTGGCTCAAATCTCTTTGGACAGCAACAGCAGCAGCAACAGCAGCAGCAGCAGCAACCAGCTTTCAACAACAGCCTCTTTGGAGCCTCTATGCAGCCGGCGCCAGCTCTAAATCCATTGCAAGCACAGAGCCTTCAACAACAGCGCGATGGCCTTGAGCCACTACGGCAGTCGTCCGCTCAGCCCTATGCTACCATGTCCCTCGTCGGTTACAGCACGTCCAAACATTCATCACGCAACAAGGACCAAGCTAACTTTCATAGGAGAGAAATCTGTCGTTGACCAAATACGAGTCCTGAATGAGAAGTGGGACCCCGCCAACCCCAATTGCGTCTTCCAGTACTATTTCTATAATTCCGTCCAACCTGACCGGGCAATATTCTATGGGCCATCCCCAGATGAAGACCACCGGAAGTGGGAGGAAGCACTCGCTAATAAACCTGGCCCCAATGCCATTCCCGTTCTTGCCCGTGGGTTTGAGCAGGTTGCAGAGCGCATCAGAATGCAAAACAACGCCGTCACCGTACTTCAAACACGTCTACATGAAATAAACAACAGCCTTACGCTACTGAAAGATACACACGAGCTGAGCGTGGCGTCGCGCATAACCGAGGCGAGACGAAAGCACATCGTTTTCACACAGCGAATCCTCGCACTCGCGACCAAGGTGCAAATACTGCGGAATCGAGGCTACGTCATGGATCAGCAGGAAGAGGAGTTGAAAAAGAAGCTCATCGAGCTAGAAAGAAAGACATTTGACCCCGTGCTTGGAGGCAAGCAGGAGGAGATCTGGGCGCGTATGTCTGGAGTGCGCGAGCGGGCGCGGATACTCCAGGAAGAGACAGAGAGGGTAGGGAAAACAATTGAGGGTCAGCAGAACGGCGAGCTTCTTTCCGAAGAGGACCAGAAAGCACTAGACAAGGTACGGGCTTTACATTTCTCCAATTTGTAAATCACACGCTAACTTTACACACAGCTCCTCGCAGACTACAACCGACAGCTTGATCACCTCCAGAAATGGGTTGATGATACAAAGCAAGAGTATTCTGTGTGGGAGACCGAACGGCAGTCGCGGCCGACAAAGCGATAAATCACAATGGGTGGTGTGTGTTGGTCATGTACAATTTCTCGCATGATATTAGGGACTATCTTCTTTGGTACAAAGTCCAAGTATGGCGGGATACGAGCGTTGGAATCGTAAAATAGCCATGGTTGTTCCAGGCGTCTTATGCGTCTTGTAATTTGGCGTCTAATAGAGTAGAGGATGCATCTACTGAAACTCCACACTTGAGGCTGTCCTCAAGTCCATTTAAGCCGACCTATTGCCCGTAATCCCGTATTGTTACATGCGCCATATCGCCATTGAGCAAGCTTATACAATGCGTTGATCGTAGCATTGCATCCCACTATGACATATAGGGAGCGCTTTCATCTTCATTCGTCCTCGTTTCGTTTAAAATAGCTTCGACACGTACTCCACGAGATGCGGTGCTATTTTCATTAGCACCCATACATGCCCTAGCTCCACACCTACGCACAGAAATATAATAGCACGGCGCCCGCAGCTGTCCACTTGATGTCGGACAATGTCTGCGCCTCGGCGGCTTCGAGCTCTTTCTTTGAGGGCTGGGCTAGAGTAGTGCATTAGTAGCAGTATTGACTCGAGGGTGGAAGGGCGATTACGTACCTCCGAACATAGTGGCTAGATTTGGTGGGTGAGGTCAGATGGGCGGGCGTCGAGGATGACGTTGACGGTCGCGGTGCTGGAAAATGTTTTGGGATGTCGGCGGTTGAGCTGTGGAGGGCCGATGCGGGCTCACGTGCGAGTGGCGTGCACCGAAGGTCAGGTTGAGACATGCATATATGTCAACTCGTAATTCCAGGGTCTGGCGTGTCGATTAGGTCACAATTTGTTTTAGTGGGGTGCATGCTGATTCTAGGCACTTCTCCGCAGCGTGATCCGCAAGTCATCAGTGTGGTGACTTGTGGTGCTGATGTCCAGCTTCCAGAGCGGCAAGTTGCTAAATACACTGGTTTCTTTACCCCTGAAAATCCCTTGGTGAACTACCTCAACAATGGCACTCAAAGGCTTGTTAGACTGCAATAGCTTGTGTTAAGATGCTGTTGATTGACCATTGCTTACACATTTTCTTTGTCTTGCTTTGGGTCAACAGAGAGTTCACAAGGCTGGGTATGTCGTGTCTGAACTTGACGCGTGGTCTGCCATGCACACTAAGGCAGCACAACATCACTACCGCGTCTCTTTGTGGACTTCGCATCTCCACATGCAATGCCCGCCAATCACGCCCACCGGATCAAGTCTAACAATATTTCAGAGACATAGAAAGTTATGACACCACCATGCTGTATGCAAGCCACACACAGTACCCCAGCTGATCCTGTATTTTCTGCCTGGATATGATTCGTCAACGCTTGATTGTGCTTGATCGGCCTGCCTTTGGCCGCATGCTGCCATCGCCTTGGAACAGGCGCTGACTCTAATTAGCCATGGTTCTCCCAGTGACCTGGTCACACTCTCTTTTCCCTAATTTTGGTTCCCTCTTCATCCACTCGTTCACTCATTTCTTCTGTAGGCACTGGCAAAATGCTGGGTTCTTCAAATTTCTTGGGGCTGTTGACTTGCGCTCTTGTGCTTAATGCTCGTTATGATCAAGGTTATGGTTACGCAAATGCAGAATACGGGTCCAAGGGTCTGAGCTCGAGTACCGCAAATACACCGAAATCATCATCGGGACCAACGCCTGTGAATGGCGGTAGCTCCATCGTTCCTTCTCCAACTAGCCACCTCCCAAGCGCTACACAATCTGTTCACGGTCATAGCGTTTTGGGGATCCCGTTTCCTACAGGACAAAACAACAGTACATCTGTGAAGCCCAGCTCGACTGGAACGCCAAATTGTGCTCCGTACTGGCTTGAGAGTATCAAACATCAGGGTCTTGCGTCTTTCAACTCGAATCCAGGCTCCTATAAAGTGTTCCGGAATGTCAAAGACTATGGTGCAAAGGGTAAATAGTTCGAGATGACACCTCCCGCGTGTACTAACTTTGCACTAGGTGACGGTAAAACCGATGATACTGCAGCCATTCAGTTAGCAATAACCGAGGGCAATCGTTGCACTCCAGGGTATTGCGAAAGTTCAACCAATACACCTGCCTTAGTGTACTTCCCAGGTGGTACATATGTGATTTCTTCCAGTATTATTGATTATTACTACACTCAGGTTTGTAATCAATTACTTATATGGTGATATTGCGACTGATCCGACTAGATTATTGGCAACCCCAACTGTCTACCTACTATCCAAGCTGCCGCCAATTTTAGCAGCACTGGCGGCCTTGGACTCATCGATGGCTCACCTTACCAAGGAGCTGGTCCGCGTGCAGGAAAAACAGGATATGGACCTACCAACACTTTCTTCAGGCAGATCCGTAACATCATTCTTGATATGACCAAGATTCCTGCCAATGTCTCCGCTACGGGAATCCACTGGCCCACTGCTCAAACGACTAGCCTACAAAACGTCATTTTCAATATGAATACTGCTAACGGAACTCAGCATCAGGGTTTGTTTATTGAGGAAGGGTCCGGTGGATTCATGACGGACCTAGTCTTCAATGGTGGAAACTATGGGTTCAATGTTGGCAATCAGCAATTCACGACGCGCAACCTGACATTCAATAATGTCAATACTGCCATCAACCAACTTTGGGACTGGGGATGGACCTATACGGGGCTCTCGATCAACAACTGCAGGGTGGGTTTGAACATGTCTGCTGGAGGACCTCCCGCCGTGAATGTTGGTTCGATTACTCTCTTCGATTCAGAAATCAATAATACTCCAATCGGAATCACTACCTCGCGGACGGATAGCTCCGAGCCTGCTGCAGCCGGAAGTTTGTACTTGGAGAACGTCAAACTGAACAATGTTCCAGTAGCCGTACTTGGTCCCAACGCAACTTACCTCCAAGGATCTACAGGTTCTTCAGTCATCACTGCTTGGGCTGATGGCCACCGATACCTTCCAAATGGACCCATCAAGGCACGAGGGCCTATTGCTCCTAGCAAGCGGCCAGCTTCCCTTCTCGATGCATCTGGGAAGTACTATACGCGATCCAAGCCCCAGTACGGCTCTGTCCCGTTGTCTCAATTCCTCAGTGTTCGGGATCTAGGATGTGCTGGTGATGGTAAAACAGACGATACCGCCGCTCTAAACGCTGCCATTCTCAAGGCTAAAACTGAGGGCAGGATTCTGTTCATCGACGCTGGATACTACAAGGTCACTGGTACTGTGTATGTTCCTCCTGGCTCGAGGATCGTTGGGGAGGCGCTGGCCTCTGTTATTCTTTCGACTGGAGAGTACTTCAATAATATTGATGCTCCGCAAGTTGTTGTGAGAGTTGCTCAGCCTGGCGAACAAGGCTCTGTCGAAATCTCAGACCTGTTCCTCAGCACGAAGGGCCAACAGAAAGGCGCGATCTTGATGGAGTACAATCTTGGTACTTATAGCGCCGAGCCGGCTGGCCTGTGGGACGTTCATACACGTATCGGTGGCTTTGCAGGCTCTGACCTTCAAACCGCTCAGTGTGAAAAGACGCCAGATGTCAAGATTACCAAGGACAATCTTGTGCAGAGTTGTATCGCAGCGTACATGTCCATTCACATCACAAAGTTTGCAACTGGGTTATACATGGAGAACAACTGGCTCTGGATTGCAGACCACGATCTTGACGATGCGCGAAATAACAACACGCAAATTACCATCTACGCCGGTCGCGGCCTCCACATTGAAAGTATCCGCGGCAGACTTTGGCTGTAAGCCTCCCCTTCTCCCCTCGCAGTCCCTCTTTGCTAACACAATCCAGTTACGGTACTGCCGTCGAACACCATGTAAAATACGAGTACCAACTCGTCGACACGCGCGAAATCTTCATGGGCCAAATCCAGACTGAAACAGCCTACTACCAGCCCAACCCCGATGCCACTATCCCCTTCCCCGAGAATAAAGCGCTCTCCGACCCTATCTTCACGCCCTCGCCCAACACTTCCATCAACGCGGCCGAAGGCTGGGGCTTGCGCATCGTGCGCTCCAACAACATTCTCGGCTACGGCGTCGGCTTGTATTCCTTCTTCGACAATTACAGCACGAATTGCTCGGCGGTGGGCGCGGGCGCGCGGTGCCAGACTAGAATATTGAGCATTGAGGGAGACAGGAATTCGTATGATGTTAGCCTTTATAATATTAATACGGTGGGCACGACGCAGATGATTACAAGAGATGGGGTGGATTTAGCGAGTAATGTGGATAATAACAGCACGTTTGTAGATACCATTAATTTGTTTAGGATCGGAAGTTTTGGGCTTTGAGGGGGTAGAGTTGTATTCCTTGTGTTAGCAGAGTTTGAGTATACCATGTTGTGCAAAGAGGAAGTTTTGGTTTTGTTTGGTAGTGTTTGTGTCGAAACTAGGAGAACAAATCCAATTCAGAAGCTTTTTAGTCCGTGTTATTTCAAAGGGACCATCTTATCTTTCGATCTCAAAATACAATAAGCAATCTATATCGCCACATCTTTTGTTTTAACCGATCGTCTACCCGTCACCTGGAGGATTTGTGGCTCAATGCTCCACCACTACGCCCCCAGCCCTCACCACTGTTAAAAAACATATTACCGAGTTTTCGCATCCTGGTCGCGGCGGTGCTGAACAACACGCGACCATCAAAGTTCATTTATCAATACAAGCACTAAACCACATTGAACCCTGCAGACATACTATTTTCAGCAAACATCCCCTGCTCCTGCGTCGGAACTTGATCGAACCGTACGGCAGCCCCCGCAACACTACCAACCAGGCGCCTTCGGGGCGTCGTGTTTCGCGTTCATTCCTGTTTTGCGAACGCTTCGCCATGCGCCCACAGCAACGGTAAGCGGCTGAGGAGCCTGGACTATGGGTTGGAGGTGCGGGATCGCTATGCAGTGGTCAAGGGGTCGTCCGAGCACAGCAAATCAGAAGACGACATGCGATGCTGGCGGTTAGTTTCCCCCCCTCCATTTACACTGTGTGACCATCCCGCGATAAAGGCACCTGCAATCTTGCATTGCTGGTAGGCATCTTCTTGTGGCCAAGGCCTGGAACCCGCATGGGTTACACTGCAGATCGGCTTGTGTTTGATTTGCGGTGGGTCTATTGACCTGGGTGTGTGGTCGCCGACTTGTTCTTTTGCGAGGTGGGCGTCGCAGTTCGCATATCTTGCCGCTGCCTCGATTCGTCCCGCTCTTGTTCAACGGCTTTGAGGCGCTTCTTGAACGCAGGTACTCGACGGCTGCTTGATGGGCATCATTGTGAATTCGAGACTGGATTTCTTTGGGAATCAGAAGTGCGCCGAGCACGCTACGTAACTTCAAGATGTCGGCCAGGCGGACAGTTCTGAGGCATGTACACAGTAGTTGTGGCTTTTTGGAAGAGGAAGCTAACATGTCTACAGCGCTGACCTCAAGGAGAGACATGTCAACATGATGGCCTTCTCTGCCTGTATAGGCTTCGGTCTCTTCCTACAAAGCGGCAAGGTCATATATATCGCAGGTCCAGGGCTCGCTATCGTGGCCATCATACTCGCATCCTCAGTAATGTGGTCTGTTATTGCATGCTTGGGCGAGATGACGGCGCTATTTCCAGTACAAGGGCCTCTGTTTGAATTCCCCGGTCGCTTCATCGATGAAGCAGTCGGATACGCCACAGGATGGATCACTTGGTTTGCGTGGGTAGTTATTTTGGCTGCTGAAGTAAGTCTGAACTTCTACCGTAATATATTGGCCATGCTCCTGATACCGGTTTGATAGGTGCTTGCGGTAGCGCAGCTATGGAAGTTCCGGTTTGAACCATCGTACCTTCAAGATGTCGGATACCCAGATCGAGAACTGGGATGGAGCACCGAGAGTTATTCACCAGCCGTATGGGTCTTCCTCTTCTTGATTCTCATCGGACTAATCAACCTTCTGCCGGTTCAACAATATGGACAACTGGAATACTTCTTCGGCGTCATTAAGATCATGTTCATCTCGTTGCTAATCGTCTTCAATGTCATTGTCTCCGCGATCCAGTTAGTGCCACATGGAAACCACTTTTGGACTTGGAATAAGCCTTGGGGATTTGCTTCGGACAACTTCGTGGTACATCCATCATCTGACTCTGGAGCCGTGTTGACTGGCGAGGGAGGCAAATTTCTGGTTAGCTCTTGGTCCTGGCTCATGTCTAAATACAAACTGACTCTTCAATTAGGCCCTATGGACCGCAGTTGTAGCCTCATTGTTCTCTTTTGTTGGATTTGAGACGATTGCCATCACAGCGCCTGAAAACCGGGACTTGGAGAAGCATGAGACCATAAAATTAGCGACCAAGAAATTAACACTGCGCATCACGGTCCTATATATTCTCGGTACATTCGTGGGCGGGCTGAATGTTCCGTATGACGACCAGAATCTCATAAACATTCAGATCAACAGTATCCGCGCCGGACAGAACAGCATATTCGTCCTAGCGGCTGTCAGAAACCACATTCGCATATGGCCTTCCATCTTCAACGGGTTCTTCATTTTCTCAGCCACAACTTCCGGTATAAATGCGCTGTATAATTCTAGTCGACTGCTCCACGCGCTTGCAAGTATCCCGGAAGCCTGGCCTGTGTGGTTTCAGAACACCAGGAGGCGCCTTGAACGGACTACAGATCGCGGAGTTCCACTCGGAACAGTGACTGTTTCCTGGCTCGTCGGCCTCACCGCATTTCTGGCCATCAAGCCATTTCCGGCCGTCGTCCTAGGCCGTATTACCAACAACGCAGTTGTTTCGGAGTTGATATGCTATACAGTCATTTGTCTCTCATACATCGTCTTCTATCACCAAATCAAACAAGCCGCAAACGACCCTACATTGGAGAACCGAAGCGCATTCAATCGGGATGACAAGCAGTACCCATATCGTACACACGGGCAGCTTTTCAGAGCCTGGTATGGTTTCGTGTTCTGTATTTTGCTCATATTGTTCAACAACTGGCGAGCTTTCTACCCTCCCTTCTCGACGCCTGACTTTATCGCTTCGTACATTGGTGTAAGTGGCTAACGACCTCAATCCTTTTGACAAGCTAACTTTGACTTTAGATTGCCGCATTCTTTGCCCTGGTTGCAGCATACCATGTCAAATCTGATGGTTGGAATCCGTTGAAATGGCGACGCCACGCCTCCATGCAGATCCACCGCCCTCCACCCAAAGTGGTGGTACCGGGCCGCAGGCGGGGGCATTTGGTATTTCCTAATCCAAAAAGGGCAATTTGGGACGAGGACAACGCAAAAGCGCTTGTGTCCTTCATTTGGGGCTGGCTCAAATAAGAAGGTGGGATTGCTAGCTGAATGCACGTTTATGATGCCACTGAGTCGTTACCATGATCTTTTCTTACCGCGCGCTTTCGCTCGTTCTCTAAACACGAGTAGCAGACCAGTGTGATGATCGAATGCAACACGATGAGATATTGGGAGCTACCATAGTGGTGCTTAGGCTCCAATACTCGACACCGCTAACGCGCCGGGGTCCTTCGCAGGTTGTGGGCACCTGTGCACTGTTTGAACGTTAATGCCCCAAGCGGAAGGCTGCCGGGTATGTCGTCAGGGGTAAGCGAGAGTGGATAGAGCCTTTTTGCTTCGTTTTGTGACGCGGCGAACATGCTTGGGCTGCCACGTGATTCACCCACCTTCTGACCGGTGGGACTATAATTGGAATGCTGCAATACTAAGGCGGAGAAATACAAGCGACAGCTTCAGCATATATCTGTGCATCTGACAGGTGTTCCCAGCTATCGGCTGACCCGATTCGCTGATGTCGAGTAGACGTGTTGCACAGAAGCTTGGGGGCTTTCTCGACATTACACACACTTCCGACTCAACTCAAAGCAGCCCAAGCGCTGTAAACACCCTGCAAAACCGAGGCTTCGCCCCTTCGTGCTACCTGTGACCTTCCCAATCTCCTACACCTGCACGGCGCTGGTCGGTCCGCTACAGGCTTGTTCTGTGCAATCGCACGTAGGCAACAACGCCCACAACTGTGCGCAAATTGCATGTAGACGCCATGCATCTTTTCCAGAGCACTACTCCTCGTCATCTGAAAGCCACACCGTTATTTTGTTTGGGCGTCGCCGTTCCCGTCCCGTTGCCCCGCGCTGGCCTGCCTAGATTGCGCATCGCCCGCGTCCATGTCCTCCCAACTTTGTAACGTCTGGGAGCTTCTTCAAGCCCGCAACGATCTTCCTGCCACTCTGCACGAGATTATAGGCCAACATGCGCTACAATATGCTTTTCAGACTGATGACCTCCAATCGATCAATGAGGGCTACCACACTATTGTATGGATCAAGATCATTTACGACTTGCAGCGCTGTTACCTGAGTGGAATAACAACGGGCTCTTCAGACATTTCGTCGCAAGTATCGCCATGTCTACTCCCACCTGATTTGTTGTTTTCGTCAATACTCTACCTTATCAGTACCAAAACAAGCATGTTCCCGAGGCAGACAACGCTCATGACTAAAGAGTTCACACAGCCCAGGCTTGTGCTGGCCCAAACAGTGTTGTCCGGCTTGAGACTTTTGCTTCTACATAAGAATCATCTATCTATACAAAAGAGAAGACGTTTGCAAGTGGCACTTGATGATGCTTGGAAAGATGACCATTTACGAGGAGTTGAGTGCTGCATCGTTCAGCGCGTCTTTGGTGCCATGCTAGATGTAATGATCGAGCAAGATCATGTGGATGCGTATCGGGTCGAAAGGGAACATGCTAACCTTCCCAAATATGACTCGGGGTTGGTAGGTAATATAAAATAAATGTTGGAATATAACTGACTTATGCAGTATCCATTACACATAAAACCAGAACTATCCGTTACGCCCTTGACGCACGCACTGGCTGAAGAAGACGAGGATTGGATAGATGCTTACTGTGTGCTTTATGATACGCTCTGGGCTATCGAATGGGCTGTCACACAACGCTATATTGACCTCCGTCAGCACCATAGAACGAACCACTTGGACCCCACGATCGTTGAGACTGATGAGATTTTCGAACAACTTTATCAACAAAGAACAAGCTTCATCGTTTCTGCATTCCATTTCAAAGGCCCAATGACGCCGACTCATGCTACGTTAGAATCATTGGCAATCAACCTGCTTGACTGGGATGCAAGCCTTGATAGTTTCTTGTCACGTCAAGACTCGCTCCTACAACAACGCATGTCGCTTCCACAGGCGCCTTCACGCACTCCAAACTACGGCAAGCATATCGCCGAGATCAAACCATACTTTGAAGTAGCAATGAGCAGTTTCACTACATGGTTATCAAGTCGCAGTATTGACAACAGAAATTTGTCCACACAACCACGTTTGCTATTAGGGCCAACTGAGAGTGGTATTAAGAATTGGGTCGATAAGATGGCTTCCGGCAATGCAAATCTTTATTCAGAACAGCTAGAAGGCCCGGACCTACCTGTCTACGTAGTGGGCTGTCCAAAGCTCCACGTCATCCCAAAGAAGTATCTGGCCTATCAACTCAGATGGAGTGATAAATACGCATATGAAAGCATTTGCAAGGATTCTCCTATAGTTAATTGGAAAGAGGGCGTTCAGTGTCCGAGCTGCGCATCTGGAGAAAAGATCAAGAACGCACGCTTTCTCGAACCTTTACAAATTGCTCCAATCGTTGCCCCGAGCCTGCAACAAGACACCAGTCAGAGCCAATACTCTGGAGAGAGTTCAAATTCATATATGGCCACATCACTTTCCACTACATCACATTCTGCCTCGGATGGTGGCAGTGCAAGCATCGGCTACCCGGGACAGTCAACAATGAACGTTAGTATACCGACAACCTTATCACAACCGATATCAGATTTTGCAAGATCCAAGTCTATAGATGCGCGATTGCCAGAGTACACGGAGTCGCCCATTAGTCCCATCACTTTTAATTTATCGCCCCAATCCACTCGCCCATTTGGAGCCAGCATGTCCGACCTGCCGGTTAGTCCACTTGTCGAGTCACTCAATGTTCCCATTCCCTTGGTAGCCGCTTCTAGGCTGTCTATAGATCTGCCTATTCCAGTAAATACGCCTTCAATGTCAGATGGCGCGTCAACAGGTACTTCGGCATCAGTGCTGTCAGATTTAGGTCATACTCGCTTGGGCTCATCCTCGAGCGCGTTGTCCTGGAGCGCAGAAACGTACTCAAAATCTAAACCGATCAGTCGGAGTGCAAGGATAGCCAGCTCTATCCGGCGCAAACCAACAGCAAAGGACGCTGGCGTCTTTCCAAAGGAGACAGTCTTCTCCTTCTCGTCAAGTGGCAGGTCCTTATTTCTATGGAGCAAACTTGGAGCCCATGTTACGCGGTTCGATGTCTTTGGTGAGGATACCTCAATTATACAAGGCTGCAGATACGATGTTGCGAGCGTTGAGGCTGTTGCTGCTGGGCATAAAAAATGTGCCATAATCGTAACGCAGAGTGCCTCGAAGAAAAAGTTGTTGATCTTTGACGGTCTATACCCGGTTTCTGGGAGTGAGGTAGAGCTTGAGGTGTCAGGGCGAGTCCATGGAGTGTGCATTGCCGTCTCGAAGGATGACAAGTATGTCGCAGTCTCCATGAGTGACCAGATCGATCTGTTCAGTCTTGGGGGTGGATTGAAGCGGATTGTTTTCCACCAACAAATGAATGTCTACGAGCTCCGTGGAGGTGTATCACACCGTCGTTCGATTCCAGCGATACGTACCACAAGCAATAATTCAGCCACAGACGGCGACAAGAACGATTCAGGGAGCTGGCTCGGCGGACCTGCCAAAGGATTAAATATAAAAGAGGCAGCAGAAGAGCAGCAAAGGCAAACAGTAATCATCTCACGGAAGCTGTATTTTTCAACTGACTCTCAGCGCCTTGTGGTGGCTACACAACTTGGTGATCATTGCGTGTACGTGGACGTGTGGGATAATACACGTGAGCCAGTCAGCACGATCTCTGAGCATTCCCGCTCTTTCAAGCTCCCACCATGGGTTCTCAACGATGGTGACCTCACCGGCGTCTTCTACGACTCAGATCGCCGTTCTGCACTCGTGACAGCGTTCCTAGGAAAAGAGTATCCCGTCCTAATACCTTTTCCAGGTTACGGGCCACTCCAAAATGAAACTTTCAGCACAAAGATTATTTCAGCTGCGCAGTCACCCTCAGGCTCAACATTCATCATCACAAACGCAATGACAGAAATTATACAATTTGAGTACACAGCCAAGGGCACACTGTCCCCTCACAAGCTCAAAAAGAGCTCAAGCAAGATTAATAACAGCGTGTTCAAGCCCGGCGCTATTGCGCTGAGCATGCCGTCGGAAAATGTGCTTCAAGCATTCTGGGTCAGGGACGGAAAATGCATGTTACGGACGATCAAGCTGGGCGCGGGAGAGATGACCAAGGATCTGGATCTCAGGCCGCATTACGACCGATTGATGAATTTGAAAGAAAGACCTGTTATTGCTCGGGCACCGAGCTTGAACATACCGGAAATGGATGCTGGGGAATTCATATAGGGGCTTTTGGGTTGAGGACTAGAAGTGTGTTTCGTAGCGGGATTGCGGCTCTATAAATATTTTGAAGTCATTGGTGACTTTGCCGCCATGTTTATGTACGATTATGATATTTAATACGAGACTTGTAATAAATGCGAATACAGACTGCATCCATCGGCAGACATCACGGCGCCGCGCCCTCCTATACTCTCATCTTTATCAAAGTAAATGTCGAAGTTGTTCTCATTATGCCATTTGGTGTGATTACCCAGCAGCGATGCAGAAGCTTGCAAAACCCACCCAATTTATGTTGAGAATCCCAGCCACGTGGAATCCTGTCGAGTTAGAAAGCCATCTTCTAGAAAACACAATCGTTCTTCCTCAAGCTGGTCTACCAAGCCCATATCATTTCATTCGCCCCCTTCATCTTCAATGCCTTCACACTCCTTTACATTTCAATCTCGGGAAATCGAAACCGCTTACAATTCGCCCCTTCGCCAGAGCAAAGCGCGTGTGTGCGCCACCCAACTCGTGCTTACATCCACGCAGTTTAGATGCAAGATTGCCACAAGTTTTCTGGCTGCAGGTACGATTACAGCCGTCTTTGAAATCCGCACGTAGTCGTGATACCGGCCGCGGTCGATGATAGGGAATGCGTATGTGCATGAAGCTGATGATCACAAATCACTCGTGGCGAAGATCTTCATGTTCGGCCGCGGATGGTGGTGTTGATGTTGTGTTGCTACTGTCAGCCGTGCGTCTGACAACGCTCACTGTATGGTGGCAAATGGGGACAATGTATTTCGTGGAACGGGTTGGAGAGTGATGAGCTTGGAGTGGCTTGACGCTATACTGAGTGGAAGTAGACTACTCTATAATTTGTAAATATTTAATTTTATGGGTATATTTATTTTTGACGGGCGGTGCATTCGAGTTGTGTTCTTGTGCGAGAGTTTGATATTTGCGAATTGCGGTTAGCTTTGAACTCGTTGTGGTTTAGATGGTAACGAGCCACGTTTGAATGCTTCCAGCAGATCTGGCAAGACTTGAATATATCAATCATCGCTTCTTCTAAGCCACCTGCATAAGATGGTCATCGCTTGAAACGGCAATGTGGCGCAGTCCCGCCCTCTCAACTCAGCAGATGGTGGTGTGACTTCGCTATCATGATCCTATCATTGGTGCCAAACTCGCAAGAATACTGAGTTCCGGTCATCCGTCGGTGAGCATGTTGCAAAGATGTGCACAGGGATAGAGATTTGTTGCGCTTGAATTATGAGCGGCGTTATGCATAAAAGGTACGTTCTGGTACAAGATTGAGCTGGGGATCGTGGAGTTGAACGCGCAAATGCCTCTAATTCTGTACATTGAGGACTAATATGACAGTGGCCGTTTGATTTGCGGCTTGAAACCTTTCCAGTCTTGTTATATTTTGCACACAGACAGTACCAAGCAATAAATGGACCCAAGGAAAATGAGGTATCAGTGTTGGTAGTGGTTTGCGGGCTGTGAGGGTTATGATAAGACTCTTTACTCATCGTTGACCTTCTGGCTCGCTGGAAGATCCTTCTCTGACTTAGACTGGACCAGCATTCCCTTGTAGCCAGTAATGGGCTCTGATCCTTGGGCCTGTGATGAGTTAGTCTATGTGAGGCAAAGGAAGATAATCGCGTAGCGAATGCGATAGCTGTACGGACCTTCAAGTACTCTTCGGAAGCCTCTTGCCACTCCTTGGTCATGGTGCGTGGTCGGACAGGACTGGCAAACATGCGGGTAAAGGTGAAGGCAGCGAAGGAAGCAGCAATGATGGCGGCCGAAAGGAGGAAGACGTTGCGGCCCTCGTCTGGGGGCGGTGGTCGTCGAGGGCCATGGGGACCGAAGGCGATGTAGTATGCTAGAAGGCAAGATGTTGTCAGCAAAATGAGTTTGCGATTGGTGCCTGAGTGATGTGTGATGTAGCACGGTGTGCCCGCGGGCCAACCCGGGTACCTCGAGGAAATACCGAGTACGTCACAGGGCGACTTGCGGTGCGCCAGAGTGGCAAGAAAAAAAGTACGCACCGGCCTTCTTCTCCTGCATGGTCAACTCCTTCCAGTCCACCTTCATGCGATCCCTAAGCGTCATCCACAAATCGGCCTGCTCCTGGGGGGGCATGTCCTCCCACCGCTTCTCGATGTTGGCGAGGGTTGGGTTAGAGACGGCATGGGCCTGGCGAGTCTGGTGAAGCTGGCAGGCGACGGGGGCAACTCTGGGGATAGCTGTGCGGGTCGCTATCGATGGGATGACGGCAGCCGGGCTCCTGGACGCCCTGGCGAGGGAGGAGCGCAGCATGGTGGTGGGCGGAGTGGAGATTGTCGAAAAATGGAAAGAAAGGGGACGAGTTTCCCGTCGAGGGGCCTGGAGCTGCCAATGGGTTGGTGGTGGTGATGGGTACGAGGCGACGGTTGGAGCAATTCGCGAAAATGAGGTTGCTGGAAGCACGCCAAGCGGCCATCCACGACAGGGCCAGTGGCATGACATTAATGCCCTTAGTCAGCAATAATCGGCCTCTGATTGGCTGCCGCGCCAGTGCAGAGTAGGTATCCCGAGGTTCTATTTGGTCTAACAACAGGCCGGCTGCTGCAAACAGGCTAATCGCTTAACTGCTCTCGTGCGGTTGCGAGAAGCCCGGAGGCAAGGAAATATGCGTGCCGTGGATGAATGCAAATGCTGCATATTCGCGGTTTTCTTGAAGGCGCAATAGAGGGGCTGCTGATGCACGTGGCTAGGAAAACGACTATTTTTCAAGCGGCATGAAAACACCATGTACCTAGCTCGCCCACGTCGGGATGCCCCGAGACTACGGTGCATTTAAATGTAGTGTAGGATAATCGATCGATTCCACATGCCTAGGGCGTGTATTGGAAACGCTCACAAACTGACTCAACTGCATGCTTGCTTGCGACCACACAGGACCACAACATAGGCCAGCACTGTAGTTGTTACTTCGCCATAGAACGTAAAGGTTTGCATCCTGTGTCCTGGAGGACAGAAGCTGTTCGACACAGTCCATACATGGCGCTGCCTGACGCTATGCCGTCATTGTCATGGTCTTTGCTTGAGTTCCAGGTCAGCCCTACGAAGCTCCCAGATGACCCCTCAGGCCTTCACCCTGCTTCGACCACTATGTAGGTATTGTGCACGCCGTCGCTGCACAAGGCCATCATGGTGGTGGGTGTTTGCTTATTTGTTGACCAACGTCTGGCCTAGCCCCTAATGTCGGCCGCGGATGCACCTTGCCCCAGCCCTCAACCACACCTAGATACCCAGGTAGCTGTGTCATTGACGCGGCGGTGGCAATTTCAGTGGTTAGTTACACGGAATGCCCGCCTCGCGCTTAGGGTCGTCCCACCGCAGCGCGCGTTGTTTATCTTATCGAATGACCAGAAGAAACTAAACAATGATACAGGATACTCCGGCACCGCACGCCCACCACACAGAAGAGTGCTTTTGCAGCGTCCAAACCTTGGTCATCCCACCAACACGACGCATTACGAGAGAAGCAAATATTTCTTTCGTAAGCGGTATCTAGCCGTAGTCTGTCTCTCATTAGCCAAGGTTAGCAACACGCAGCAATAATACATGGGTGTATTTGCAAGCACATGGCAGACTCAGGTACATTGAAGACGGCAAGCAGAGGCCTAGTCTAGACATTCACGACAGCCTCGGGCCTGCCCTGACTTTCAAGAGGAAAGCAGATCCGAGCTGAGCCCCGTCCTCCGTTGGATTCCGCGCGCCTCTGACGACAGCGCGCGCCCGAGGTAGGGAATGTTTCACCAGAGACCCAGGTCCAGCACCCGGCCGGATGTGTGGGAGGGCAACAAATTATATTACTGGGTCCGGCCGTGCAGCATATCAGATTACAGAAAAAGTACTAACACCTGTGACGTCTCTTGCTGGTCTTTGCATCCGGGTACTTAAGCTCGTTCGTTGCCCCGCCCTCACCCCACCATCGACCCAACAAACACCGCGCTTTCCCAGCCAACGCCAAATTCCCTTCCTCTTACACTTCACATACCCTCTCTCAATTGCATATAAAGAGTGAGCCTGCCTGCATCTCCACTCTATCGCTGTCTTCCCTCTGACTTTTCCAGCATCCACTTCTATTCATCATGGTTGTCAAGGTAAGCTTGGTGCCCCGCTAGAGCTTGTGGCAGCCATTGACAGTCCCCCTTAGGTCGGCATCAACGGATTCGGTCGTATCGGCCGTATTGTCTTCCGCAATGCGTATGTTTTTCATTTCCAGGGCTGTTGGGCAAGCTATCAGGCTAACGACATTCTACAGTGTCGAGCACAACGATGTCGAGATCACCGCCGTCAACGACCCCTTCATTGAGCCTCACTACGCTGTAAGCACCCTGCATTCCTCGCGCTCTGCCCCGAGCTCCTCTTCCACCAACACAATCTCACTGAGAATCTGGGCTAACACGCATCCAGGCCTACATGCTCAAATATGACAGCACACACGGCCAGTTCAAGGGTGACATCAAGATTGATGGCAACAACATGATCATCAATGGCAAGACCATCCGCTTTTACATGGAGAAGGACCCAGCCAACATCCCATGGAGCGAGACCGGCGCTTACTATGTCGTTGAGTCCACTGGCGTCTTCACCACTACCGAGAAGGCCAAGGCCCATTTGAAGGGTGGAGCCAAGAAGGTTGTCATTTCCGCTCCTTCTGCTGATGCTCCCATGTTCGTCATGGGCGTCAACAACGAAACCTACAAGTCAGATATTGAGGTCCTTTCAAACGCTTCCTGCACAACCAACTGCTTGGCCCCTCTTGCCAAGGTCATCCACGACAAGTTCACCATCATTGAGGGTCTAATGACCACAATCCACTCTTACACCGCTACTCAGAAGGTTGTCGACGGCCCATCCGCCAAGGACTGGCGTGGTGGTCGTACCGCTGCCCAGAACATCATTCCCAGCAGCACTGGTGCCGCCAAGGCTGTTGGAAAGGTCATCCCCGAACTCAACGGCAAGCTTACTGGCATGTCTATGCGTGTTCCCACTGCCAACGTCTCTGTTGTTGACTTGACTGTCCGCATCGAGAAGGGTGCATCATATGACGAGATCAAGGAGGCCGTCAAGGCTGCTGCTGATGGTCCTCTCAAGGGTAGGCTTCTCAAACAAAGCTACATTACCTGATCCTAACGTATATTAGGCATTCTTGGTTACACTGAGGATGACATCGTTTCCACAGACTTGAACGGTGACAACCGCTCCTCCATCTTTGACGCCAAGGCTGGTATCTCGCTGAACAAGAACTTCGTCAAGCTCGTTTCTTGGTACGACAACGAGTGGGGTTACTCCCGCCGTGTCCTCGACCTCCTTGTCTACATTGCCAAGGTCGATAGTAACGCATAGGAATCAGGACGGAGCCAAGCCATGCCTAAACTCTAAGATTCTGTCCCTTTCACTTCAATTCGGTTTTTAAGGGTGTTTGCGAGGCAGCAAAGATGCCAGCAACAAAAATAATGCAAAGCTGCACTGGATATGTTATGCTAGACATGAAATGAATGAATAATCATCACAACAACAAACCATCATTTCCCTCTACCATGTTATAGTGTGACATTTCCCTAGCTACATGCGATGATCCTATCGTCTGCTTAAGCCTCTGTCATTTTCTTTTTCCCAACATCCACAAAATATGGGTAGTCAGCTCCTACCCAGCGGTAATTTTTTTCTACCCGTAAACATAAACAAGATACCCGTTAGTTCCCGTGGCCCGGCCTCCTTTAGTGTCATTTCTATACCGAGATACCTAGGTAAGATTGTGTGGTCGCGTGACAAACGGACAGGAACTGAAGCGGGAGAAAACGGGTACACCGTCGGAGATGACCTAGCATGGTAGGAGCGGCTTGGGACGGCTTTGGAAAAGCGAGCAATGGGCTTGTATTGATTAAGACTCACGTGGTAAGTGCAAATCCTAGATATGCGTTTCTTGCACTCTGATCACTCACGCCTACAACTTGTACCAGCGTGGTTCGTAGCTTGATACGATGGCGGAAGGCCCAGCCCGATTTTCGCCTGTAGGACAGAGAGCCGCGCAAGTTGCTCTGTGAAGTCTCTTAAAACCTGAGACATGCATTGGAAACAGTAAAAGGAGATATATCTGAAGCATCATGTGAGTATCAACCTAAAAGCCAAGCATCCATTCGCAAACACAAACTCGAGCATCAAGGCGAAGAACCAAGTAGGTAGAAACCTTCTTGGATTCATATTCCTTTCTTACAGGAAGTGAGATGCAGGAGTCCTATAATAGGAGGCTGCGAGAGCAGATGGAAGCCATAGTGGGATCGGGGCTAGAGCCTTGGCATTGGTTAGTCATCACGATATTGGCGTAGCTCTCCCAAGCCAAACACTCTGCCGCGCTATCGCCCACAACCAACATCTTCGTCTAAACTTAGTCTTATTCGGGTTGTAGACACATCAGAAGATTCACCTCTAACTATTTCAATATAAGTTACTGTGTAAAAGATAAGCAACTACTGACCGCAAATCCTTTCTGGACTTTACAGGTAAGTGGACCCAAAAGGATGCACGTGGACGTCACCTTGACTTACAAAACTGCAGGCCTGGCACACAGGTAGAGCGTACATTTACGCTATAACAGAAAGGCTGGAAGACCCTCTTTTCCTGGCATAAACTCTCAGTCGCGTTCATTCTCTCTTTCCACAACCTCTTTGATAGATCCTTTCAGCAGCCATCTAGATGCGGTGGGAGGAATACAGTAAGTGAATAATGTTTCCCCCCTAAATATTTCACTCGGCCCATCAGCCTTCCTTCGTCTTTCCAGGCCTTGTATCATCCCTGAGCTTCCTTTATTTTTTCACCCTCGGGTGTCCTACAGACTATTTGTAGTCCACCAAGTATGGCGCTACCATTCGCCCGAAATCTTCGTACGCTTCTGCCCCAACAAACTCCTCTACATTTGATTCTTCAGTGGCTAGCAACCATCGTGACTTGGCGCAACCATTTGATCGACCGTTTTGCTTTACGATATCCAATACTAATACGGAGCGCTAGTCTGCGGAAAGTATTAGGATAGAGCGAGGCGTAAGCGCCCGCCTCCTTAGCTCCGCATCAACATGGACCAAGAAGATTATCCCATGGCAGACGAAGATTCTATCCTTGCTTCGACGGAGTTGAATGGTGACGCTATGCTCGTAACAGTTGACCCATCTAAGCTTGGACTTAAGAGTTCATCTTATATCCGAAACGATCAACTGCCCTTTCACAGTCCGTCCAAGGCGCCTTCCTCCTCTTGGTCGAACGCCCAACCCGATAATGTTTACCATGCCCCGGGATCAACGGGTGGAAGAGATAGTTCATTGCGTGCATCAAAGCAACAAAAAAGCCCAGAGGTACGTATAGCGCCAAAGCCAAGGGTCACTGATCTACCATATGCATCATCAAAAACGGGATTAGTGTACGATCCTCGAATGCGATTCCATGCGGAGCTTCCAAACGTGAGCAGTGTGGATGACATCCATCCTGAAGACCCGCGTCGCATTCATTCTATCTTTGAAGAGATCAAACAAGCAGGCTTAGTCGGATCATCGAGTACGTTGGAAGATGAGAGCAATGAAGATCACTGTTGGAGAATAGCTATAAGACCGGCTACTAAACCAGAGATTTTGATGATTCATACGGAAGCACACTACGATTTCGTTGAACGACTACAAGGTAATTTTGAGTCAGAACGTTTAGGCAGAGAAGTTTGCTAATGTATACTCAAGACATGCAAGTAGAACAACTGAAGGCAGCAGCCGAAGCATTGGACTCGATCTACTTCAACCACGCAACGTATGAGTGTGCAAAACTTGCGGTAGGTGGCGCTATTGAAGCTTGCAAGGCAGTAGTTCAGGGTGCTGTGCGCAATGCGATAGCCATTATTCGGCCACCGGGACACCACGCTGAAAGTACACAACCATCTGGGTTCTGTATCTTCAACAATGTTCCAATCGCGGCACGAGTCTGTCAAGAAGCCTATCCAGAAGTTTGCCGCAAGATCCTGATCCTTGATTGGGATGTCCACCATGGCAACGGGGTTCAACACGCCTTCTACAACGATCCCAATGTTCTCTACATTTCTCTACATGTGTATCGGGATGGTCAGTTCTATCCCAATCTACCTGATGGTAATCTTGACTACAGCGGAGAAGGTCCTGGCGAAGGAAAAAATGTCAACATTCCTTGGGCAGATCATGGAATGGGAGATGCAGAATACATATATGCATTTCAAGAGGTAGTGATGCCTATTGCGACCGAGTTTGATCCCGACCTAGTCATCATCTCAGCTGGATTTGATGCAGCAGAAGGCGACCTCCTTGGAGGATGCTTTGTCTCACCTGCATGTTACGGACATATGACACATATGCTTATGCGATTAGCTAAAGGCAAGCTCGCCGTGTGTTTAGAAGGAGGATATAACCTACGTTCGATTGCGCGGTCGGCATTGGCGGTAACGCGGGTGCTTATGCTTGAGCCTCCGGATCGTCTACGGGAGGACCTACCAGCACCCAAAGACAGCGCGGTCAATACTATCGAACAGGTGAAGCG
This sequence comes from Ophiosphaerella herpotricha, assembly GCA_028458525.1. Classification (NCBI taxonomy): domain Eukaryota; kingdom Fungi; phylum Ascomycota; class Dothideomycetes; order Pleosporales; family Phaeosphaeriaceae; genus Ophiosphaerella; species Ophiosphaerella herpotricha. The sequence continues at coordinate 144,895 of JALNQK010000009.1, forward strand.
TCATCATTCGAGGTATTGGAAGTGCTTGTATCCAAAGCATCTAGATCAGACCGATCCAGGCTACAAAGATGCGTACCGGCTGCATGAGATTATCAGGGAATGGCAAAGTCAACGCCTGGCACAGGAACACGCAATGACGCCGTTACCTGTGCAGATAAATAAATCAGGCCTTGCGCAGACTTTTGAGCATAATATCATTGCCACGTAGGTGCTTTCCTGCGAAACACGTGTGATTCTGCTAACAAAAGCAGACCAGGTTTTATGGAACGCTATCCGCTCCTTGTTATCTTCCACGATCCGCCGAGCTTCCGAGATAATCCAGATCCAGTCACAGGCAGGAGAGAGCTCCACAACACCTGGCTAGTGAGTAGTACTGCAGTCTTATGCTGTTTGACCGCTGACATGAATATAAAGACTGATGTTACCAAGAGGTACATTGACTGGGCTGTAGATAATGGCTTCCAAGTCGTTGATGTAAATATCCCAAAGGTGGTAGCGGTTGAGCACGTAAGTTCTTTTCGAATGGGCCGAATAGATATACTGATCACGGCATAGCCTGATGAGGGATACGTCAAAGCGGACGACCCTGTAACTCGAGCTCAGCAAACTCGTGAGCTAGCAGCGTACATCTGGGACAACTATATCGAGTAAGCTAATGTAGTCGTGTTCGGTGTGCCAGCTGACACCATTTAAGACCGCATGATGCCACACAAGTCTTTTTCATGGGCATAGGCGATTCTTACCTCGGTTTAGTCGACCTGCTTAGCAACTATGGTATGTCTTCAAGAATTTAGCTAGAAACGAGGCTCACTAAATCTGTAGAACAATGCTCAGATTCGGAAAGCGTGGTTGAGTGCTTGATCGCCTTCGTAGCAGAAACTGCTCTCCAATCCATCAAGCGACCGAATGACGATATGATTGGAGATTGGTACTATGCGGCAAGCGATTATAACCCATTGCAAAAGAGCAAAGAGCTAACATTTGGAACTGCAGCATTCAAAAATATTCATCAAGAACAGCCACTTCGTCTGGAACCCAGATCGGCAACGTAAACTACGCCGAAAGCTCGGCAATCTCGTCAAGTCGCCCCAGGACTCGCTTGACACGATGTTGGAAGAGCACATGGAAGAAGTTCAGGACCTGCTCTTGAAACGAAAAAGCGAGTTTGAGGAGACACACGATCTCTCCAACCGCAGTGATGACCCATCGCAAGCGACTGGCGTCCTACGAAGCCCGCCAACACTCAATAGCGCATTCAACCCTAACCCACGCCAGGATACAAGTCTGAAGAGCCCCAAAATGCCGCAGATGGGATACTTCAGCGTCGCATCACATAGCCCGCGGAGTCCTAGAAGCCCATTAAAACGGGCATTTTGAACGGGACAAATGAATGGTTTATGCTTTCTTGGCATGATTTCCGCATGGCATGGCGTTGTTGGATTGTTTTGCTGAATGGCAAAGACCGCCGTAGTCCTAGATCTTGAAGCTTGTTTTTGAATTAAAGTACATAGCCCAGCTCATTTTGAGTAACCACATGTAGTCCAATAATCTGAATACAGAAGCCAGTGTGATGTAGCATTTGAGAGTGAATAATGTAGAGTTCTTGAAACCTACCTACGCAGCAACCGGCGAGCGCTTCGCTGCTTACTGACCCCAATCGCAAGTCGCTCACACTGGCCGAGGGCGCACCGTCCGGCGGTATATATGGGCTGGCCTGCGTTGACGGGATACGTAGTGCCGGGTGGTGCCTCATTGCTGGTTGCAGTATCGTCCAAAACAAGCCCTTGTCTATCCATGGCAGTCATTTGGGGGCGCTATAGAGCTTGCAAGTGTGAGGGGCACGCTCGAACGATGCGGCACACCAGTGTGGAAGGCATCGTAAAACTCTCGAACTGCCCGGTCCCTGGTAAACTGCACTCTCGTAACTGCCGGGGGTGGCGCGCCACTTCGATCGTTTAGGTCTCTGGGTTGGTGGCTGCTGTTGATATGGCCATTAGTTGGAGTTGTGCTGTGGGCTTGGTCATTGCCATCCAACGGTCCTCCCTTGACGGCGCGAGTGCCGATACCCGATGCGGAGGGATTCGGTTGAGTGCCGGACGTGATAAAAGGGGTTGCCGGAGGATCGATAGCCTGCCGGCCTATTGCATTGGAGCTACGGGAAGCAAAAGAGTTTGAGTGGTTGTTAGAATTGAACATGGTGGATTGAAGGATGTGGGAGCTTGGCATGTGCTTTGAAAATGTTATAGTTGCTCCAAGTCACTTTTACTGCTAGGCACTATGAGCTATAGGCACAAAAAAAAACAATGTTTGAGTGAACTCGTGCCTGAAGAAGTTCCGAGTAATGCTGGAATTGAAGCATTGAAGAAGTGGATATAGTGTGGGAGCCTTTATAGCTGACTTCCCATGCTGCCCTTCACGGTCTATGCCTCTTTACCCAACCAAATCCTACCCGCTCTCTCCCGACGCATCTAAATCTGAAGGCGCCTTCAGCTGAGCATTTTGAAAAACTTTCCAACGAATTTTTCGATGAATTTCTGACAGAGTTCTAGCGAGTTCCCAACAGCTTTTCTACATCATTCCCGTCCCAGATACTTTCTCCCCCGGAGCCTTTTTATGAAAGGCGCAAGGTTTGGCGTCATATTCTTTTCGGTGGCTAGTGAGCGAGAGCCTTATACAGGTTCTCGGTGGCTGTCAAGACGCTAAATACATGCGATCGTGTGAGAGATCTGGGTGGAGCATTCACTCCTCTCAACACACCTTTTATTAGACTTCTTGTTAGCCATGCACTGAGGTATCTCATAGACCTTGGCCAACCTCCATGATCGCGCTATGTTAAAAATCCCTAATCTCATAGATCAGATTGCTGCGCACGCACGCATTTCAATTGGTGGGCACGACGTCTGAGGAAAGGGGAAATTGGGTTGAGCTTTGGTAAGATTCGGATAAGGAAACTCCCTTCGCAAGCTTGAATCAAAGTTCTTCAAACACTCTGCTGTACGGAGCGTCTCACCAAGGTACCTATTGCGTCATATCCACGTGATGCGATGCCCCGCTCATGTCTTGACTTGATGTGGCTCAAACGAGGCTGCTGTTGGGCGGCCTCTGAAGTTGTCGTTTTCTTTGACTTGCCCCGTTAAGCATGGATACCAAGGGTTATCCTTCTGTAGGATGATATCGGAGATCGACCTACGTAGTTATTGATACAGTACACTACTCATTTGCCCATATCTCGCGGGTTCGCATATAAGTGCTCATAGTGGGCTGCATCATCACAAGTGAGTCATCATTGGTGAGCCTATATTCGATATTGGTATGCTAATAGCAATGTAGTGACCAGAAAGCCGGACAACCTGTAATCGCTGAGTTGCATTCACCGACGCTGGGACAGCAGTTTACAGCGGGGCTCGGGGCGCCTCATATACCCAGGCCAGAGAAGAAGGGGCGAAGTGGTTTCCTTTCCGTGCAGGAGCATACTAGATGTTAGCTTCGTGGAGGCGGCTGCCAAGACGGCAGACTCGGATTAGAGTTGTTGCGAGCGCAGTGCTTGTCGGCCGGGGCAACCCTGTTATCGGTCCGTTCTTGGCCACTCTAGACGAGCGTGTGACCTTTGATTGAGCAATCAATAGGCGTCTTGGGCGCACGTTGCTCTCCCATCCTCCATCATGGCAACAGACTGGCGGCAGGCTAGACACCGGCATGCAGAAGCTAACATGGATCAATTTTTTCCTGGTGTTTGCTCTGGCTGACGACGATCGAGTTTGTAGGGGTAGGGCTTAGCGAGTCAGTGCCAATGCCGATGACGATGGGACTGGAGCTGCCCAAGCCATTACTCGACGCGGTGAGAATTGCCAGTTGCCCGCCCAACGCAGCCTTTGTGTGGCGAGCAGCCGGCAGACCATAGACGAGGCATCCCTCCCAAGCTATGTGTCATGTCTGGCTCTGGCTGGCGAAGGCGTGTGCATCTGTACAGTGGCCCAATGGCTGACAAGAGCTGGCAAACGTGTCGCTCAGGTGCAGTAGCAGCAAACGACGACCCGACTTACCATGCTTGGCTGGCCAAGATCATACTCTCGCACCAGCACCAGCACTGGCGCATCGCATCCGCCTTTCTTTTGCAATTCTGCACCACGCCAGATGTAGATGAGCCTCTGCCGCACCCTTCCCGCGACCGTTTTCACCTGCTTCTTTCCCACACCCCATCCACCACCACTGACTATGACGGTATCGGGCTCTTCCAGCAGGCTCCTCCCTTGCCAGCCCTAGGTATTCCTACCACCTGACGCTGCGCATCCTCCTCGACATGCTTACCTCGTCTTCACCTACCATATCAGCGCCTCCCTCGCCCTCGGCCGCCTTCCACCCTCCCACTCGCACATACCATGCCTCACAACGCCCGTCGGCTTCCTCCAGCCTTCACTCTCACTCTCCACGCTTTGCCGTGAGCAGCGCCCCGTTGCGGCGGCACGACACGCCGCCCACCTCGAGGCCCATCCCCATACCATCGCCCAAGTCAGCGTTTGCGCAGTCACCACAGACCAACAAGCGGCGCTACGCCGACGCCGGCACCCAGTACACCCCGCCAGGCTTTCCCCCCACCTACCACCCGCCAGCCCAGCCCACAAACGACGAGGCCGCTGATAAGGCCGAAGCTGTCCAGCTGGCTGCACTCGCCATCACAAACACTCCACGGGGGGAGGCCTCCGCCGCCCCTACCCCCACGGAGCCTCCTGAACCCTCCCTGCGCATCGACCCACAGCCAGTGGGGCCTCCCCACGATGCTCGGTTGCAGAGGCCTAGAGTGAACGAGGAAACTCCATCTGGGGAGACAAGCGCTGGCGTGCGAGTGCCCTCCTCTCCAGCAAAGCGCGCACGGCCGCAAGACCCAAACTCGAGAATCATGCCTTTCTTGTATGAGACGTGTAATGTGAGGGACCTTGGGGTGCTGATTTCGGACATGCTCATGGAGTTGGTGCGGATCAATGATGAGCAGCCCTTGCGGGACGGGACCCTCACCAGATTCCACTCGAGGTAGGGTCTATCATGCACCCTTGGTGAGTAATACATACTGACAAGCATTCAACAGGGCCCCACCTGGTATTTCTGTTCGTGACTACCTCTCACGCCTCATTGTCCACGCTACACTGTCTCCTCCAATTCTTCTCTCTATGGTATTCTATGTCGACAAGCTCTGCGCCATGTACCCTGCTTTCACCATCAGTAGCCTCACTGTGCACCGTTTCTTGATAACGGCTGCAACTGTAGCAGCCAAGGGCCTGAGCGACAGCTTTTGGACCAACAGCCTATATGCAAGAGTAGGAGGTGTCAGTGTGCGAGAGTTAGCGTTACTAGAACTAGAATTCCTGAGGCGGTTGGATTGGCGGATAGTTCCGAAACCTGAAGTGCTCGTGGATTACTACAAAGGGCTGGTTGAACGAGGGTCTGGTTTTGTCATAGAGAAGGAGCCAGAAGCACCAGCGGCCAGTCCACACCAAGCCCTCAACAATATTGAATCAGCAACTGGCATTCAAACTACTCAACCAGACTCATAACTGAAGGATGAGTCACTGCACATCAAAACGCCAATCTCCACTCATGTGGGTGTCATTCCTCTATGCTACCTTATCAGCAGCCGCCTTAGCTGCTGCAGGGCTGCTGAGTTGCGCGCATGTCTCTCAAAAGGGGGGGCGAACTGGGCAAAGGCCGAGTTCACCGTATCTTTTAGTTGAGGTTGAAAGTTGCGTGTAGTCGGGGTCGGAGGGTAATGTTGACTTATCGTGCCATGAATCGGAAGCATGATAGGGTGGGTTGGATGTTTCCATGCATCGGATCGGCTCGTTGCGGCACACATCCGGTTGGGAGGATAATCAGGGCAAGTGATAACAGGACCAGCAGTGCATCGAGGCGGTTTCGGCACGAGGCTTTTGGTGTGTAAGAGTGCATGATGGCTGCACTGTGAGCGCAGAGGGCATGGGACTGTTGGCATTCATGCAGGACAGAATAGAAAAGCGACGCAGTGTGATTGGGCACAGCGCGTTGATTTCCGAGCGAAACACTTGTACGAATTTCCGCTGAAGGTGAATGTTCTGGCAAGCGTGATCAGTGGTCCGGTAGCCAGCACTGGTCCACGATGGGGAGTAACGTGGACAAATGAGATGCCCCCCACCAGCATACCCATGTCAGCCTTAGTGCAGTGAGGAAGTGAGGCTACCGCTCCCATTCCATGGGCCTTCTTTGCATACCATAGAGGATTATACTTTGCAGCGAGAACGGAGAGACAGGTGGATATCAGGGCGCTGGTTGAAGGCAGGATGACATGTGGTAGACGTCGTTGTCGGTGGCTCAGTGATTTGCCTGACTTGAAACCACCCCATACATACCATACCTAGGTACTCCACAATAGCCGTTCCTAGAGTTCTCCACCCCCACCACCTGCTCAGCGCATTACTATACACAACGACGTCTAGGAGGTCGTGTGCCCGCACTACCGCATAGCCCCTCCGATCCCCAGACCATCTCCGTCCCTGTAGCCGGCGGCAGACGCGTTGCTCCTTCAAGTTGGCGGCAGGAGCGCGACCTTAGTACCATGAGAGTGAGTAGCTGTCACGAGAGCTTACCTTCCTAGATTGCTTCACACATCCCGGTCTCCACCTCGTGCAGCTTCACTCACCATGCCCAGTTTCGGCCCCAATGGTTGAGCCTTGCCTCCTCCTCAGCTAACCACCCAAATAGAGCCCCACGTAGCTTCCTCCACCTACCACCACCATAAGCATTGCTATGCGAAAGCATGAACGCGGAATACCCCCGTTGGGACTATAATGCTCAGCACCATCATGATGCCAACTGGGCCCTTCGTCTGCCAGAAGCCCCTGTGCCGCCCACTCCTCTGCCCTTTGCCTTTCCTGAGCAGCCTGACGCGCGACTCGCAGAGGGCTTTGGCCAGCTCCAGCTAGGCAAGGCACACAAGACGCGAACCACGCCCGTGGCGACGCGTTCGCGCATCACCCGCCATGGCTCCAACCCAAACCCAATTCCCATGCGGCCCTCGTCCAGCGGAGGAGAGGCCAACATGATCCCCTTCCGAGCCTATGCCCCCCCGAAACGCTCCGAGTCCTACTCGCACCCTACGCCGCTCGAAGACTTCCGCCATTCCAGACGGTGGCCGCCCGGTGGATACCGCTTGGATGAGGCGTTGCTGCCGGAACAGGCTGACGACTTGATCTGTGCGGGGGCGTCGACCTTCAAGGGCTACTGTGACGAGATAGCAGGTGCACCAGGCTACGATCGCTTCTATGCAGTCATGGAGTCTGAACACCAGAGCAGGACCGATCGCGCACCGTTCCAGCAGCCGGCGTATCGAGAGATCTCGCTCAACATGACGGGCGCCTCTGACAGCCAATTCCCATGGCTGTCCCAGGAGCAACCGTGCATGGCATATGCTTTTGGTAAGAGCGCAGGCTCAACTACACTCAACTACTGGGTCAGTAAGTCAGGAAGTGCCGATCCACCTACCCAATTCGCCAGCGATGTACAGCCGCGGAAGATCAAGCTCCTGCAGATTCTAGACCGGCTACAGACGCTAGAGAGCGGTATTAATGAAGATGTTAGTGCACAATCCTGTCCGGGAGTTTTTGGTTTCTCTGACCTAACATTTGGTACGATAGGATCCTGAAGAAATGTATCGGTATCTGTACTCTACGCTCATCGACGACCCTGAAAAGTTCACTGAGAACCCCCACTTTGGCATAGACCAGCAGATTGCGGATCTCATAACTGTCTTGACAAACCCAAGATGGATTGACTTTTCTCTGGCTAAAAACCAGGTCATAGCCAAATTCTTCGATGCTCCAGACCAGCACAAGAAACAAGAGTTTTTTCACCAGTTGCTTCTCTCCGTAGAGCTTTATCTGCGCATTCATTCAAGGGAACATACTGACAAATCCAAACGGAAGCTCATAATGCAATTACCACCCATTATCACTTGGGACTTGGCTGTCGCACAGCGTTGGCTTGCGAACATGGAGATCACCAAATCACGGACGTCTTCTACTCAAAGCACCTTTAGCTTCGAGCTAAAAAGTAAGAAGCGGCAAAAAGAAGCATTGAGGATCTTTGCCTCAACACTCAAATGGCCCAACCAAGATGAAGTTGATTATGTTTTGGACGAACAGGACCAGAAGGAGAAAGCACTTGAAGACCGCTCAGCGGATGCCATGTCGTGGTTCTCAGGCATCGTCCTACCCGGTAGGACTCTGCCATGGCTAATCATGAATAGCCTGATTGATTGTGATCGCGATACTGGGGATGGGCTCAAGTATTTGACACACATGCAACCTGCCGCAGGCTTCCAATACCGTGCGAACACATATTGGTCATCGCAATGCATCGTTGGTAAGGTTCTAGGAGCTGCACGAGGCGTCAAGCAAATTGCAGGTTGGGTGGGACCTTGCATTTATACCCCAGACCTGAAGCGGACAGAATGCGTCAAGGTCAAGCAGCTTGCTTCGCTGGACCCACAACTGGACCCGGATGATGTAGAAACCATGAGCGAGCGGACAAACCCACTGGGCCCTATTGATTCGGAATATCCAGTCGACGATTATGAGGTTCCGATGCCAGATATGGAAGACGTGACCGACTTGATCAGGATAGAGAAGCTTGGCTTTAAGCCTTCAAAAGAGCAACCTACTACTAGGCATATTCCTGGAGCGCCTATGTTATTTGACGCTGCGATATTCTTCGCCTGCGGTGGTAAGAGCTGGCCAATGAAGTTGCGATATGACGTTGACTTTATCAATGCCTTCCCTTGTCATCAGGGTCCTCATGGTAAGTGTGCTGAGCTGCAAGGAGGAGCTTTGCTAACAGTTTACAGTCCTCTTCTATGACTATGCCTACAAACCTATCAAGGTCGACGACAGCCTTGTAGATATCCACGACTGGGGTCGCCAATCTGGACGCACGTCGCGCCCCAACTCGTCACGCTCGTCACCGGGGAAAAAGGCGCTTACCCTAACAAGTGGAAAAACCAAGAGTGCTCATGAACAGGTAACCAAGGTGCTAGCGATCGAAGCCTTGGGTGTTAGCGATAACGAGGTCTTTGCGAGGGCGTGGTGTGCCAATCACGGACACAGCGCGATTGTGGCCAACATCAAGGAAACGTGCATGGCATGCGCGATCCGAGAAGCATATGCAGCATGCGTGTCTGTGGTTATTCTTACTGAAGGTGGAAGCACCAAGGAGAGTGACTCGGACATGCCAGAGCGTAGAGAGCAGATCTCGATTCCAGGAAACTTTTGGTAACTTGCATGTCAAGCGGTGTATGGGCATGATGGCATTTGCATCTAGCGGAAGCTTGCTTCGGCATTCGCATGCTTCTTCGCGGTGTTCTTTCCTTTGGTGTTGTTTCTGTCAAGCGTGTGCATCTACGGGCGGTACGGGTCGATGTGGGCGCCTGCTGTATAAGAACTCTGGCCGGTGTTTACGGCGGTGGCCATGGACGGCTGGGTAGGGCAAGGGCTGTACGGTTAGGTCTGTATGGACATGGGCTGGGAGGAAGGGTCATGATTTATGGGTATGGATATGGATATGGGTATGGTTACGGTCATGGTCATGTAGCAATGTGTTATGAATATACGAAAATGCAAATGCATTCCTCAACTCTTCGGGTGCAGGCTCTTGCGGCGATGAATCCGCTGGTCCGTGCGGTGTGACGTTTCTGAGGACGACGGTATTGGACGCGAGGGTTGACGTGCGACGTGACAGGCTGACCACCAACCCTCACAGTAGCGGGCTTCCAATCTCTGAATCCATGTGCACCACCGAGCCGGAGCTTATCTGTCGTGAACCAAACAAAAGCGGCGACCAGATGCCGCCCATGCAATAGCCTTCAGCTCTTTCCCTGCGCCCATCTCCCCGCAGCTTCTTTCCCACATACCACAGCAACATCTACCATTAGACAGTGCGCCTTCTGGGGCGCCTATGCGGCCGTGCAACCTTGCAACTCACGCCATTCGGGTGGAGTGTAGCACCTCGCTGGCCTTCACTCCGTCGCGCTCATGCGCGCAATGGGCCACTCTTCTATTCCTCCCGCGCTCGCCGAGCTCTCGAATCCAACGTCGCCCGAGGCACAGGTTGCGGCGTTGCAGAGTCTGAAGAACGAAATCGTCGGGCACGAGCAGCGCAAAGAACTCGCAGTCACACATGGGGTCGTCAAGCTTCTGGCCGCCTTGCTGAGGGCTGAGGCGAGGAAGGGTGGAAAGCGAAGAAGTCAGGCTAATGGCCACGGCTCCGGCTCTGGCTCCGGCTTGTTCGCCGCGAACAGAAAAAGTGTTGTCGAGTGGACAGCCGACGATGAGCTGAGATTCCAGGCTACCTTGGTTGTAGGGAGCCTTGCCAATGGTGGGCCGGCATTCATTGCTCCGCTGCTCACAGGCAATGTCCTCCCTCCGCTACTCGAGGCGCTACGCACCAGCGAGACGCCCCCGAAGCTCGTTACCACAACTCTCAAGACTCTGAACCAGATTGTCGATGCTGTTGCGCAAGAGAGACCTGGGGGCTCAGATATATCTTCGGGATCAACTCTCACATGTGCCGTCAATCGGCATATCTATTCCAGGCCGGTCATCGAGAACCTGGCCGTTATACTGTCACAGGCATCGGGGAACATCACAAGCAATCAGCAGAAATCATCCACTATACAAATATTCATGAAGACTTGTCAAGAAGACCACCACAAGAAGATATTGGTCGACGTCGGCATCCTCGATCTTCTAGCCAACAACTTAATATCCTTCTCGATGCTAGATGCATCCCTCCACACGCAAGACATATATACTAAGCCGGCCAATATACTACCCCAAGCATGTTTGCCCGATATCCTGGAGGCTATAGCAGCTATCATACGGGACTCATATTACTACACTGCGCGCTTTCTCTACTCTACAGCCATACGACAGGTCTTCGGTTGGCCAAAATATACAGCGGCAGCGTACGAAGGATACAATCCACAGAATCCATGGGACAGGATGATACCACGGGTGCAGACTGTGACTAGCAAGTCAGACTCCTATACAAAGTCCTGGCCGGCGCTTGGCTCGTATGCCGCCTCTCACATAGAAAGTCAAGGTGGGCGATTACCGAACCTGGAGAGTATGCAGCAACCCATAAGACGAAGTATTATCGTTGATGAGTTGGAGTCTCCACTTTTCATGTGGCTAATGTATGTTGCGCGGCGCGGCGAGGGAAAAGAACGATTGTCAGCCTGCTGGCTGTTGGCTCTGCTGAAGAAATTCGGCGAGCGATGGCCACTCAACAACCCGTCGAAAGCGACACGAGAAAGGCATTTCTCCTACCTGATTATTCCTCTTGTCGTAAAAATGATCGAAGAGTCTTGCCCTACCTCAGAAAACGCAAGGAAGGCATATACATCAGGCCCAGCGGCAAAAGAGGAGATGCGCTTCATACTCGAACGGTCACCACTTGTACTAGCGGAACTTGTTGCAAGTAATAAATCACTTCAGTCTGCGGCCATCGATGCTCGAATACTCCCAGTACTTGTCCAGATCCTGAAAAGATCCTTCGACAATATCACTTCATCTGCAAGACCGCTCTGGCAACCAAGGCGGTCATCGAACGAAGCCAAAGATCCTACGATTGATCCTGCTTCATCCACATTGGGCGAAGCTGGGCTGAGTGCAGATGTTCTGCATGCTTTCAAATACAGAGAAAGTGTATTGTTGGCGTTAGCAGCCTTGGCTGGTGACCAAGATGGATTGAGGAAATCGGTCATTGAGATGGGTGCTTTGGCTCACGTCATCGAGGCCATGGCGCCATATTCAGAAGCCAATGAACCAGGTGTAGCAGCAACATCAGCAAAAGATGGTAATTCAGATGCGGTTCTGATCGCCGCCTGTAAGGTAACGCGCTCGTTATCTAGATCAGTCAGTGTTCTCCGCACAAGTCTCATCGATCATGGTGTCGCCCAGCCTGTTTACAAGCTTCTCGCGCACCCCAGCGTCAAGGTGCAAATAGCGGCGACCGAGGTTATCACAAATCTGGTGCTGGAGCTGTCTCCAATGCGTCCGGTACGTCAAGTATTTTTTTTCCGTTATCGGCAAGCTAACAGTTTGTAGGAGATTATTGACTTTGGAGTACTTCGAGCTCTATGTGAGCAGTGTCGCTCTGCCAACTTCAATCTTCGCTTTAGTAGTCTTTGGGCGTTGAAGCATCTATGCCTTGGACTTCCACAGCCCACAAAGATGCAATGTCTGGATGAACTAGGTGTCGGTTGGCTTGTACAAGTACTCAACGGCGAGCAGAGTAAGCCAGCTATGAATACGCCAAATGCAGCAGGCGAGCAAGTAAACATACTCAATGCTGTTGATGAGCCACATATGGACGTGGATAATGCAATCTCGGAGGATGACGAAGAGACCATGACTGATGAGATACCTCCTGTAATGGCCCGACTGCGACGTCCAGGAACTCGTTACACCAGCGCGGCTAACATTCGAGATCGACTTCAACAAATCAAAAATGATGAACAAGACGTTCGATTAAATGCGGAACGCGACGACATACGCATGCAAGAACAGGCCCTCGACTTTATGCGCAACTTCGTTTCAGAAGAGAAGGCCACTGGCGAAATGATCGACCACCTCCTCAAATCCTTTGGACACAGCCGCCTCTTCGAACTCATCGACGCAAAGATCCGGCCCAAGAACTCCCCTCAAATCCAAGCCAATCCTTCGGTCCCAACCTACTGGCCCAACACCTCCCAACGTCCCTCCTACTCCACGCCCCCAGCCCCCGTCACTCACCACTCTCTCACTACCCCCCTCCCCGCCCCCGAACTCATCCTCGCAGCCACCTTCCTCCTCGTCCACCTCGCCAACGGCCGCCCCGCCCACCGCTCCCTCGTAATCTCCCAAACGCCCCTTATGCACCACGTCCTACCCCTCCTCTCACACCCCAGCCGCGACATCCGCCTCATGTGCGCCTGGTTTCTGCAAAACCTTTTATGGGAAGACGACGCAAGCGACAAGGCCGGCGCCCGCGAGCGCGCCCTTCTGCTGCGCGGCCTGGGCTTCGAAGACGGCGCCAAGATCCTGTGTCGTGATGCGGATCTCGATGTTAGTCAGAGGGGCAAGACGGTAAACGATCAGTTTGGCACGTTGTTGGCGGATGGTGGCGGTAGGGGGTATCATGCTACGCAGTTTGGAGGGGATGGTGGATTGTCTGGGGCTGGTGGGCGATTAGGTAATTTGCATGGGTGGAGGCATGATTCGCGGAATTGATATGATGGTGGAAATGCGTGTATGGTATACATAGTGTGTTTTGCGGTATTGTTTTGATAGGGTAGGTATGATTAGTCTGATAGGGATCTAGGACGTAAAAAAGCATGATTGAAAGAACGAATGCAATGGATTTTTCTTCATGGGAGACTCGTGTTCGGCGTCTCCATTAGACATATTCATTGGATACAATACGTACAGTACACGATGATACACCACCACCTACACATACACCTACACCCACTCCCTCGGCTTTCGCAACACATCTAGTAGCCGCTCCTCCCTACTCCCCTTCTCTGGCGCATGCATATACTGCCACCTAGCGGTAAGCGGCAAGCTCATCAAGATGCTCTCGACCCTAGCGCCCGGCGTATTCAGCCCAAATGCCGTCCCGCGATCATGCACGAGGTTAAACTCGACATACCTCCCGCGCCTCAGCTGCTGCCACGTCTTCATGTCGTCGGTATACGGCATGTCCATCCTGCGGCGTATAATGGGAATGTACGAGGGCAAGAAGGCGGCGAGGCAGTCCTGCACAAAGGAAAAGAGCTGCTCCTGGTCCTTCTCCGTTTCATCCATGTCGTCGAAGAACAGGCCGCCGACGCCGCGCGACTCGCCGCGGTGCTTGTTGTTGAAGTATTCGTCGCACCACTTCTTGAAGCGCGGGTAGTAGGTCTTGTCGTGCTTGTCGCAGGCAATTTTCATCGTGGTGTGGAAGTGGATCGCGTCTTCGTCGAACAGGTACGAGGGCGTGAGGTCGCAGCCGCCGCCGTACCACCATGCATTCGTGTTGCCGGCCTCGTCGGCGGTTTCAAAGTAGCGGTAGTTGAGGTGGACCGTTGGGGCGTTGGGGTTGTGTGGGTGGAGCACCATGGAGAGGCCTGCGGCGAAGAAATCGAGGGAGTCGACGGAGGGGTCAAGGGCTTTGTGGTTCACGCGCATCTTTTGGATGGCGGCGCGGGGGAGGCGGCCGTAGACGACGGAGGTGTTGACGCCGGCTTTCTCGAACACCTTGCCGTCCTGCAGGACGCAGGTTATGCCGCCGCCGCCTTCAGGGCGCTGCCAGGAGTCGATGGTGAAGGGAGTGCCATCGACTTTCTCGAGCTCGGCGACGATTTGTTTTTGGTGTTGTTTGATGAATTGCTCCATGCGCAGGCGCATGGGGGACTGCTCGGTGACGCCATTTTCGCGCTTGGATAGCTCGTCTTTTTGGGCAATGGTCGCGGTTTCGTTCTGGATGGTAGAATCATCTGTCACCTGTGGAGGCTTAGCCGAGGGTTGGGTGGCATATGGCTTTGTATGTGGTCATACCATATTGTATATTATGGCCACCAACAGAGGCGCCATCATCAGTGAGAGTCTGCCAGGCCATTTGCTGTGTTTGGCACCTGTAAAAGGGTTTTTTTCATTGCTTTTCTCGAGTTGGTGCACGCATCTTCGAGGCGATTGCAATTGACGGCTGCAAAGCGTGTCTGGCCGCAATGGTCGTCGGGGTGTAAAGCTGTGGGGAAGCTTTACGGCTCGACCAAGGGCAGCTGAAGGTCGGAAGGGCTGCATGGCGGGCAGGCAATGGGTGAACAGGCGTGGCGGCTACGGTGCAGTCATCAGGGGAGGGCGACTATGAAGTTATATTTTGGTCGCGTGTTGTGCTAGAAAAGTTTCGGCGAGAAAATGGTTGGCATCAGCCCATGGTGGGCGCAAGGTGGGCGCATCAAATCATGCAGGGACCGAAGCCGCAAACACGGCAAACTCTTGTGTAGGGCTGCATTCCGGGCACGCTGTATTCCCCACCGCGTCGTCAGCCAGATTGCCCCAAACAATAGATGAGACTGTCTTCGCACGCTCGGGGTACTTTGGGCACGCGTGACTCAGGGTGTTGGGCAGGTCATGGGGTGTGCTGGGCGAGTGACTGAAGGCGGCGGCGCCGAGCACAGCCATGATCTGCCGCCGAAGAGTCACTGTCTTCTCAGTGACAAAGGGCGCAATAGGCCGGCAAAACAATGAGTACACTACTGTCTCGTACTTGCCCATGTGAATGGCATGCCTGTTGCGAAGGGCTGGTGACTGGTAACCGGTGTTACATAAGCTGCTGGCGAGCTGCTGTGCTGCCTTGCGGCCCCGCCTTGGTTATCTAACACTTAAGTCCAAGTCCCCTCTCACCGCCAGCCCTCTTCCTCTAACCTGCATCCTCACCACGCAACACACCAACGCCCACAATCCGTCACTTGATACTACACCACACCAACCACACATACCCCGTCCCACGCCGTTATATCCGCCACCATGCGCTCCAAGTTCAAGGACGAGCACCCGTTTGAGAAGCGCAAGGCCGAGGCAGAGCGCATCCGCCAGAAGTACAACGACCGCATTCCCGTACGCCAGCCTGCTTGTTGTCTATTTCTATGTGCATGCACCAGCTAACGCCGCCCAGGTCATCTGTGAGAAGGTGGAGAAGTCAGACATTGCAACCATCGACAAGAAGAAGTATCTCGTCCCCGCAGACCTCACCGTAGGCCAGTTCGTCTACGTCATCCGCAAGCGCATCAAGCTCTCGCCCGAAAAGGCCATCTTCATCTTCGTCGATGAGGTCCTGCCACCGACGGCTGCGCTGATGAGCTCGATATACGAGGAGCACAAGGACGAGGATGGCTTCCTCTACATCACGTACGTGCCGCCACCCTTGACAAATCAGCCGTCAGCATGCTAACATTGCCACAGCTACTCGGGCGAGAACACGTTCGGCGAGGCCATCTAAGCCATTCTCATTCTCCCTTGTGTTTTTTATCATACACGGCGCCATGCTCCGACGGCGTTTTGGCTCTCTGCGGACTTTTCTTCTTGTAATGCGACACTATATTATGGCTTGGACGACCCGTGGGCTATCACGATGACTTGAGGCCGTGCGCCGGTTCTGCCATCGCTACTCAGCTCCAGGCAACCACTCTGGGGGCGCAGGGGCAAGAGCTGAGGCATCAAACCATCAAACCCAACACGCAAATTATGGGCAAGAGACGCGTGTGTTGGGCGTTGAGCAGCTTGGGCAAGGACATGGGGTTGGACGATTCCTTTTCCTTGTGTTGTAGCTGTTATAACATTATATCATCATAGTCCAAATGCAACGGAACTGCTCCGAGAACATGCGTGCGCTCACTCCTTGTCATCTCCATGCGTGCACCTCCCAGTGACCCCCCATCGTGACATGCGGCTCATCCACGCTGAAACCCAATGACGACATCGTCCACCTGAGAACGTACCTGCATCTGTCCATCACCAACACGCGCCTCAGCAACAAGGCTCCTCGCCTTCCCAAAGCTCGCTCATCCGAGTCGTAAGCCTATCTTCCCCCCTTTCATCCCATCAGCTACACGCCGGTCCTCCCCACGCGTGTCTTCCATGGGGTAGGACCATGCCTCCGCGCCGTTGCGCCGCACAGACCACTACACGCAAGCGCGGCCCACCGTCGATCAAGCTCCAAACTTAGTTTGTCCACAACATGTGACCACTACCACTCATCTCCTCATCATAACTTTTGATCTAGTTGCGATACCTAGTGCATACGCACTTCAATAACAGGTCTGAACTCGTTTGCCCTGCGTATAAATCCGGCACAGGTGCATCGAGCCGAGTCCAGGAGAAAAGGGCTGTGGTAGGCATCATGGGGTATCAATATCTTATTTCGAGGTTTGTTGCGCCGTGGTTGAGATGGGATAGAACTTACTAATGGGGTGTAGACGGCTCGATCCGATTTTCGCCATCTCGGTTGGTCTTGCGGCGGCGGTGACGCGGATCAATCGAGAAGAGAAAGAGAGGGGCAGGGCAACGGCGGAGAGCTTAGATGCAGTGAAGAGAAGGTTCAAGCTGGCTTGGGGGGGTGGGGAGGTGGAGAAGGCGTAGTCTGAGGCGATGTGGGGTAAGGTTTGGTGAAGGCTGAGCTGGCTGAGAAGAGTTGGATCAGAAAGTGACCCGACCCAAAACGCGAGGCGCGAGGCGTATGCGTATATTCTGCGACAATGATACTCGTTACCAACTGGAATCGACACTATCCCAAGTTTCGTCAACCTGGAGCATCTTTTTCGCACACTACAGACTAGACTACAACTCGACAGGACCAACTGTTTGTCCGAAAGGAAAAACCTGGAAGAACATCGCACATCAATAACGAACACCTGGGCATCTTTCCTCCTACAAATACCTTCGCCAATATCATACAAAACTGATTCTACCACGTATGAAAATAATCACAAACTCCTACAATGCTCACAGAAGGTCAACCATCATGCCCGGATAGGAAGGAGGGGCTCTTGGGCGACATCAAAGAGGCACCGAATGCCAGCCCATAGCTTTGCCTATCGAAGTTTTTGGTAGAAGAAACTTTTGATATAAGCGTAATGGTAGGGCCTTATGACTGCTCAAGCACTGCGTCTAGTGAACGAAAGTCCATTGCGGCGACGAAGACGAAAACCCATCATATCCATGACTGCCAGGATGCCGACAATGATGGTGATGATTGATGCGGCGGCCCATTCTGGGGAACTGTTTATAGCAGACGGCGTAGAGGCGGACATGGGTATATCTACAATAACTATCGACGGAAGAGGCAATAGACCAACTTTGTACAGAGTCAATATAGTATCAAACAATTTCTAGGTATTGTATACCCAGTGGGCGTCGCAGTAGTAGACTATCAACACACAATAACACATCGCTATAAAACTATCTAGTTCCTCTACTTACAAGGAACGACCTGTAAGATATATTGCGAAAAAAATACAGAACTAGTCGTGGCAATACGACTTTCGCGATTCCTAACGTTGATCATCCACTCGCTTCGAATGATACTGATGTGACATGTGCGATATGATCTTCGTTTTACGTTTCGCTGATCCCACATTTTCATAGCTTTTAGCCTCCAAGTGGTTCCGTTCTACCGACATCTTTGTTACTCTTGTTCTGCGGCACTGTTAGCTGAATGAAAGAAATATACGTTTTACATGATAAGGTTTAACGGTATGACAGACATGCTGTTCTCAGCTCGTTCATTATTTGTTACCAAGCTATAGATTCAAATACTGTCATTTTCTTGACGCACAAACATTCGAAGTGACTCCGCTGACTGTCATCCAGCTCTCTGGGAACACCCATTATAATATCCTGTGCCTGGGCGTTTGGATTATGATGATATAACGCAGGTTAACTGAGGTTGACATTCATTACTATCTTGAAAACAATCAAGTGAGGCTGAGACTAGAAGCACATCCTATATAAGCTTGATATATTTGACAGATTCAAGGCTATATAACGCTGAACATAGGGGTGAAACATTGTGAAATAGATATAGAATTTCATGATTGCTTGGGCTTGAGCATACGGCGCCGTTACACGCATTTTGTGCCACCTTCGTTTCATTCTAGAAATATCAATATATTCATTGGCGTGGTGCTTACCACCTGCATTACTTCTGGCCTTCCAATCATCTAATTCAGCCAATGTTGTACATATCATGAAAACGAATGCCTATTTGTTCTAGACATCATCGCGCAATTTATATAGCGTTTCATGTTGCTCGCTCGCACTAGCATTTGCTAGTTCTTTGAACACGCGGATTGAGGCCCCAATCGTTGACAAGGAGATTGTCTCTCCTCCTCTCACATGCTTTATATGGGAGGACAGAGTTGATTGCTGCTATGCTTCTACTATCTGACCATGACTGGTTTGGTTACTCATCGGGTTATTAGCCACTTTGTCCAGATCATACATTAACCCAACTAGCCCCTCTCCCAAAGATCAATGTACGCCTCTTTTCTCAAATTCAGGCTCATGCTCGGAGATACATAATGCAACACGTCGCCTCCGCCTTGTTCTTGATATCTGTATTCCCCACCGCCACTACACTACCCACCAAGACTAATTTATCTACCACCGACGTCACCTGCTCCCGAATCATGGGCTCTCCTGGAGGCTTCTACATGTGCCGCGCTTCTGATTTCCTTCCTTTGGGCTACTGCAGATGGGTCTCACCATCAGAGACTCGGAACTGCTTCACTTTTCCTGGCGATTGGAGAACACGACCACAGTCAATTGGACCCGATCCTGGAGGCTTTTGTATCTTGTACTTCAATCAGGATTGCAAGCCGCCAATCGTTTATCCCACACATGCGCCTGGCTGGGATGTCGCGACACAGTAAGTGATGAGAACGGGATGAGAGAACGTTGCTGATCAGTTAAAGGACGTTGAGATGTCCCGGTATGGAAGATCCCGGATTGTCCTGGCCCTATAACAGTATCAGATGCTGGCCTGATGCGTGAGTGCGGAAGTGAGACCGAATGAGGAGTGCTTTGTGCAGATGTAACGGGTATAAAAATAAATGCAAAAAAAAAAAATATAAAATAACAACATGGGCAGTAAATTGGGCTGAGCGTGGAGGAATTCCGGGTCTTCAAGGGCCGTTTCCGGGTTTTGACGCACCAGCAAGCGGGGACTCAAAAGATATAAGTTTGATTGGAGTACTTATTACAAACGATACTGATACAAGATAAACAATAACAACGACGGTGCCTCCTTGTGATTATGCTTTGCGTTACTTCACGATGCGATTTGGTCGAGTCAACCAATCGCACGTAGTCCGTTGAATAGGACTGAGGCGCTACTTGCGCATCGCCCTTTCCTGCTTCCTTCTCTTCGAAACCCTTTCCCCAATTGTAGAGTTATCCGCAGGCAACGGATTAACAGGCTTCTTATACACCTTTGGCTGATTGGGTGATTCATGTATCCTCTCATACCAAAAGATGACGGGTGTAAATTCCCGTTCGTGCACATCGATGAACGGATGGGCCCTCCACACATTTGGTGGTCTTGTTTGCAATGTGACTGTATTGTCATCACACCAGTATTGCAGTCCATCTGCTCGGCGACGCTCTTTGTCTTTTGGCAGATATCCAGGCCGCATTCCACGCCCTGATGTTACGCCTGCACAGTAATGGCCTTCGTCCATGCCCTCGCCAGCGTGGGAAATGACATGGACAAGCTTATAGAGGATTTTGGATGAATTGCCGTCGTACGTTGAGTATGTTGTCAAGTCGAGGTTGTTTGGTGCCGTCATTGGCTGGGAATTCTTTCCGGATTCCCCATCGTGCAGTGCGGGTTGTCGATAGACCATGAGATATTCAGGCCACCTAGTCACCGATTTCGTAACGTTGTAGCCAAATTTTACTTCTTCGGGCTTCTTTTTACACTTGGTTTCGCATGATGTCGAATCCATCTCCCAAAACTCATCCGCCATCGCTCTTTGCATAGCTATGGCTAAGCCATCTGCTTGGTTTGGCAGTGGGTAAACATTGAAGCCATCAGCTACATCTGTTCTCGGTATGACCTCGTTGCATCCGGTGCACGTTTTGTTCTCAAGAATGAAAACTCGGAATAAAGAGTCGAACTCATCACTTCGCCGCTTTCCGTACGGAATATCTCTAAGCAGGAAATTAGCTAAGATCAATGATACCAAAAGTGCCATAAACTTACGTTGCATCGAAGCTGTCTCGAATAGCAGAGAAGATGGTGTTGATATATTCAAGTACGTCTTGCTGTCCTGTTTGATTCCTAATCCGTGATGCGATTTCTTCTTGATTTTTCTCGAGGTCTGTCAATGGTGGTAATCCACGGGTTTTTTGGTCTTCTTCTGCAGAATCTATTGCATCCCTATGTGCGGTTGAATGATCGAAAAAGTACCTTTGAGCCATTCCTTGTAAGGCATTGACTGCTGGATTATCTATTGGTAGTGATTTCGGCGTTCCGTCTTCGTTCAGTTTTGTTGGTCCCCAATATTGTCTGATGAGATTCTTCAACAAGCAAGGCATACATCCGGTACTAGCATCACCCATGCCAGTGAGATGTCCCGTACGCACAGGCGGGGACCTATTCGGATCATTGGGTAGGCAGTTCCAATGTTGTCTTTTCTCCTTGTGCTCCCTGATCCAGTTTACGAAGCGCGGTAGATGTAGTAAGCTTTGCAGAGCCGAATTACGATAGCAATTCAACAAACCCTGATCTAAACCCCTTGGCTGTGGGTTCGAGCGAAACTTATCCCACTGGTATGCCTTCGAGATTCTACCACTACGGACCCTATTCGTGGCCATTGTGACGAGTTGATGATGATGATGATGACGAAAGATGCGGATTCGTCGACTGAGTTTATTCAAATACTCCGTAAATATGATCTTGATGATATCTGATGACAAGGAGGAGAAGAAAAGACACCTAGACGGCGGCCAATCTAACTTATACAATACGATTGCGCACTTCACATGTGGACAACTTTCTTTGTTTCATTGTTTGACAATCGATTTGTCTGATTGTTCTATTGGAAGACAAATCCTTACACATTATTTTGAATAGCGCCTAACTGAGTGAAAGAGATACACAATGCTTTTTTGAACTCAAGAAGTTGGTGGTATCAATGAGCGACGAATCTTGTAACTCCTTTCACCTCGCTTATCGTCTAGCAGCTTTCACCTCGAGCACCTGACTTTTACGATGGCTTATGTTCAGCTAAAAAGAACCCTCGTTTTATTTAGCTAGAAGTTGGACATCTTCGAAAGACATTGCGTTGATGGACGTGTGGAACAGTTGTGTCAAACTCCACACACTAGCTCATGCTACCTAGCATGTGTTTGCTGCTTGTGTCTTCTTCGTTTGCTCCAACCAAGATATACCGTGAACTGGATGATATTGTGCGGTAGACCACTAGCAGTCACATGAAAGAGCAACTAGAATGCGTTACCTTGATGTCTGTTTTCGGTATCCGGGTTTTAGCAAGATCCTGCTATTCCCATGGCAGCCTCCGACACAAAGAAACAGTGGTATGAGAACGAAGCCCTGTTGGTGCATGTAAGCAATTACCAAGAAGAGTTTTTCGGTAGTATATTTTAGGATTTAGACTTGAGGTGAAGGGCAGATAGGGAGATTGCCAGCAAACTGGTTATGGGGTACTAGTGAGGCAGCGCTTAACAGCTGCTCATCAATTAGATTGCTTCTCCACCCCAAACTGCGTCCGAAGCAAGCTGAACTTAATTCGCTGTGGCTGATCGAAATATCCGCACCGACTCACTGATACCCTATGTAGACTTCCCTCATATGCTCGGTGCCCATTCATGAGCGATAAACCACACGATATCTTTCATAATGAATGACGAGGACTCCCAAAATCGTGCCAAAACTAAAAGCTTCGCTTTCTGAACTAGAAGTCTTCTCAACTTTGACGGAATCTAAAATTTCCACGATTACCGATTTGGTCATTTCGATGACACAGCTTTTTCCTCAGCAGATGAATCGATCCCAGATTTCGCAACGCCTTTCGCGAAAGAAGCTGCTTGTCTTAGCATTTTACCCTATAAACCTAAAGCCCCTCTGCTATGCGAAGCATGTAGTTCGATTCCCATCACGAAGCTATTCGACGACTTTGCTCATAGGCATGTACTTTGGTACCGCTTAAGAGACTTGAGGAGATCAAGTAGTTCTTGTGAGCTCTGTCGAATGATAGTCCCTTTTTTTACGGACGACGGTGGTGACAATGTCGCTGTAGTTCTGAAAATGCCGCGAGCACGGTTCATAGACATTGAAACTGGAACTGTCAATCAAACATCGCTGAGAGTTTGTGTTGATCCTGGTAAACGATGCCCTTTTTTCTTTGTCGTAAGTGTGCAAGTCTCAGGCTAACTTTGTATAGGCTCTGAAGGAACACACACGGGCATGCCGGTTGGGTTTCCAACTCGACCTGATCGCAACAGCGCATTATTGCCCTTCTTACTACGGAAGTGGCTTGAAGACTGTGACAAGAATCACAAACATGACGCCGACTTCAGTGAGGATAAAGAGCTACCAACTAGGGTAATTTGCGTTGACACCTCTGAATCACCAGATATGCTACGTATTTAGGAAACAAATGGTGCACGAGGAAGATACATTGCTCTATCTCACCGATGGGGAAAAGGTGATGAGGAATTTTCTACTACAAAGAGTAACTTCAAAGCTCGATGCAATCAAATGAATCTTGACCAGTTGCCAAAAACGTTCCAGGATGCCGTCCGTGTCACCCAAATGCTTGGTGTTCAGTATCTCTGGATCGATTTATTGTGCATCATTCAAAAAGAAAACGAAGAAGATGACGACCTTGATTGGAGACACGAGTCCAAGCGCATGGAGGCTGTTTTCTCTTCGGCCTACTGCACAATTGCCGCTACGTCTGCTGAGAGTAGCCGCATTGGCTTTCTTAGTCACCGATCATCTGCTAAACAGCTCGTGCGACTCCGGGATAAAACTGGGCCTAGGGATTCTTCAGGACCGCTTGATATCTGTTAGTGAAGATACTGAGGATTTCCATCATGATGTCGAAACTGCTGCTCTCAACCGTCGGGGGTGGGTTTTCCAAGAACGAGCTTTTGTCGCCTCGGACCCTACATTTCGCCACGGCACATGTATATTGGGAGTGTGGGTCGGTGATTCGCAGTAATTGCCTTGAAGAGATATATAGGTGAGTACCCTTGAACTAGTACACTCTGCTAATACCAGCCATTGCTATATTCTTTGACAGGATTTGAGGATGTTTAATTGAGATACTTAATGTATACTGATTTGTGTTGGGGTCTGGACGGTCGAACTGGCTTGGCGATTCTCGGCTTCCAGAGGGTGCTTCCCGGCTAGATAAGTCACTTCGTGATTCTATGTTCCAGTTCATCTTCGAGAAATATTCAGGACTCGCACTTTCGAAGGCTTCTAACCGACCCATTGCCATTTCACCGAGACCTCAATACATGAAGCCGATATATTTTCCGGGTGGGTTTGATAAAGCACCATCGTGGTCCTGGATGTCCTGTACGGGGCAAATTAATTACGGAAACCTTCCTCGAAGTGTATTTTACAAAGATATCAAAATATGCCCAGGTACATCGAGGCTCAAAGCTCCATTAGGTCAGATTGTTCGATATTGTCTAAGACTTCAAAGGAATACTAGCTTCAAAATCAGATCTCGGAGTGGAAGATTGGTTGGTTGGCTTGATTATGATCAGACAGATGGGAATGATATGGAAGATTTGAATTGAATTTGTATCATGGGTTGTGAGCGTGAGTCGGCGTGGAAAAAGTATGCAGAAGTCAGATGGACAGAAAACTTAGCCCCGGGGGAGCACTGCTTTGCATTGTTAGTCTCGCAAATAGATGGAGTATATCGCAGGCGTGGTGTAGCAGTTATCCATAGCCAGCACCTCACCTTCTCTGAGCCACGTCGAGAAATTTGGGTGGAGTAGTAATGCCAGATTCCAATTGTTTACCTTTACATACTCGTCTCTTCTGAATAGTTTTTTAGAACCGCAGTTTCGAATGCAGTAATATGCAAAGGTTGGTTGTGTGTTAGAGCACAAGGGGGTGCAGGGTGACTGGTGGGTGCTCGCTTCGGTTTGCCAAATGCCGAGGGACCCACATGCTTCGTCTCTTTCCCTCGCAGTCACGAACAACATTGTCGCAACAGAAAGGTAAATAGAGAGCGCCCCCAAGACAACTACAATTGTGACTGACTCTAACCAACAGACAGCACCATGTCGTCCTATCTGAACAACCTCCTCACAAACACTACGTCACGATACAACAATCTGCGACGGCAGCTTCTCGACAGCGAAACAGACGGCGACACGGAAGACGATTCGCATATATCACGAGTGCTGCGCGCGTACTACACCGAAAAGGGCAGGCCATTCCCACAATGGCTTCCGCCTGACCCAAAAGGGCCCCAGCCAGCTCCCGCCCAGTTTGCGTCTTCGTCCGGGCGTCAACAAGGACAAGCACCGCCCATGGGCGGCCGCGGTGGCGGGCTCAGCGATCTATGGGACAGCCCACAGCAGCAGCAACAGCCGCAGGAGCCTCTATCTCTGCGTAGAGGCGCTGGCGGTCGAGGGGGAGGGGGAGGGGGGGGAGGGCGCCCTCTGCATGGACGGCCTGGTATGGGCAACTCGTTGACACCAGAGCCACAGAGCCAGGGCAGGCCTCTACCAAGCCAACGGGCTGGAAGCTATCAAAGTAATCTTGGGCAAGGAGGGCGCCAGCACGCAGATGCATCGCCTCCTCCCAGTGCAGGCTCAGGCTCAACAGCGCAGGAGAGGTTAAAGGCGAGGCTATGGGGACGGACCAACAGCCCAGCACAGAGCGCACCTTCTGACGCGGGCAGCCAGTCCTCGTCAAGAATGGGTTCATATGAACGGCCGGCGCCCCAACCTGACAACCGCAGCAACCATCATGGAAGCGCAGGCAGCGGTGGTGGCAGGCAGCAGGGCCCGTACAACATGTCGTCCAATTCACCGTGGGTCGGTAACGACGACCCGTATGGGCCTGGCTACGACAGTGGCCCGCCTGGGCGCGGACCGTCTGGTGGACGCGTTGGCCTGCCGAGCGGGCCACGCATGCGTTAGGGACAGGGCTGGGGATAGGGATAGGCAGTTAGCATTGGCGTATCAGGAGTTTGTTCGGGCTGGAGCATGGCGTCACGGAGCATGGAGCGTTTTTCTAATGTAAACACACAGAAGATGCAGCCTGAGCCGGTTCTGTCTCCATTGGTGCACCTGTTGCTGTTGCTGTTGCTGTTGGCCCTCCTGGTGGTCGAGTGATACCCCGCCCCGCGCCTGACGCCTCGCCTGCGCCACCAGGCAGGGACCGACGTCACCAATGACTGGGTAGCAGCGCGCATCCATCACCTGCGAACTACCGCTGGTGCTGCATGTGCGCGTCTTTCGCCTTTTGTCTTGATTTGATCCGTAGCACAATATAAACATTTCTCCACGCCTCACCCACTCCCTATTTCTCCTGGTTGCTCGTGCCCCGCCACTGCCCCCCATGGCGGCTCCAGCACCAAGATCGCCCTCACCTGCCTCCTTCTACGCCATGAGTGATGATGAAGAAGGCGAATACAACACTATTCGCCACACTACCAGCGGAAGAGGAGTGAAGCTGCTGTATACTAAGAGTAAAGTGCGTCGCTCCTTTCCTGCCCTTGGTGGCGTCGTGTCTGTTCTAAATCACGGCTCTAGGTCTATGTACATCCCTCGCCATCCGCCAGAGACAACATACCAGGTTTCGTAGCCCTGGTGCAGCAAAAAGGAAGACCAGCAGCAAACGATGCGCGCCCAACATCGTCCTCGTCAGCTCGAAGCGTCAGCGCATCCTCGCTGCTCCTTGCGTGGATGCCCGAGTCTGCTCTTGGAGATGCTTACGATACCTACGTCAAAGTTGATCAGTCAGACTCCTCGTCACCGCCAACGCAGTCCTACCTTGTTCCTCCTCCACCTGCAACTTCGTCACATAGCGGCACTCCCGGATATGCATTTGCCTTGCCCGTCAGTGAAATATACTCCCTGTTGGTCCGGCCACCAAGCATCGGATGGTGGTTTGGGAGCGTGGTGGTCAATACTCGCGCTGGCGATAGCTTTCCAGCACTATTTTTCCATGATAGCGAGTGCCAGTCAACTATTATGCAGCGGAAGAAGCTAGCAAAGGAGAGTTTTGACCCGTTTGGCGATGGAGGAGGCATGTTCTGGGGTGGTGACGAGGTGTTACGGTGGCTGAAGAGATACGTAACTGTGGAGCGATCTGGGGCTGACCCAAGCATATACCTGATCGACCCGTCAGAAGATGACAGACGGTCCTTTGGCAAAAGCGCCTCCGACAAGTCAAAGACCAGCACAGATAATGGTGGCGCATCGTCTTCTCAGAGCCCTGGCAAGCGAGATGGCGGCATGGATCCAGTCACCAAAGCTTTCAAGGAAGCAAGATGGAGCTTTCTGGAGAAGCTCAGTCAGGTTACAACCTTCACGAGAAGAACTGCCCAGGCAGTTGCAGACAACCCAAACATTCCACCCCAGGTGCGAAGACTGATCCAGAACCCTGAAGTACAGACTTTACAAGAAGAGTTCGATAGCGCACGATTGTACCTGGCCAGGTGGGCTATGGGAATTGCTGAGCAAAGCGAACGAGAACGCAATCAGAGAATCTGGACAGCAAAAGATGTCTTGGCCATGGAGCAAAGCGATGTGGGTGACTTTGAGATACTAGATATGGACAAAATGACCATGGCTGACCGACGGAAACCTCTCACATTGAAAGAGTGGAAGGGTTTCTTTGACCCCAAAGGCCGATTACAATTGACCCCAGATGAAGTTAAAGAGCGAATCTTTCACGGTGGCTTAGATCCGGAAGATGGTGTACGGAAAGAGGCTTGGTTGTACCTACTCAGCGTCTACGATTGGGACAGTTCGGAAGAAGAGCGCCGTGCAAACGTCAACAGCCGTCGGGACGAGTACATTCGATTGAAGGGTGCTTGGTGGGACCGAATGGTAGAGGGTCATGAAAGCGAAGAACAAGAGGAGTGGTGGAGAGAGCAGAAAAACCGAATAGGTTCGTATTCCGCGCCACTACTTTCCCGAATATTAGGCTAACTTTTCCCCATTCTACGGGGTTCGTCATGTAGAGAAAGATGTGCATCGAACAGACCGAAATATTCCAATTTTCGCCGGCGAAGACATTCCCCATCCTGACCCCGACTCCCCATTCGCAGACACTGGCACCAATGTCCACCTCGAACAAATGAAGGATATGCTATTGACATACAACGAGTACAACAAAGATCTCGGCTATGTACAGGGTATGAGCGACCTACTTGCCCCTATCTACGCAGTCATGCAGGACGATGCCATTGCATTCTGGGGCTTCGTTGGTTTTATGGATCGCATGGTACGTCATTACCCATGGAGGGGATATATAGAGGATTGGGAATCTAATGAGAATCTAGGAGCGGAACTTTTTACGCGATCAATCCGGCATGCGCAAGCAACTCACAACACTTGATCATCTTGTCCAACTCATGGATCCCAAACTCTATCTCCACTTACAATCTGCCGAATCCACAAATTTCTTCTTCTTCTTCCGTATGCTCCTTGTCTGGTATAAACGAGAGTTTGAGTGGGCCGATGTACTCCGGCTCTGGGAGTCTCTGTGGACCGACTACTACAGCGGCAACTTCCATATCTTCATTGCACTGGCAATTCTGGAAAAACATCGAGATGTTATCATGGCGCATCTGAAGCACTTCGATGAGGTGCTTAAATATGGTAAGTTAACTTGTTGTGCACCTCTCGTTGATTTCTTGGCTGACATTTCCAGTAAATGAGCTGTCTGGCACTATGGACCTAGAATCTACTCTCGTGCGTGCTGAATCGCTGTTCAAACGATTTCAACGAACAGTCGAAACAATTGATAAGAAGGGCAATTTCCCATCAGCACCTCAAGCAAGACAACGAAAGTCGCAAGCGGCGTTGATGGCTGGTCCTGGGTCACCTCTATCAAATTCAAACACGCAAGCAGAAGCCTCATCATCTGGCATTGACAAGGGAAAAGGTGTCAGTGGAGGTGGAGATGAAAAGGTCATCAGCCCCGAATTACGCGCGCTCTTGAGTAGAAAAGTTGAAAAACTTGACAAAGAAGATGTCGTCAAGCACGGTGGCGCACGTTCGTAGAAGTGATACTAACGACCGTCATACTGTATTGTTATTTCAAAGCGTCCTGGACTGTAATCATTCATATTGGATCACATGTATGGGGACTCTTGTACTCGAATCACTGAGCAGGCTAGTGATCTCTCACGCGTATATCACTGCTCACTTCTTCTTTTGTAATCAAATCATAGTAGGCATATCCACAGTGAATGAATCTTTCGCCTATATTGGTGTAGAATGTTCTTCCCTAATTTGAAATTGTGCACGTCATCAGCCACGCACTTATCTATGGTTTGCGCATTCACTGTTTTCGTTGTGCTTAACAACAATCCCTGCAACACCAACCAGCCACGACCGCAACACCAACACCGCCGCCTGCCTGCGCCTAGAGCACAAACTTCAATTCGTTATGCAAATTCACATTCATGCTTATAATAGTACAGAGCCCATGGAATTTATAAAGGCGGTCATTGATCATTTCGCTCGCCCTACAGGGCCTAAGTACAACAGCTTACCACCATAAACATGCAACTTCACATCTAACACCCACAACCAGTATAGAAGTCACGTATCCCGATCAGATCGCAAATAAATCAACTGCTCGGAGCAAGCACGGGCAACACAAAATGGCTCCCCCCGGACCTTGGTCGCAATGCTTGGACGCACTCAAAGAGTCATTACAGTCCATGCCAGACAGTCTAAAGCCTCCTTATGCCACTACCTCCAAGAACACAATGAAGAAGAACACAGAAATCAACGCTGTTCACGTTTGGGAGACTGATTCTGACTTAGACAGCCTAATCCAACTAATATCTGTTATTGCGAAGATTTGCAACCTTGGTATACGCAAAACGAAAGGTATCAATGCTGATGACGGAAGCATGATCATCATTGCTCAAGCAAAGAACGGACACGATAACTTTGGCCGCCTCTGTCGACTTGTGGCGTACTTGATGTGTGCGAATGCCAAGATGCATCTTGGAGGCACTGTTGCCGCATTCGGAAGTATTGTTGTGGTGAAGGGCTGGAACAACACAATTCGAAGTGAGAACGACCCAAGAGCAGCGGACCAAACCACTAAGCGCATAGACACCGCTATCGAGCGGCTCTATGAAGGCAAATTCTCTGGCAGGAAAAAGATTGTGTGGCACCATGGCGCAGTTGTGCATTTCCTACTGCACTGGATTAACCACACAACTTCAAAAATTCGCTCGGCTCTTCTCGCAGTTACTATTACTGGGTTCCTCAATCTAAAAGATGGGGTAAAACCATCTACCTTAGGGCTTGCGAATAAACCTGAAGACCTCAAGAGACTGCAGTCGTTCGCACAGAAACTAAATATTCCCGTCACCTTCCTTGACACTTACAGCCAGCTGATTACTGCTCCAAACCTCGGAACTTACCTATACTATTACGCGTACTACATGAAAACTTACCTACCCAAGTCACTTTCGCGGCCCCACCTACACCTAGCACAAGATGAACTTGTCACTTTCGCGTTTCGGCTCCTCGCCGCAGGCAAAGGAATATATGGCGATAAAATGGTGAAGGTAGTGAAAGAACACCTCTCCAAGGATTGCAAGATATGGGCAAAGAAGTGTACAGACCCACAAACTTTCGAGAAAAATAGATGCAGATCTGTCGGAAAAGACGACATCATCCATCGTGCCGTACAGCTAGCCGATGGCCCATTCATGAAATTCCACCCCGAACACGGCCCAACAGCTTTTGCGCGTCTTGCAGTCGGCCCCGCAGCAAACGGATGCATCGACTCTTACAACGCCGTCCCTGTCGAAATCAACTTTGAACAAGGGCAGTTACGCGCCTCGAAGTCAGCAACGTTCCACATCCTGATCCCGTCCAACTCTCAAGATGCCGACAAAGTCACTAACTATATACAAGGCATGCTAATGGCCGTCCTGGAGCGAGTACGTCAGGAAAAGGGCAACCCCACCTTAGAACGCGAAGAGAAAGAGATGTGGAAAGCTGTGGTAAACGCTTGTCTCTGGGCAATCAAAGAAAGCAAAAGCAAAGTTCCCAACGACGTCAACAGCAAGGTCAATTACGTCAAGGACAAATTGACAAATGGCACATGGGCGCAGGTTCTCAGTTCTATTGGAAATCAGAGTGGACGAGGTGCGGACATAAGCGAACAGGCGCGTGCCAATGCGGATGCGGCGAGGATGTATGGGCCTGGGGGCAATCAGTATGGGCAAGTGAGGTATGTTGATCAGGAGCAGCCGCCGATGGGATATGTGCCACAGCCACCGATGGGCCAGCAAGCGTTTGGTGCTCCTCAGCAGGGGTATCCGATGCCGCAGATGAATGCGGTTCCGTGGTCGTATCCTCAGCAGAACTATGGAAACGGCTACAATGTCCCTCTTACACTCTACGAACAGCAGAAGGGCAACGCAGGACACGGACAGAGGCAGGCAGCGGGTGGTGGGTATGCCCAGAATACGGGTCGGCCCCCTTGGGCATAAGGCGATAGAAACAGCACGTTCCTGTACAATTTTTTTTGTCGACGTTTTGAACACATGTCGAAGCTTTGCCGCGATGTCTAGCGAGGACATGGATTCTTCGACGATGTCGGTTGGAAGGAGGGTTCGTGGATACTAAGTAGCTATCACAGATGATAGCTGAGACCTGACACAGACGTCAAGATTGATATATACTTGCTCGTTAGAGATATCTAAGACGATATTTAGACTGATTGATCCTTGCTTATCCGAGTGAATCGTATTTAAAACCACACTTGCTTGATATCAGTGCAACCCTTCACACACAATGTCGTCAACGCCTTGACAGTCAGTCCTTGATCTGCAGTAGAATCAAAACAAGAAGATGATTACTACTCGAATGCACCAATGCCCCCCAACTATATCCCAACAGCATAATTCAACACCGGTTTCTTCTCAACACTCGACATCATTCGCTCTAGCACCATTCCCCCCTCCCGCAAATCCACGACCATTGCCTGCCCGTCGTCATTCATACACGGTTTGATAAGCGGTTCCTCAACAACAGCCCTGTTATCGAGAACCCTCGTCGGGGCTCTGTTCTCGTAGTCGTACGCCTGCAACAAGTCGCCATGTAATATCATGCCATAGCCCTTTTCCACCTGCCCGCTAAAACAAAGCGCGTCGATCAAGAGGTCGCCACGGCGAGCGGAATTGTTCTTGCGGCGGGCAATATTGCCAGCTGTTGGTCGCATTTCGCTGCGGGAGTCGTCGAGCACGATAATCACAATAGTATGTAGGCAGTACATCTCCCGTGCATACCCGGGTGGGACTCTGGCGGCTGGCGAGCGTAGCTTCAGCACTTCGAAGGCTGCAATATCCTCTCCGCCAAAGGGTTGCCCCGCTAGGCTGAGTGTTTGAAATCTACGCATTTTGAGGTTGTAGTTTTCTTCCTTGGTCAACGGCTTCAGTGGGATTAAGGTTGTGAATATAGAGGGCGTGGTGTTTTGCGACATTGTAGTCGCATTGTAAGCTATTAAGGGGCTGGGCGTACTTTCGCGCACGACGTAGCCTTTGGATTCAGGGTAGTACCTGTTTAGGAGGTCGGAGATGAAGGTTTTGTCTTGGTCCATGGCAGTGATGAAGTCGTCACTGGAGGAATCGCTGCTGGTGTCACAAACATTTCGGGAAGCTTTTAATGAGGAATCCATGGCGTCGATCGTGATAAAACGCTTATGCAGTTGGTCGGTACGGTTGATGCTACTTTTATAGTAGGGGGTGGTGCAAGTGTGACTGTAGGTGATCTGCATGAATCAACAAAGCAAGTGAAAGTTGGTCCAAACCTGTGAGTGATTGACTCGTATTGCGTTGGTGAGTTGACGTGCCATATGACTCCTCGGGATCTCCAAAATGTGCTACTTGAGCAAATTGCCGAAGCCTCAACGAAGTCTCTATGTCACTGAAAGAGAGTCAATGTGGTGACTCTCATGACTAACCCTTTGTGGCAACTGTAGCTGCGCTGTTGCACATCTGTCTGACGAATTTCTTTTCTTTTCCTGTCTTATTTCTACTATTGACACTGGTTTTGCCAGTGCATCTCATCCAGCACTGGCTGTTCGCAAATGAATTCGTGGCCGCCTCCAAGCCCTACTCATTCATTACTCGGACACTAGCGGGCGGCCGGGGTAATGAAGGCAATCATATATCGCATCTTGTAATATCAAGGAGTGGCATTCATGTGAGATTTTCCTCCGAACCAGCTCAATTGTTTCCTGCGCTATTCTCTGCAGCTTCGGTCTGCTCGGCAGTGTTATCGCCATCATCTAGCTTCGTAGCCTGGGCCTTTGCCTTTTTCTTTATTTTCTTTTCCCTGTTCCTCCTTGTTCGTTTCTCTCGGTCCGCCTCTTCCTTCTCTCTAGCAAGCCTATTGTGTTCCTCGTGCTTGTCCTTTGCTGCCTGCAACTTTTTCCTGATTGCAATCCTTGTCTTCTTGCCTTTCCTCTTGCGCTTTTGTATCGTCTCTTCTACTGTCACCAAGGTCGGTGGATGGCCAACAAGGACCTCCCTCTTGAGGCCAGCTGTAGTGATGGTACGCACCTTCCATGGCAGGGCACAACCTGGCCATGGTTGCTGCGACAGTTCCACTACAGTGTCACCGGTGACGGCAGCCGCTTGCAGCCTCACCTCTTCGTCGCTACTAGGCTCGTCGGCGAAATAGTAACTCCGGGGTCTCTTGATTATGAAACCTGGATTTTCGTCTCCAGCGCCAGGAGACGAGAGTCTGATTCTTTGTACTTTTTGCGCCTTGTCGGATGGAGCAGCAAAGAGTCGAAGCTCAGTTTCTTCATCATCGCTGTTTGTAGCAGCTGGAGGGTCTGTTATATCCGGAGCTGCGGTTGTAAAGGTGAATTCGTCGTGTGTCCTGGATCGCAGAAGTTGTTCAATTTCTGCATCTGGAGTCGAGCGCGGGGAGGTTGTAGCTGAATGAAGCTCCTCTCGGCGGACGCTTGGCCAAGTCAGCACCCAGTGGGGGTTCCAGCGGCATGAATAGCCTTACCTACCGCTTTGCATTGGGCTGTTCAAACATGGTGTGCGAGCTCGCGTCGTACCACGCCGAATATGCCTGCGCTCTCTGAACAGAAAACCGGTTATAAGGCGGTCTTACGGGAGATCAACATTGCGCCAAGCAAATGGTCCGAGGTGCGGACCTCCGATTTACACCCACTGGCACGATTCTCAGCCACCTGCCCGCCGTTTTCTCCCCTCCTGATCACACTTCCACCTGCAACGGTTCTCACGACTCGACTGCACTACGCCGGCTGCATGACCCGAGGTGGATCTCTTCATACTTACCTTTTAACCGCACTAAGTATGTGGCCCCGACAATGGCACCAAATAGTCACAGTGCAGCGCTTCTAGACATTTCTCCGTCCCGAGGACCCTCAGCAGGTTTATTCAGGATTCGGTTGTCAGCCAAAGTAGTGGACTTGGCCTGTTGCCGCGGCGCGGTAGGGCGCATTCCCCTCGACTCCTAAGCACTCACCGCTGCAAAATTAAACTAAAGACAAGCTGATGAAGCTTCGCCCTGCCCTCACCCATGCCGCACATGGCACCGTGTAGAATGCCAGCATTGACCTGATTCGCGTGAACAGAATGGGGGGCTCGTATTATGAGGCTGCTCGCGAGCGAGATCTTCACAGGTACGTGAATGCTCTGCAATGCACCATGTGCTTGGTAGGATCCCTGGCTGATTGTACATTTGTGCAGATACTACCGCCCATGGCAGGATGCCCAAAGCCTCATCGATGCGGCCGATGGCAGTGGCAGCAAAGGCCTCACGTACAAAGGATATCGCCCCCAAGTGGGGCGTGATCGGTCTCTCACTGCTTTCGCACAGCTCGCAACTCTTCGTCTGGACACTCGCCGCGCTATGATATCTCTGATTGACTCGAATCGGCAATACATCCTTGCTGAGGCAACTCGGACACTTTCTCTGTTTGCCCCCTCCGCCGAGCACCCAGAGGACGAAGTGTGGCTAGGCAACGCCATACTCAACAAGTTCGATGCTGTCTGCTACCACACCTTTTCATCGACCTATGTTGTTGAGGAAGCCAATGGCGATAAAATGGAAGCGGAATGCATGGTCATACCTGACTGCCGATTAGATCCTAGGTTCGCGGACAAGGATTACGTCAAAGGAGAGCCTGGTGTGCGCTTCTATGCTGGAGTTCCTATTATCACAAGGGCTGGTCACCGGATCGGAGTGTATGCCGTCTCAGATGAGAAGCCGCGTGATGGCATCAGTGCAGCCGAAGTGCGATTTATGCAAGATGTAGCAGCCGCTACCATGGAGCATCTAGAATTAGCCAAAGACAGCGATGAACGCACTAAGGGTGAACGTATGGCGAGAGGTTTAACTCAATTCATCGAACGTTCGTCTATACCGGATATTTCTACCACAATGGAGAGGCAGACAGAAAATATACGTCTCCAGATGCTTGAAGAGGAGGACGATACAGGTATTCCAGCCGCTGTGACGCCTATGGTTGAAGCTCGACAGAAATGTGATGGTGAACTCGACCCTACTCGTATCTTTCAAAGAGCAGCACGTATCATTCGCGAAAGCACAGACGCAGACGGTGTTGTTTTTTTCGACACGTCGGCAGCTAGCATTACAGGTCAGATCCATGACTTTAGTCGACATGCCGTCAGCAGCGATGAAAGCACCCACAACACGACCGATTTTGACACTGGCGCAGACTCGGCAGCTTCACGGAAACGAAGGTTACATGGCGGTAGTTCTACTAAGCCTTCTGCAGAAGCGGCAGCTACGCATAGTAAAGCATGTCCTGTAGTAGGACTATCATTACGCCCCGGTAATGTGGCCTTAGTCCATGCTGATTTTGCCCTTGCCGAATCGGCTATGGAGCGGTATATTCACCGCTATCCATATGGGAAATTTTTCAATTATAATGAAGAAGGCGTTGGCGTGAATAGTTCTGATGAAAAGTCTCAAACGTCCGAAACTGACCAGTCAGATCGCACCCAATTACCCTCGTCAGGTGGTCCCAAGAAGAACAAGAGAAGGAGAGAAACATTCGTCCCACTCGAATTCCTCAAAATCTTGCCCAGCATACGAACTCTTATATTTCTACCCCTCTGGGATCCATCCTCCGAGCGTTGGGTTGCTGGTGGCTTTATTTGGACTGCCCAACCCGGTCGGCTAATGAGCTCAGAAAACGACTTGCCATACCTTACAGCGTTTGGCAACAGTATAACCAGTGAAGTTGCTCGTCTGTCGGCCCTAAAGGCTGACAAGGCGAAAACAACATTTATCGCATCTATATCTCACGAACTACGGTCGCCTCTACATGGTATCCTAGGCTCTGTAGAATTTCTCCGTGATACAGTATCATCAGCCTACCAAGAATCGCTCGTCTCATCTATTGAAACTTGCGGCAAAACACTGCTGGATACGATAGATCATGTCTTAGACTATGCAAAGATCAATAAACTGCGGAGGGCCACATCTCGACGAAAACAACGTAATGAAGGACGGCAGAAGAGGCTTCCAGCTGACAATTCGATCCTTGGTGTGACAGCACATTTTGACCTCGCTCAGTTGGTTGAAGAGGTCTGCGACACGGTCTGCGCAGGCCACACGTTCCGGAAATCACAAAACGCTAATGGAGGTGCTATCTACGACCAGGCGGAAAATAATATTACGAACGCAAGAGATTCGCAAAGCGGTGTAATTGTATCGCTTGTTGTTGCGCCCTTCGTCAGCTGGAACGTGCGTTCACAGCCTGGTGCACTCCGACGTATCGTCATGAATCTTCTAGGCAATGCCATTAAATATACTGATTCGGGGTATGTTGCGATAACCCTGCAACAGACTATGGCAAGCCATTCAGGCATCGATTTAAATCTCACTATTGAGGACTCTGGTCGCGGCATGTCTACAGAGTACCAGAGAACGAAGTTATTCTCGCCTTTCAGCCAGGAAGATCCATTTTCGAGCGGTACGGGATTAGGGTTGAGTATCGTGAATCAGATTGTGGAATCTCTTGAGGGAGAAATTGAGGTCAAGAGCACGCTCAATGTGGGGACTCAAATTCAGATCTCGTTACGACTACCAAGCGCACAAAGCAGTCTTGCGGAGCAGGATGATGCCCTCCGCGCTTCGAAAGAACTGCATGGAATGGTCGCCCACATCATGACTGAGGCAGATACTTGCGGTGTCGCACGTGGGATGAAGATCAAAGAATCAATGCAGAGTGCTTGCAAAGGCTTTCACATGAAAACCTCAGGGGCCGCAGATATTCCAACTGAAGATGTTGATTTCTTATTGATTGACACATTATCACTTGAACAACTAATGCAGAAGCTAAGTGTAAATTACCCCAACGTAATGCCACTTTCTGTAGTATGCATCTGCACAGACACAACAGAAAAGACCGCTGTGGAGGATCATCATGGGCGACAGATGGAGGCTATGGGTTGGATTTTCGAAATTGTCACCCAACCGTAAGTCTCATACGCCATAGACGACCATTTTATAGGAACTGATACAAAATACAGCTGCGGTCCACGGAAACTTGCCCGTGTTCTCCTCGCGTGCCGGAACCGAGCACTAAACCCCGAGAGACTGCCCGTCACTCGCTCCCAGACCGTACTTCCCATCCAGGATCACGATAACGCCTTAGCCCCGCCACCAACTGTGCTATCCCACCGAAGCAAGAGCGATGTATATCCGTACGAAAAGGCAGGAGCACATGTTGAGCCAGGCATGCCATCACCCCCACCTGCACAACCACTGCCCACAACCATCACCCCACCAAGCCCTGGAGGCCAACTCGGCAACGCCGAATACTTCAGCCCCCGCGTCCTCGTCGTGGACGACAACGCCATCAATCTCAAACTCCTCATCGTCTTCGCCAAGCGCCAAAAGCTACGATATTCAGAAGCTACCAACGGCCTCGAGGCTCTCGAGACATTCAAGCGCGAAGCCACCACCGAAACGCCTTCTCGTCCTTTCGATTTTGTACTGATGGATTTGAGCATGCCGGTTATGGACGGGCTAACGAGTACAAGACAGATTCGGCTGTTTGAGAAGAAGATGGGGTTGCAGCGGAGTACGATTGTGGCGCTTACGGGGTTGGCGAGTGCGCAGGACCAGCAGGATGCGAGCGATGCTGGGGTTGATATGTACTTGGTTAAACCAGTCAAGTTTGCGGACATCAAGCGGATTTTTGGGGCGAAATAGGGCTTTTTGCGGTTTGGGATATGATAGCATGGCATGGTATGGGAAGTTTGGGGTTTTGGTTCTAGCTCACCTTTCATCTTTGGTGGTGTTGTAGGTGGTTTAGGTCGGTTTTCGATGCGTATTTTTAGTCCCCCTGAATTGGGAATTGTACAGACATGATCGATGTACGACAGGGAGTTATACTTTATTTCGTTAATTGGGTTTATGCAGCTTGGGTACTTCGTTAGCCGGGCGCCAGTACCTTTTCCGTGCCCGATCTCGGGAGCTTTTACTTACAACTCGATGACAGGGGTAAAATGCGGTGGACACAGTGGCAATGGTTGTGCGCAATACCAACAAGCCCCAGTTGATGACTTCTCTTCAGCAGGCGCACAGTTGTAAGAGACTAATTGACAAAAATTCGTAGGCTAACATCTTCCTTAGGAGAACCAGCGGGCGCGATGGGTCTAATATTGTATGGCTGAAGGCGCCTCTCTCATATCGGCCTGCAACCCATTGCTACCCCGTGGTTTACTTGGAATTGACGCATAAATCAAAACTTGGTGTTCGAGGCCTGGGCGATGCAACTAGATAATTCAAAAGCTCATATATCCTATCAAAACGTCTACCATATAGAGGTTGCCTCGTCGCCACTGGGACTGAGTAATAGGCCTTGCGTCATGTAAACCATAAATGAAAAATTCTATGCCATCAAAACATTTCCAAGAAGCACGGAACCCGTCACCGTTGCATTAGTTTGATGGCAGTCTCCAGCTGAGAGCATTATAATCAAGGGAACTCAGCATGCGATTCAGTCCTCCTCCCACCAAGTCTATGAAATACCGGGCTACAGTATGGACTTTGATAAAATTGCTCAAAGATACGCAATAAGTTCAAGTGAATAAGTAGATCTGGGCTTTACGTACCTCCCGGACGAGTCTTCGCGCTCACATGAAGAATCTAGAACCACCTAGTTGCACATATGGCTGAATAGCTTTAGATCCGATCCGATCCCACATTTTCGACCGTATACAATATCTATCTGGAATCGTAGATCCTTGACTACAATCGACATGACTACAGAAACTTCCTTTTCGGGTAGATGGACGAGTCTCGTGTAGCGGTCAATTTTAGGGCGCCACTCACGTTGGTGAAAAGCGGTGAAGACGAGACTATACTGAAATTCCACAAGTCTACGATATAGCAGCTCCATGCTCACTTCGTGTCGACCACGAAATTCTTACTGCGTTCGACGTCTTTTGAGAAGTTTCCTATTCGAGAGCTTTAGTGCCTAGATTCTGCGGTTAAAGAAAGGGAGCTAAGCGCCACGGTCAGCTCTGACTCTCTGTAGTCAGCCCGCTCATTTCCACTCAACCAGACACTGACAACCGCGTTCAACAGCGATTGAAACACCTGCCAGATTTGGGCAGTTCACGAACCAATACTCAGTAAATGCGCACAATTTGTAATGCTGGATCATCTTAGCACGCTGTGTGATTAGCGGCCGAACTCAACCGCGGTACCTGGAATTGGAAGTGCCGGAAGTCTCGCCTTCGCGACCGCACTTTTCGCACCGCAATCGACATTATTCTCCCAAAGATACTGTTTTGGGGGGGGTTTAAGCCGTTTCGTTTGCATGTTTAGTCGTGCAGTTTCAGTTGGCGAGTGCTAAGAAAGCGATTGCATCGCTTTTCCAAGGAAAGACCTTGAATAATGGGCTATTCAGCTGGTCGAACTTAAGAGAGGCAATAAGAACCAGCTCAACCCTAGCACCAGAGGAACAGAACTACTAGATCAATCCGTCCGTTGCGTCGTTTAGGACTATTTGACATCCTATCATCGTCATCGTCACCTCTCTCCATTGGCCCTTGAGAGGTTAAAATGCACAAGTGGCGAGATGATAGCAGTTCTTCTAAAGGAGAGCTAGAATATACATGTAAAGAATTCTGTACGGACTCATCTGCATTTCCTTCTACGTAAGCAACCGATGCCCACTGTTTGACATGACAAGTTTATGTCCAAAAGACCATATAATATCAATGCCTCCCTCATACTACAGATGAGTAGTGTTTGGCGATAGGTAACTGTATTTTTGACCAAAGGGAGCTCTCACCATTCATCCTTCTAAAAAATCAGTAAAGTACAATATATCTAAGGAAACAATGAAGTAAGAGTTCAACGAGGCGCGAAATATTCAAATGGGCGGATAATCCGAAGCAACTTGAGCCAATAGTGTTATTTAGACAGTTTTTGGTCGTATTTGGCGTTATTTCCACAAAATTACACACATCATGGTCGCT
This sequence comes from Ophiosphaerella herpotricha, assembly GCA_028458525.1. Lineage (NCBI taxonomy): Eukaryota > Fungi > Ascomycota > Dothideomycetes > Pleosporales > Phaeosphaeriaceae > Ophiosphaerella > Ophiosphaerella herpotricha. The sequence continues at coordinate 185,213 of JALNQK010000009.1, forward strand.
CTGATGTGATGAGTTACTACTCTATATTGTTCCCAGAGTCGCAAGTCGGTTTTTGCATAACCGTCGAGACCATGGTAGAAGGTGGGGCACAGCTGAACAACAATCATGATGAAGACATACATTAGGTATCTGAGCAAGCTGTAGAGCTGTACCAATTGGTCACATAGCACGTTGTAGAATTGGGTCGTGGGCCAAAATTTTCCTACTTAGGCAGTGACCTCAGCCGTGGCGTGGACAACGCACCTATCATTTCATGTGAAACTCTTAAAAGACGTTCAATGGACGCGTCCCACCCTTTGAAGCGTCCTAAAGACGCATGATCACAGGGCGATAAGCTACCATTAGAGAAGAAGGTCTAGGCACATTTGATGCCCCCTCAACGAAGCCACGTTCTTGGACAAGTCGTCTCCGCTGGCGGAAATTGCACTATGTAAGTAGGGGTGGAAATCTAATGTTGGGACAGAGATCTTTCTGGTGTCGATGAAGGTACCCCGCAGATTAACTTAGCGCGTCCGTTTTGTACTATAACACGGAATCGGAACCCGTTCAAGGTTCCGTGTATTACCAAAGTGTCAATCTTATCATCTGCCATACCACGCCTCTCATCTCTCCATGAGGCGTATCAAGCCCTCGAGATATTCTATCGTCCATATTGTTTAGACCATAATATTATACAGGATCTTTATACGATCACGCCTTTGCACAAACCTCGCAGCCTTTACTCCTCAAGGCCATCACAATTGCCATCCAGTTTATCTTCCGACGGAGAGCAAATCCCTATCATCGTTTCAGAGGAACTGTACAAGGTGAACATGGCCAACATAGTCAAAGTTGCAGTCACGCAGCATGAGCCTGTATGGCTTGACCTTGATGCTACGGTGAAAAAGACATGCGAATTGATCAAAGAAGCCGCAAACAATGAAGCAAAACTAATAGCGTTTCCAGAAGTCTGGATAACTGGATATCCAGCATGGATCTGGTCAGTGCTATTCCAACCTACCAAGATCCCAACGTCCAATGCTCACTAGAGTTGCAAGGGCTCGGCCACTGGATCCACCTTTAGCAACGAAATACATTAAAAATTCGCTATCTTATGATTCTCTAGAAATGGCTAGGATATGTTCAGCCGCAAAAATCGCAAAAATCGCCGTTGTCCTTGGCTTTTCCGAGAACGACCATAACAGCCTATACATTTCCCAGTGCATAATCGCTACATCTGGTGAGATCATAATGAAGAGGCGCAAGTTTAAGCCCACGCACATGGAACGCACGGTTTATGGTGACGCGGGCGGTTCTAGTCTGAACAACGTGGTCGATGTTGAGGGCGTGGGTAAAGTGGGTGCGCTGGCGTGCTGGGAACATACACAGCCATTGCTCAAGTACCATACAACCAGTTTGAGGGAGCAGATTCATGTTGCCGCGTGGCCACCAGTTCATCCATTTGAAGATGGGAGTGAGGGGTTATTTAGTATGAGTGCGGAAGGTAAGTACATGTCCCATAACTGGTAATAAAAACGATATTTACGGGCTCGTAGGATGCGACTCACTCTCTCGAACACACGCCATAGAATCTTCGACGTTCGTACTGCATTGCACCTCAGTTATGACCTCTACGGGTATCTCTGCACATGCAACACAAGGCAACCCGCTGTTTGGAATAGTTGGTGGCGGTCACTCTGCTGTCTATGGCCCAGATGGCAGGCGGCTCACGAAACCACTTCCTCCAGACCAGGAGGGCTTTATTTATGCAGACCTACCCATGGATTTGCTTGTTAGTATGAGGCACTTTGCAGACCCTGTTGGTCATTATTCTCGGCCTGAACTTCTGTGGCTAGGTGTTGATTCAAGAGAGAAGAAGCATGTTAGGGCAGAAAAAGAAGATGTAGAAAGTAAGAAAGCTGGTGGAAGCCTATGATACCTATGAAAAGGAACTATACGGCTGAGAATGGGGTTCAGATTGCTTGAGATGCTATACATGTGGAACGAAGAGAGATTTCTTTTTGCATGCGAGCTGTAGGTTTCGTAACTGGATTTCAACTCTTCTCTTTGTAATGCGGCACAGCAATGCAACACCAGCTACTTATCGAACCTAGGTTAAGCCTATTTCTCTAAAGACACAACACCCCCGCTAATGATACATCTCTTCCTGATTTTCTCATCCCGGTCATTGAAAGAACATCCTGAATAGACCAAGATATTATTATACCAAGAAGCCCCTCTTCACGCCAAAAACGTTTCCGCGCCCACCCCCCACCCCCCCAAAAAAAAAAATACAAATAATTATTCATGAATCATAGCACATTCTACCTCACGTCAACCAGCCTGCCCTACACGCACGCCAAACCCAACACACCACACCAACCCCCAAAATAAGCTTCCACGCATCGGCAACTGGGATGCATAAATTGGAGCAACCACAGAAATAATTAATCAAATATAGTGCGCGAACGGGGACTGGCTGGTACGTTACACGTGTTTCCCCGGATGTACTAGAACATGCGGGGAAGGATAATAGAAGCAACGACGGGATTGGTTGGAACTGCTCGCGGTTGCGTGATGCGGAATGGCAGTTTGGGCGCGGCGCGGCGATGAAGATATTGAAGAGGGAGAAAGTGAGGGGTTCGGACGGAGGACTTGATGGGATGCGTGTTGGAGTGGAGGAACTGTAGCGGTGTACATGACTTCGAATGTCGGTTCAAGTTGTCTTGCGCTGTGAAACATGACGGCGCCGTTTTCTCGAAGCTTGTTGCGCGTGGGAATATTGAGTTGCTTTCTTGTTGTTTTCCTTACCATACCTTTTCTTCATCATGGTCGAACTGTGGACTACTCGAACTACCGTGGTGTTCCTCAATCTCTTCTCTCAAACGCCACGTCTTCAGCCAGCAGTTCAACCCACCGCTCCAACCTCAACGAAGAAGAATGCCGCGCCGAATTCCCAGGCCTCTTCACCGCGCTAGACGCCTCTATTTCTCGGGGGAAATTTGTCCTGAATAAGAGCCCAACAGACTACAAAGGTCTCGTGCAAGCCCGCATAATCAACAATAACGTTACTCTCTCCCTCCCACAATGTTCTCTATCTAAATCTAACATACCACTCAGCTCCACGTCCTCACGACATCCCCAGATACCATTCCGACCATCCTCCACCAACGTACAGCTATCCTCTCCCAAATCGCCCGTGCCCTCCAATCCGCCCCGTCTCCCCTCCCAAACACAACCTTTGCCTTCGCCATAAACGATGTGCCGAAAAATAACAGCTGGGCCTTCGCTACTCCAAACAAGGCGTCGACATACAATTCCTGGATCATGCCCGGCTTTGCGGCGTGGAGCTGGCCAGACCCACAGCTAGGCAGTATGTCTGAAGTCTTGTCGCGCATCGCACATGTGGAGAACACAACACCATGGGCTGCGAAGGAAGATAAAGTCGTTTGGCGCGGGACGATATGGTTTAATCCATTAGGGAATCCGAATCTGCGTAAGGATTTGCTAAAGAAGACAAGGGGTAAGGGGTGGGCTGATGTGAGTGCTTTGGATGGTGCGGCGTCGACCAAGAAGTTGAGGATTGAAAAGTTCTGTGCGTTTAGGTATATAGTGTATACGGAGGGTGTGACATATTCCGGGAGATTACCGTATCATCAGGCGTGCGAGAGTGTTTTGATTTCACCGCCTTTGGCGTGGGTGACAATGAGTGCCGTGCTGGTCAGACCGATTACAGTAGAGGTATTAATGGGGAGCCAGGGTGAAAAGAGCGTTGGTTTGGTGCCTCCTGTGAGCAAGTACGAAGATGCGAATGCTATTTATGTCAAGAGCGACTTTTCAGATCTTGAGAGGGTTATCGAGTTTTTGAGGGAGCGTCCAGATGTTGCGCGTAGAATAGCAAGAAACCAGCGAGATCTGTTGGTTAGAGGTAGGTATTTGAGCCTGGCGGCAGAGACCTGTTATTGGAGAGCGTTGATATTGGGATGGAGTAGTGTTGCAATTATTGATAAATCCGATTGGGGAGAGGATGAAGGCGAGAGGTATGAGACGTGGCTATTGAAAGAAATAAGTAGGCCAAAGGATGGGATAGAGAGGAAGAGTAAGGGAAATACTGTCGACTGAGAGTAACCAGACAGCAGGAATTACTGTGTATTTTTATTTTTACTTGCCAATCTGTAAAGTTGTAGTAGCTGATAGACCGGATGGATAGGCACACTTTGACACAAGACCTGGCTATAGCCTTGCAAGTCAAGACAGGTAGCCATTAGAATTCAACCACTCACGAACAACTGCCTCGTCTCTCTTCGCATACTTCGCATATGACCTGATGGTGTCGTCAATGACTTCAAGACCCTTGTCGTAGCCGCGCGTATCCTTATCCTTAAAGAAAGCAGCAATCTCATCAGCAATCTTCTCATCCGCAAACTTATTCAGGCCGAAGCGTAGGAAGCGCTCTAGGACGACCATGTTACCGCTTAGCGTAGGATTCACCTTGGATTCCCAGTTTTCACGGACAAAGTTCCAAACCTCGTTGCGCACTTTGCTGTTACTGGCTAGCGCGATAGTTCCGGAGTGCTTGTCCTGCATGGCGACCTTGTCAGAGAAGATAAAGGACATGACCTCTTTCGCAAGATTGGGGGTCTGTACGCGACCGAGTGACTGAAGACAGATCTCCTTGCCATCGATGGAGGTAGTTGAGAGATATTCTTGTTGAATAGCTTTGAGAGCAGACTCCCCGCGGTGCCTTATCGCCGTGGCAAAGATCGCTCTTCGTAGTGATGGGTGGATGGCTGACTTGTCCCCTGCAACATGTAAATCAAATCGCCTCAACGACTCGTCCACAGTCGCCTGGTGGCCAGCCACACCAGCGGACAGGAGAAGACTAGAACGCAGCTGGCCGGCCAAGAAGCCCTCGCCAGTCTTGAAATCCCAGCCAATCTTTTCCACAGCGGGAGTGACCAACCTGAGGTGATACTTCCTCAACCCCTCGCTAATATCGTCGCTGCCAGATAGAACACTACGAACATTTCCAATGTTGGTGAGAATTTGTGACCATACTAGGTAGTCAGGCTCGTCTGAGAAACGCTCCACTAAGGCAAGAAGGCCAGCCGTGGAACCAAATCCAGCAACTGCATTCGCATATGCATCGCCAATGACACCGATCTTGTCTTGTACTGTGAGTTGTGCGCGGGCCTCACCAAGCTTCTTGAGTCGCTCAGCTGGATAGTTAGTCCTGTAGAAGCCAGTGAGATTCTTGTTGATCTGGTAGAAACCATTGTCAATGTTTTTCACGGTGTCTTCCTTCTTAGTTAGAGCTGATGATTCATGCCGCGAGGCAGCTGAAGCAGAGGATCCAGTATGAAGACCAAGTGGGATCCACCATGTTGTATGATCCTCTTCCGACTTGACGTCACCGGAGAGAAGGAATCGTTGTTGGCGCAGTCCAATCTGGCCAGACTCTTCGGTGACGGTGACCACTGGGAACCCAATCTTGCGTACCCAGAAGTCCATGAAGCTATTCACATCCTGTCCAGAAGCCTTGCTTAGCGCAGACCACAAGTCATTGGTAGTAGCATTCGAATATTGATGTGCCTTCAGGTAGTCGGCCACACCCTGAAGGAAAACTTTCTCGCCAAGATGAGCACTCAGCATGCGGATAACGGAACTGCCCTTGAGGTAGCTGATGTGATCAAAGATTTGGTCGACCTCGAGGCCGTCGTAAACGGGAACTTCAATTGGGTGAGAGGTTCGTAAAGCATCTAATGCGAAGGCTTGTTGCACCGAATCAGTCTAAGCACTTGTCAGTTTTTGACCAGTTAATAGATACCTCGGGATTTATGACGTACGACAAACTGTCCCCATACATTCCAGTCTATGAATCGTGTTAGGATTTTTTTTGAAGCCATTGTCGTGAAATCATACCAGGATACAAGTGATCGATGGCGAACCATCCGACCCAAGTAGCAAAGCCCTCGTTGAGCCAAAGTTCGCTCCACCAGTCCATTGTGACAAGGTTGCCAAACCACTGGTGGGCAAGCTCGTGGGCGACAACATATGCTACCCTGTTGCGGTAGCTGTCTGCCGATGTTGCAGGGTCGAAAAGGACTGCAGTAGTTCTAGGAAATTGCGTAAGCATAGTTCACCATAGAGTAACTATTCAAAGGACTTACCGGTAGGTAATGAGACCCCAATTCTCCATAGCACCGTGTGACTAAAAAGCACTGGTTAGCGTCGTACACAAAATAATGAACGGGTATACATATGATGGGCTAATGAATTAGCCCGATCCATAGCATATGGAGGGGCGGCTTACGAATTCGTGCACTGCCAGCAGGTCGACCTTTGGAAGAGGGTAGTCGATTTGGAAGACCTCTGAGAAGTAATCCACGACCTTATGACAGTTATCCAGTGCAAAGCGGCCTTGCTCCTTTAGACCCTTCGTGGTGTAAACCCTCACTGGTATGCTCTTTCCATTGTACTTGCGCTCTGTGAATGCCTCAACATACTCGAAATCCCCGATTGCCCATGCTAACAAGTATGTTGACATGACAGGTGTGCGCTCGAAGGCAACAGTATGAAAGCCCTCGCGCTTGCTTGGTTTGATATCCTTCTCAGGCATGTTGCTGAGTGCGACTTGATCCTTTGGTACTTCAAGCTCAACATCAAATGTCGCTTTCATGTTCGGCTCATCAAAGCAGGGGAATGCGCGACGGGCGTCGCAGGACTCGAATTGAGTACTGAACATGTAGTGGAACTCGTCGTCCTTAGCAACTGAAGCTGGGACTTCGCCTTTGGGTGTGTATTTGGAGCGGTAGAAGCCTGCCATGACCTATACTATAATTTAGCAATCTCTCCCTTGGTATTTTGATATGGGCGGACAGACGTTGTTGATGGTTCCTTCAAACTTGACTTCCAAAGAAGCTTCCCCAGAGTAGTTGGTCTTCTCTCCAAAATCGAGTGTAACACGCTGTCGCTTCTCATCGTATGAGATATCCTTAGCCGATTTGGTGGCATCACCAGCCTTCAGCTCCGCGCCGTGAATCTTAAGCTGGTGGGCGTTAAGAACAAGGTCACTGAAACCATCGTCCTTGTTGATTTGTGTGGTGATGTTGAGAGTACCCTGATAACCGAACTTGCCGCCAAATTCGATGTCGTGGATGGACAGAGCGTAGTGCGCAGGCTTGACCCTATTAAACGCTGTTAGCCAGTTGTATAATGGCCAAAGGTGCAGACTGGTGGTTGATTCAATGCAACTTACCAAGCTGGGAGAATGTCTCTGTCAGATGCCATGTTTGCAAAGCTACTTGTAACCTCGCTCTGGCAATATCGCTTCTGTAAACCGAAGATGCTAGACGTAGGAAGTACGTGTCTTAGGTTTAGTCTCAACTGCGTATGCCGGTTGCTACAAAGCTTTGTAGCTCTGGAGGAGAAGCGTCTAGAGCTGGTAGTGGGGTGAACGGAGCTTGCCGAATTGGTTGAATAGCTCGTCGATGCTAAAGGTAAACGCGTGACTCGAAGCCTGGTCCAAAGCCGTGGTCGAGAGCAGAGTCTCGAATATATAGTAAGGGCAGCCAGCTTTAAGGGAGGGGTTAGAGTGAAGGGCAAAGCTCAATGATGTGTGATGTTGATTCGCTCACATCACGCATGCGGGCTGGGAAGGGAAGGTGCGCGTGCCGCTCTCTACTCCAATGCTAGTGCGGGGTTCCATCGTTCCATCCCGTCAGTATCCCAAGAGGGGTCTTTGTTCTTGATTTTGGCTGCAAGAAATAAAAGTAGTTGCACCTTTACTAACGCTATCACCTCTTACACATTTTCTAGACCACTGCAACATCTCTCTGAGCAATATGATTCTAATGATACCCAGATTATCGTCCATACTGCATAGCCAGGCAAATGAAACAAATAATTCTTACAGCGAGTCGGATGGAATAGGCTTCCCGTACAGCTAGGCAAATGAAGCAACAACGCCCATATCATGCATCAGCTTACACCACCATCGGTGAGCACGGGGCATCCGGTCAAGTATCTCAAGCCATAAGCCCAATTTATAATAGCCAAGATAAATTCCATTTTGAATGCTTCGTAAGTGAAGCAAACCATTGCAAGGAGGTATTCCGCAAGCGCCACAGATGCTGAAAACTGATGCGCCAAACATGCAATAATCCCAAGTCCTCCAAGTCCTCCATATCCCAGCTATCTATGCCTTGTCATGATCATTCATACCAAGCCACAATCCCTCAAGTATTCACTTAGATGCTTATATCCGAATCAGGACGTCCAAGCACTGAATCCTCCACTCTTTCTTTCCCAGCAACCCTTTGACCCACTCATATTCCTTTTCACCGCTGACCGAGCCCGCTTTGAGGCGGACACCATCAATCGCGCTCTTCACGATTGCCTGGGCCGTGTGGTTTGCTGCTTGCGCAAGCACACCGGCGGTTTCAACCATGGTGCCGTTCAAGGCTAGCTCTGCCGTGTCGGGAGCGAGTGGCGCATCGAACCACGGCGTGTGGAAGTCGAAAAGCGCGGCTACTAGAATGAATAGGAGGAGCGAGCAATATACGCATGGTCGATTTAGGAAGTATGTTGCTGCGATAAAGAGGACAAGGTAAACGGGTGAGGCATGTGTTCGCAGTCTACAGTCGCAGTCAGTATCGTTTCGAGTATTAGCAGACTATATTTGAACATACAGGAAGAAAAGTACCGGTATCCAGCTCCTTAGGCAGAACATGATCCTTCGTGTGCAAGTGCTGTAGCCTCGTGCGCGCCTAATCGGGCGGTCGGAGGGTGGGGATCGAAAATATACGGCAGAGAGGTAGGTGAGGTGGGTGAGGAGGATAGAAGCGAAGCAGCGAGTGGATAAGAATTATTACAAGCACTATAGGGGAGAAGGAAAAGGTGACGGGTTGTTGGTGAGAGACTGTTGGCAGGCATCAGAACCTCGATTGGCAAGGACATCCGAAGCCCGCTGTGGCGCATGCGGAAGGGCCCTGCACGTGTCTCAGCCTCATAAATCTTGGCCTGACGCAACGATGTCATAGATCGCTCTTTATTGAACTGAAAGTTTCCTTTACGCCACGTTTCAAGACTATGCAAGACCAATTTTTATTCAGACCAGCCGCAGGTTGCTTGAGAACTACCTGGTCGCTGGTATACATCCTACACAACCGTCCTCCTGAGCCTCTAATGCTTGGGCCTTTACGGCCATCGTATGATTACAATGCTGGGAGGCGCAACACATCCAATACTTTGACTAGCCTGCCAAGTTGACTTCCAAACGCCGGCAAACAACGCCCAAGCCCTACTAATTTATTGTACACGAAAGGTGCGACAAACGGCGGCCGGTGCTTCAACAGAAAATGCTGTCGTGTCTCTATTTCGGCCCTCAAACGGGTAGATTGAACTTCTTGCCTTGGACGACCCTGTTACGAGTCAGTAACTATCACGGTGCCATCCGGGCTTCGTAAACTCACTTTGTGTAGTAAATGTAGAAGAAGTCCGAGTAAAGAACAGTTTGGATAATGCCTGCAATGACGGCGATGGGGTCGTAGAAGCGCGGTACGTCGAAGATGTAGCGATAAATCCAGTTCGGAATATACAAAGCCCTGTATGCTCCAAGTGCGAAGAGATAGTGCGTGGTGATAGTTTCCGCCTCGCCAGTCCGTTGCAGCATGAAAAGCTGAGGGAGGATAGCAACTGATTCCAACCAAATCGAAAAAGCCCACAAAATCTATCCCCCGCATTAGCGCATTCCAGACCCTAACATCAGCGAGTACCCACCTCTGAGAAAGTGTAATAGTACGGAAACAGCACCGCCAGTACTGCGCTTGCTCCTATTAAGTATTGCACCTTGAATGTGTCCAGGTTCGGGTCGTGGGTCGGCTTGTAGTCGTTGAGCATGAGCCAGACAGTGTAGGCGGACGTGCAGATGAAGACGATCTTGAATATGGTGAGGTAAAGCGCTTTATACTTGTAGAAGGTCCATAGCAGATCCACGTATCGTGTAAGGTAGACGATCAGGTAAAGGAATTGTGACTTGAACGAGATGCCGGACGCGCTCTGAGTACTCATTAGGATCGGCGCACTTATTTGCAAGTGACTAGAGACATACGCTGGAGGTCTTCATTTTATGCAGCAGAATGAAAATGGAGAATAAGTGGAATAAATCCCCTAGAACACATGTTAGCCAGCGCGGCTGGCATCGCGCATCCCTGGACACTTCCGAAAACTCCGCAGTAGTAAGGGACCAACATACCCAGTAGCCTGAAGAGATTCATATTTGCGACTTCAGTGAATGTCTCGCCAGAGTGACAGTCGTGGAGGGGGCTTTGGCACGGGTGAAAGCAGGAGGGGAGTACAACACAAGATGTTCGTCGAGAAATGACACGTTTAGGCGGGAGCAGCTGCAAGGCGTAGGGTTGGAAGCTTAATCCTTGCATGCCAAGCTCGCCCCTGTTGGAGAGCACGGGAGGAACATCAGTCCCTCGACCCACCACACCTCTGGGGGTTGCAGATTTGTACCTAAGATTATCTGTTATTGAATTTGATGATTGTTATGGTTTGGCTTGTTGCGCATTATAACTCCAAGGACCGCGCCCTCCCCTCACGGCTTCGCGGTACGGCTCGTCACTCTCAAATGCTCGACCCGTCCTGCGACTACAACTCCAGCTCTACGCGAACAAGGATTGAGTGTAGTTCTACTAAATATGCTTGCTTTAGGGCGAAAACTGAGCTCAGCTAAGACAATGCCTCCACAGTCTTCTACACCAGCCAAAGGTAATAATTCCTCTTCCTATCAGATGGCCAACAAGTAGCGGCAGCCCGAATTTGAACCATGAGAAAGGTTGCAAGATCTTTACCGCCGGCACAAATATCTCATTACCTCCTTTTCCCAATGCTCGCTCTCCTTCAATTGTTTTTCCAGTGAACGCTTCAACAGCGTCCCTTAGGATCCCCACTACCTCCTCTGGCTGACTCAAAAACGGTGAGTGACTGGTTTGTAATTCTCTATGCTCGATAGAGCCGCCCATTTCCTTGGCCATTCCAATCTGCATCCGTTGCAACACCACCGGCAACCCTTGATCTTCAATTGTTCCAACGTACCACGAGGGCACATCTATCCAGCCTGCGTATGCATGTTCGCCGCCCTCAAAAAGCGCCTTGAGGCTTTGTGGAGTGAGCTGCGACACCCAGTATGCTGTCTCGTCTGCAGGCACATCGTGGTAGAAGAATTTGCTCGGAGACACTACCAATTCTGCAAACCCGGTTTCTTTATTGATGCGCCAGGCAGGATGTGGAATGCCGAAGAACGGGTCCATGAATGAAAGTCCAGTCAAGGTGAAGCCAGAGGCGATCAGAATGATGCCCACGACATACCCTGTATGGGATTGGTTCATACTTTGAGGTGAAGTTGAGGATGATGGAGTAGGATTCTCTACATTGTTGCGTTTCGGTCTCGAAAAACCCTTGAGTGCGCTATTTCCAACCATGCCGCCATAAGAGTGCGCGATAACAACCACATCACGTCCTCGGGTTGTCTCGTCAGCTATAGCTGTGCGAGCGGTATCAATGTCGTCTTTAAAGGTTGCATTAGGATCTCCAGTTGTTGAAGGGAGTGTGATTGAGACACATCTCAAATGATGGTGCTCTTTCAGGAGCTTGATTATTGGATTATAACATGTAGGTTGGTGCCACGCTCCAGGGATAAAGAGTAGTGTTGGTAGTTCAGACATGTTTGAGGGTAATTCACCGTCTATGGTAACATTCAGCTTTTCTCTCTCTTAAAGGCAAAATAAAACCTAGCTCTGCATATATTTAGACACGGTTTGTCATGATGTAGGCAGTCAGCTGCGATCAGTATGTGGCGGTTTGGGGGGAGGGGACTTAACCTAGCTCAGACTAGTTCAAGTAGCGCTAGGCAATAGGACGGGACGCACCTCATCAGCAACCTCCGACATGCCGTAGTGCATCAGTCGTTATGAAGTTACATGTATTTGTTGTATAAAAATTTGATTATTACATTACTTATAACACAGACGGTGCGTATTCTAGTGGGTGATTCCTCAAGCTATAGAGTGAGGTACGGCCTCTACCACTCGCACGTTCCATTGCAACTTTCGTTCCCACAAAATTTGAACAACCTGTCATAGCCTCTCCTATAACGAGAAGCTCTTGTTAGATCGAATCGTTACAAGTATCTAGTACCGTGAGTCAAATATGTGACGGAATCATGACCGCGAACTTTGGCTGGAAGGATATCCTCAAGCCTATACGAGATGGCTACCGTCACCTCTTCCCAACGCCAGACTCTAGCCCAACACCCGAAGAGCACCATAAGAGGCGCAAAGAAGATCGTTTAAAAGGGTTCACCTACTTCGATACATTCGAGCAACTGGAAGTCTGGAATTCGAGGGACTCTGATCCACTGCGGAGAGCAAACACGCCACTCTTGCCACGCTGTATCGATACCGAAGTTGAACAAGAGAGGAAGGCGAACGTTTTGTTATGTCATGACTATGCTGGCAATTTCCATGACTACGAAAATTCACATGAGTTAGGCGCGGATGACGAGATGTATACCTGCCAATACCGTCAGTATGTCGATACGTTTGTATACTTTTCTCACAAGCTGGTTTGTGTGCCGCCGCCGACTTGGACGAATACTTTGCATCGCAACGGTGTGAGAGTCCTGGGAACAATCCTATTGGAACCGCAAACAAAGAATGTAGAGAGGCTACCACGGCATACGGGTAGTGAAGACGATATATCATTCAGCCTTACAAAAGCGTTCGCGGATATTGCAAACTATTCTGGGTTCGATGGGTGGCTGTTGAATATTGAGAAGTTGTTTCCAAAAGAGCTTTGGAGTCCCGATGTTTTGACGGCTTTTCTTGCCCAGCTGCGAAGCGGTATGGGTGACCAAATGCATCTCATTTGGCGAGTAGCTTTTGGGCAAGGTTGCATTTGATATACAAAGCTTAAAAAATATGGGTACGACGCGCTTACAGCTTCGAACGAAGTCAACTATCAGAATAGTCTCAATGTTCCCAATCTGTCCTTTGCTGAGGCATGTGGCAGTGTTTTGACAAATTACTGCTGGAAGCGATCTCAGGCAGAATATTCCTTGAATATCGCTAAGGAGTCCAGTATTGCCCCGAAGAGTATCTTCTTCGGTGTTGACGTCTGGGCGCAGAATAGTTGCAGCCTCTTACACCCAAGAGTCACATACCCAAAAAGCGGTGGCGGTGGCACGAATACTGGTATAGCGGTAGCGGTGCTTGCTGAGATGGGGCTATCTGTAGGTGTCTTTGCGCCGGCTTGGTCTTTCGAACACTTTCCCAGACGCGGGAATGAGGTTGAGACAGCAATATGGGAGGGTGAGACACTCCCCAACAATATCGAGTGCTCATGTGGCGACGCTATTGTTCGTCATCAGCCAACAAAAGGATTCCACATCACTAAATACGCGAGAGAGTTCTCTGCAGGATCAGAATCCTTCCTCTACACCGACTTTTCTCGCGCATATGGTAGACATAGGGAAGATGAGACACAGCAGGTATTCGGTGGCCACAACCTACATGCCCAGCTCGGAGCACAATCCATACTCCCCTTAACTTCGCCCTCATGTAATGGAAACAAACAATTCCGACTCACACATAGTTTGGAGGACGTTGCTGGCCGGACGAACCTGATCATCAAAGCCTGCAATGGCCTTACAGAAGAGAAGCTCATAGGCAATCACTGGCTTCCACTCTACAAGCTCAACATGCCAGCTGACGGCAGCTTGCGTGTCGAAATTATCTGTCGTAATTTGTTGCCTGCAGCAGCGCTGCCCAACATCTATCTCAGAGTCTCCCAAGGAAATGGCGGCACCATTGAGCATGGACAAATGATAGCCATTCAAAGAAATGAAAGGATGTGTACCATGACTGCAAGAATCGGTGGCCCATCAGATGCAGATCGAGGCGTTCGCTGCAAGGAGCTCGGCTTCAATCTTGATGGATTCGGTGGCGAGGGAATCGTGCGTGTGCTTGAGCTTTCTTCTATCACGATTCTGCCAGTTGGTTATTACAAGGATGATAATACGCCTACAATCAACGATCCGCGAGTTGAGCATCGTGACGAAGGAGAAAACAAACATGTCCGACTGTGCTCGAGTTATACGGGTGACGCTAGAGAAAGGATGCACGGTGTACCCTTCAGTGCACTGACAGGACCCTTTTCGCATTTTAACATCCAGATTGATGGCGTGAATGTGGGAAGAGTGTACGCCCTCGAGCACACCATACCTCAAACCATAATCGACAACCGGACCGACAAAGTACACGTGGAGATGACTGGTGTTGGATTCGACGGGCAAAATATCGCTCGCCACACAAGCACAGTAGGCATCAGCAACAAGCAGGTGACCTAAACCACATAATGTCTACAAATTATGTCTTACCGACACCCACCGATTAACCAGCATCCACATGCAGCCCTCAGAACCAAGATCTACGTCTCGCTTCCCCGCGTCTCGTCGCGTGCAAATGCCCCTGCAGGCGCAAATGAAGTCGCAACAAACCTGTGTGCACGTCTCGGATGCAACCGGATTTTCCCTGCAAGGACGAGACACAAGCTTGACGCGGACCACCGGCTTCACGTCAGCACTATGGTGGGCGCACATCACGGCGCACATGGTGTCTAGGGAGAGGGTCGCTTTGATAAACGAGTGGCTCGCCCGGGCACAGTGATTAAATGCACGTAGTTTCGCACGTTTGGAAGCATGGATGTATCATATATGTCCGGGTGGACTGGAGAGTGAGTGCAACGTAAGAAGATGTGGGGAGAAAGGGTGTGCGAAAGACCAAGGGATGGATGAGTCGCCAAACTATGGCTAAAATCCGTGGTAGGATTTGGAGAGGTGCGGAGGTATGATGGGTCTTCTATGAAGGAGCATTTGCCCCTGGTCCGGGCCGCAACGTGGAGGTGCCTTCGCGCGTGCTTTTGAATGGCTGGACGGGTGAGCGCCCTCACATCACGCACCTTACGCAGCGAGGAAGCCGGTAGTGCCGGACCGCAGTGATGAGACGATATTGGACATAGATGTTGGTATTTGGCCGCTGATACTACGGGCGAAACGACAGCGGCGCGGCACACGTGGTGGATGGGCGGATCAATGGTTGTGCTGAGTGATGCCTGAATAATCGGGGGCTGGCCGACGGGCGGCTGTGTGGGGAACGATGACCTCGGGCCCAATTATGGGCAATTCACGTGACGTTTGGCGAGGTTAATCAGACCTCACAGACCAGCGGCTAGACAGGCAAAGGCAAAGGCCAGAGTTGGTAGGCGGGAAGACTGGAGCCAGAGAATGGCTGCGAATCAGCGGCCCGTTCACTGCTGGCCGTCATCGCATGTGCCATGTGCAGGCAGTGGTCTGCTTTGCTTTGACGCCCAAGCTGCTCTCATCTCACCTCGTCGCCTGGTGCGTTGCTGCTGTCGTCTGCGCCCTCTGGCTACGCACGCCGCACGCTACCCTCCCCACATCGCTGAGACTGACAGCCGCCTAGCGCCCCCACCATCCTCGTTGCCCTTTTGAGGCTGTGGAGAAAGGATCCGCACACGACGCCCGTGTCGTTGTTGGTGTCTGAGTTTTTTTTGGATACGAAAGAGCTGGGAGTCCATCAACAACCCAATGTGAGCGGCCTGCGACGCACGCGTCACGAGCATGCCCGACCCTGGTGCAACTGCAACCGCATCCGTACCCTCCATGGCCACGCCCTCCCACTCCCGCTTCGAGCATGATGACTCGCTGGTGCTGAACGAATTCGGCCTGCCGGAACTGCGCTCCTCGCCCAACCACTCTGGAATCAGCCCGTCTGCCATGATGGGCTCCTTTGCTGACTTCGACGCCGCCTATGCCCACGCCCACGCCCACCAGTTCGGCGCGGGATTCGACGGCGTCAAGATGGAGACGGGCTTCCAGGACCATCGCGGCAGCATCGGCCACATGAGCGAGGACAATGCGAGTGGCGCCGGTATGCCGGACGGGAACAACACCAGCCCCGAGAGTGCGCCTGCCATGGGCCTGCTTGCCATCGGAGACTCCCTGGCTGATGCTGGAGCTCTCGGCATCAGACTGAACGATAGTACAGACCACTCCACCACCTCGCGCCGCAGCAAGGAAGACCCTCTAGACCCCCCGTTGTGGAGCGAAATGAAGACAAAGGCTGGCAAGGAGAGGAAGAGACTCCCGCTTGCGTGTATCGCGTGTCGCAGAAAGAAGATTCGCTGCTCGGGCGAGAAGCCAGCATGCAAGCACTGTTTGCGCAGCAGGATACCCTGCGTCTACAAAGTGACAACTAGGAAAGCCGCGCCGAGAACAGACTATATGGCCATGTTGGACAAGCGACTGAAGCGCATGGAGGACCGCGTTATCAAACTGATCCCTAAGGAGAGCCTGCCGTCCGTCGCAAACGTAGGCAGGTCCGTCGTTAAGCCCGCCATCCCTGGAGCCCCACCCAAAACACCAACCACCAAGAAGCGCATCGCCGAGGAAGCCTTTGGAAACGACCTGGACGACTGGTCAAAGTCAAAGGGATCCAATCCAGACGCCGTGGGCATCACATCTCGCCCTAAAGACTCAGAAGACAGCAAGTTGCTCACAGAAGGCGCCGAAAGCTTGCCTTCTAAGGATATTCAGGAGCATCTGGCTGAAGTCTATTTCGACTATGTATATGGCCAAAGCTACCCTCTTCTCCACAAGCCCAGCTTTATGAGGAGACTAGCAGCCGGCAAGGTTCCCCCTGTCCTCACTTTGGCCATGTGCGCTATATCAGCCCGCTTCTCCACGCATCCACAATTGAGGACCGAACCATGTTTTCTGCGGGGCGACAACTGGGCTGAGCGCGCGCGCGAAATTGCACTCAAGCGGTACGACTCGCCCAATATTACCATCTTGATCGTTTATCTACTACTGGGTCTGCACGAATTTGGAACATGCCAGGGCGGACGGAGTTGGATGTTTGGCGGCATGGCACAGAGAATGGCATATGCGTTGCAATTACACAAGGAGACCGAGTACGACCCGCTTGCTACTGAAGCCGACCGAAAGATACTTAGCGCTACCGACCGCGAGATTCGACGGCGGACAATGTGGTCTTGTTTCTTAATGGATCGATTTAACTCTTCTGGTACCGATCGACCGCTTTTCGTGCACGAGCAGTATATCGAGGTGCAATTGCCGGTCAAGGAACACCTATATCTTCACGAGATCCACGCGCCAACAGAAAACCTAGAAGGCAACGTGCCGAATCCTGTTCCGCCAGACAGCGGCCAGCTAGCGAATGCGCGCGATAACATGGGCGTGACAGCGTATACCATTCGCCTTGTGTGCATTTGGGGCAAGCTGATCAAATATATGAATATGGGTGGGAAAGAGCGGGAAGCAGAGCCGATGTGGTCGTCGCAATCAATACACCATGCCATCAAAAGGGAGGCCAGAGAGTTTAGAGAATTACTTCCTGAGATGCTCGTTTACACACCGGAGAACCTCAAGAGCCATGCCATTGGTAAAACGGCAAACTCATTCTTATACCTCCATATTCTCTGGCAGCAAATCATGCTCTTCATGCATCGTTTTGCGCTGCCATCGACAGCAGGAAGCAGGCCGCCGAAAGACATGCCGCACGACTTTCTCACCGAGTCGGCTCGTTCTGCGCTCGATGCGGCGAATCAAATCTCGATACTCATCAACGAAGCCATGGACCACAATGTTGTTGCGCCGTTTGCCGGCTACACTGCTTTCTTCTCATCAACCGTACATGTACATGGTGTGTTTTCCAAGAACCCGAAGCTCGAGGCACAATCGAAGAAGTATCTGGCATACAATGTCAAGTACTTGACAAAAATGAAGAAGTATTGGGGCATGTTCCACTACATCGCGGAGAACCTCAAGGATCTTTATCGACAGCACGCCGATGCGCAGAAGAAGGGCCCAGCCTCACAAAGCGACAAGAAGAAGGGCACCATCTTCCAATACGGCGACTGGTTCGACCGCTACCCCCACGGCGTGTCCAAGACCGACTACGAAGACGCCGCAGAACCGCACAGCCACGAACCCGGCACCGACGCCGTCCTCGGCCAAAAATCCGACCTACAATCCGTCGAAGAATTCTTCGCCTCGCTTTCGCCCCCATCCCGCACCGACCCGCGCAAACAAGCTCGCAAAACCAAATCTAAATCCCTCTCCAAAGCCGACGCCCCAACCTCCGTCCCCCGCCGCCCCTCCCAGTCCCTCCCGCAACAACACCCCCAGCAACACCTCCATCACCCCCTCTCCCACCTCCCCATCCCCCACCACCCAGACCTCGAAACATCCTATGACCCCGCAACCTACTACGCCGCACACCACCCCCAGCCCTTCCTCCAAGACTACACGCACCACCCGCACCCGCACCTCCCCCTCCTCGCCACCTCGCCCATCGTCCCGCACAACCCACAAATGGATCTCTCCCCGTTCCCCGACCTCGCCACCGATTTCAACGCCGCCTTCTGGAACCTCGAGGCCATGGGCATGGCCAACAATTCCTTCTTCGACCCCATGAGCAGCTATTTTGTCCCGTTTAATGTCGAGCCGCCGGGCATGGCGGATGATGGCGTGTTTGCACAGGGCGTGGAGGGATTTGGGTTTGGGGTTGGGGCCGCGGGGGGGCCTGTGGATTTAGAAGGGCGAGGCGGGAGGGGGCGGGGGAGCATTTGAGTGTTGGGAGGAAGAGGGGAGGGGTTGCGCGTGTGTTTTGAATTGGGCGGCTTGATTTGTGCGATGCATTTTGTGGCGTTTAGTGTGGGGTGGGATGGGATGGCTACGAATATACGCAGTGGAACTGTATAATGTTGTACACTTCGGTTTATTTGAAAAATAGTATATATATATTGTGCTCGTTATATCGTCTTGAATAATGGACTCTCATTCAACCATTCATTGGTATGTACATTTACTGCACGACGCCCCCGCTCCGATACGTCCTGCTCTCCTCGTCCCACCCATCCTTTCGCCGCCTGCGCCTCCACTCCCGGTCTCGGTCGCGCTCGTCGTACCCTCGCTCCTCGCTCCGCGTCCGCCCCGCATACTTCCTGCCTCCCAGTCCGCCCAGCAGAATGCCCGCCGCGGTCCCGAGGCCAGGAAAGATAGCATCGCCGACGAGGGCGCCTGCGCCCGCGCCGAGAAAGGTATCGCGGTCCTTGCGTTCTTTGCGGTGGGTGTGGTGGCTGTCTCTTTCGGTGTCTCGTTCGTGGTGGCTGTCTCGCGCTCGTTTTCTGTGGCTGTCCCATTCCCAATGGCTATCTCGGTCTCGGTCCCGGTCTCGGTGACTATGGCTGTGGCGACTTGGTGTTTCGCTGTCACGCGCGAAATCGTCTTTGGCTTCGCGCCTACGATGTCTGTGCCGTCGTCGCCGTGGTTCGTCCTCGCTGTCGGAATACGAGTCTGAGGATGAACTATCTGATCCCTGGTCTGCGAAGCGAACGCGCGGGGGTTGAGAGTGACTCCTCTGCGGCTGGACTGGTGGGGGTAGTGTACTTTTGGCAGGGATGTGAGGTGTCGGGAAGGGGAGGGCGCCAGTGGGGTAGGGTGGTGAAGTAGGTGCCTGGTGTTGTTGGGGAAGAGGAGATGGATATGGCTGGGATTGTTGTGGACCGGCGAGTGCCGAGTAAGTTGGAGGTGGTGTGTTGTAAGTCGGAATGTTGGAATGTTGTGGATACCGTTGCGCAGGGGGGTTTTGATACTGCGGCGTTCCTTGTGGTGGGTAGCCGTAGGGTTGAGAGCCTGGCAGTTCGTGGGCCTGCGTGCCCATGTAGTACTCCGCTGCTGCCATATCTCTTTTTATCCTTCAGACTGCTGGAGGGAGATTGTTTTGCTAGGTGCGTAGGTGAGCGGTCCTTGAGATCGGTCGTCGATTCCCTAGCAGGCAGTATATGATGTTTCTATTAAATGGACCAAAAGACGGGCGGAATAGTGATATAGGCAACAACGATCTGAGCAAGGAGGCAAGAAACACTCGAAAACTAGGGCAGAACGTCGGAGGGGTCAGCCCTAAGGCCACGCTAAGTATATAAATGGTCGCGTGCACAAGTCACCAGCTCCAACTGAGCAAAATCTACAGCATCGATAGACATCGACGTCATTCCTGTAGCAGACTTAGTTCGTTCGCTTCCGGTCGCGTTCGGGAGCACCGATCGTCTCGGCGTGCTGGGTAAGCATATGCAAGGCTGCAAGCGAACGGCCGAGTGGCGAACTGCAACAGAACTTAGTTACGAAAACACATCATCCTGCCGGAGGTTTGTTGTCATGAAGTCGCATATCGAAGAGCACTTTATCGAATAAAAATGTATATTAAAATAGTATGCGATAGGCAGGGTATCTTCAAGCGTGTGCTGTATCCAACCCATCATGTGCTGTTTGGTGTTGAGGTTGCCCATGCGCCAAGACTTCGCTCAGCACCTCCGGGGCCAATCGACGCCACACTGCAGGCGATGATGCTGGCTGAAAATCATCAAGACTTTGCCGGTCCACCCGGATTCTGTGCTGCATTTCCTTCGACGTCACCCGGCGCATTCTCGTAGCTGGAGCCCTTCTTCACAGGGACACCCTCGACTTTCTTGATGTTCTTGCCTTCGTGCCACATCATGATGCCTGCAATTCCAGCGACAATACACCCCAAGGCGACAAAGAGACCAGTCGCCCAAGATGGCCTTTCGATGCGGTTGTAGTGCCACATGTAGAAACAGAGGACAATCTGAAAAAAGGTGTTCCATACATTGTTCCATACAACAAAGTCCATCTTCCAGCTCTTGGTAGGGGGAGCGCGAATTCCTGTTGGCGGCGGATCGGGCGTAAATTGAGCTGGGATGGGAATAATTGGGTCCTCAGGGTCGACGCTCTTTCCATCTGCAAGCTCAGGTAGCTGCTCTGAGCCAGGGAGTCGGAACCAGCCCCGATGGATGCCCGCAAGGCGACGGATACCAATCTCTTGACGCTTTGATCCTCCGATCCTCCACCATGCCCACCAGTACAAGTCGCGGAACCGCCACGGAGCAAGACCGAAGCCAGTAACGCAGAAGAGCGCGTTTAAAATTTGCGAGTCGTATTCGATCCACTTCCTGCGTGGTGAGTTGATGTCGTCGCAGGTCGGAGTGCACATGGCCGGTGATGCATTGCAGAGAAGTAGGAACAACATGCCACCCCAGGCGACGACGTTCATACCGTACAAGGTGATGAGGAAACCGGACGGCGTCAAGAACCACTCCCAGAACCCTTTCATGCCGATGGCGAATGATTGCGTCCAGGGAAGCTTTGGAGGTGGTATGTAGCCATTGGCATACTGTGAGAGTGGTCAGTGGGCAAAGTTGTAGTTAGAGTGGAATACGCACCCCAGAACCCATGTGTGGGTGCTGCACAGCGCTCTCGTTATTCTTGGATCTCGTCGAATTGCTCTGTCTGAGCTCAACAGACGCGTTGCCATCCTTCTTCTGTATATCGTGTTTTGAAGCTTCCTGGGCAGCTTCATGCGACGACTGGTGGTGCGTATCCTCTTCCGTCAATGACGCAAAGGGCTGTGCACCATCCATTGGTACGGCAGCAGCACTCGTCTCTCTCGATGGCATCATTCTATCCTCCTGGCTTGTGCGAGAACCTGCTCTGTGTCGCTGTGTATGCTCGTTCCACCCATCTGAGCCAAATGAGCCCCTGCGAATGTCTGCTAGTGACGGGGCCCTGGATGCAGTAGTGCCGGCTGCGGCCCACATTCCTGGCGGCGGATTAGACCCCATCAGCTTTAAAGATGCTGTTCGAATTCTACCCGACGCAGTCGAGGCATTGGTAGAGGTTCTCTGGCGACGCGTGTTGGTGGGCGAGTCTGGTAAATTGGGATCGCGAATACTTTGGGGCTGCGGAAAGGGTACTGGTGTGGCTGTTGCGTCTGGAGAAGCCATGTTTGGTAGCTGGAGGCTCAATGTGAGCCGGCGTCAAGTGTTTTGTGATTGATGGCCAATTTCTAGATTGCGCGGTCGGCCAAGCTCGATGACCACTTGTGTAATTGGCAGTGGCACAAATGCCTTGGCAGCAACCTTGCTTGTTAGGATCTAGCAATATGAGCCGGGTGGGAGCGTCATCACGGTCAATGGTAGAAGGGAGCCGGCTTGGTGTTGTTGGCAAAGAGGCGACTGGCCATGATGGCTATGGGCGTCACCTTCTTTATGCACGGTCGATTGGTCGCGGCCGTTCCCAAAAGTGGAGAACGAGTCGCCAAATTGCCCCTATTGGCAGCTGCACCCGCACACCCACGTCAACGAATGTCCAAGCCACACCCAGCCTGGAGCCGCGTATCAACACCACGTTCGCACTGTGCTGCGGCATGCGCGTTATCTATACGCATTTGTATTGTTTGATTGATATTGGCAAATTAGTCGGCTGTACCCAATTCATTCCTAGACCTCTTCACCTCTCGCTTCAAAGCAGAATGAATGTCGCGCCCACAAGCGTCATGCCAGACACAGCCAATGCGAGCTTGAAAGACAATCCGTCGCCTTGCAGAGACGGAGATGCACCAGTCGATTGCTGAGGAGGTGACGATGACGATGCTGATCTTGATGGTGATGGTGCGCCTGTGCCTGATGCCCTGCCAGTCGACGAGCTGCCTACAGATACGCTGCCTGCAGGTGTGCTACCGCCTGGAGCAGTGCTACCTGGAGCAGAGCTACCCGGACGGCTAGCAGGCGTAGTGACGATGACACTTGAAGGGCGATCTGAGACGAGCGAGCTGGGAATGGGTGTCTCAAATGGCGGTATGCCCATCCAGCCTTCAGAAGTGCCTGAACCTTTGCCACGTTAGCACATGTCTACCAGTTACAGAACTGTTGGTGGTTGCGCACAAGGGGAACACGGCTCTTGAATGCAGACTTCGTAGCAAGGCATCGTCGACCTACCGGGCATAGACGTCTGAATGGTAAAAACGCCCCCGGTCGTCGGCACCGGGCTGATGGATATGAAGGTCACGACACTGGGGGAAAGCTGGGCCACAGCGGCGCTAGCCACAAGCAGCAATGCGGCGGTGTAGGAAGCCAGCATGGTCAACAGAACAGCAGACCTCTGCAGAATTGATTCAAGTTGGCAGACAGACAATAGGTGGAAGCGCAGAGCAGGGAAGAGGAAAGACCTTTAATAGTAAGCAGGCAAGCTTTGTTTGCGCAAGCTTGCGTGTCGCCCTAGGCCTGTGATGCTCTTGTGACTGGTGGGTTGTTAGTGAGAGGTTCGCTCCTTCCCGCAACAGCACAGCGGCACTCACATCTACGCCATGCGAAACACTCCCGCCGCCAATCACCAGTAACACGCCCAGCAAGACCAGCATTGCCCCCTTCACCCTCCTATCATGACGTCTCTTGCGCACACAGACCTGGCAATCGTGCCCGCCCCGGTGCAGCTGTCCTTTGCATCAGTCAATCCCAATCCGGCCACGGCCTTGCACCTGCCCCAACTGCAATCGCTTGCTCTTCAGATACAGCACAACCTCGAGTACCAGCACCATTGGTCGCGCCTCCAAGCCCACACCCACTCGCCTATCACCAACAAGCCGCTGCCCCGGCCGCTGCTCTCTGGTCTGCCGCCGCAGCGCATCTACGTTCATCCGGACGAGCAGGTCGAGCTGCTGAAAGAGGCTGATCGCAAGAGGAAGGCGAACCAGGAGGCAGGAACGGCAGACACGGGCCTGCATGTCGAGGCTGAGCCCGAGCCCGAGTGGATTCTGCCCACCAGACTGAACGAGAAATGGACCCTGCACAGGCTTGCTGAAGTTTTTGATGCCATCACCGAGACCCCGCCAGCGCTCGAGCCTGCTGCCGAGTCCAGACGCCCAGGCCACCCGTGGAGGACCACCAAAAGAGTGCTACTGGCCACAGTCGACTCAGACAGTACCGTGGTCTATTACTTCGTCCATGACGGCGTCGTGAAGCCTCGTCAAAATTAAGCCTGTGCCTCACCCAAGAGACATCAGCACACGTAGTCATGCTGCAGAGCAAGGGTTTTAATTCGCCCATAGAAGCCAACACAGCCTAGCCACACCAAACCACCAAACCACCAATTCCAGACTGCCTCCCCTAAGGAATCTCTGGATAGACAGTGTCGCCCGGCTTGGGCATCTCGTAGAACCGCGACATGTCCATCTGCTCCTCTGGAGGCAGTTGATGCTCCTCTGCCCACACTCTGACACTTTCATAATCGCGGCACCGATGTTTCGTGTTAAAGTCAACAAACGCCATCGGCTTTGACGCGTTCCCTGGTCGCCACCACACTTGACCAAGAACACCGACGTCAGGATTGCACATAAGCACCTGCCTCAATATGTCTAGGCAATGCGTCGTATGGACTCGCACAATGTATTCGCTATTCACAAACGCGCCTTTCTTCTCCGCCCGGTAATAGTCGTAGTTCCAATGCAAGGTTTTGCGCAGGAGATCCTGCGCCATATTAGCACAAGCTGGCAATCCTAATTTAGAAAGGGGTTGTACCAAACAATGCAAATGATGCAACCCTTCAACGTTTGCTGGAAAACCACCACCGTGTTGCTGGCTAATCTTGACTTGGTCATGTCGAAGCCCCGACTCCTCGGCTTCCTCCATAGGTATAACAATGCTTCTGTCTAGCATGCATAGATCAGCACAAGCACTTCTGTAGGCAATATATCCATACAGTTCACTCCTAAAGCGTTCCATGCGGCATCAACCTCCGGGCCTGCTGACTGTCTGTACACGTTCTGATGCAAGAAGCTCCCGTTAAACAACTTGTCGTGCCAGCCAGGCTTCACCTCCTTGACGACAGGCGCTGCTCTCGTCAGTCAATACGTTGACTTCATTCTCAAAACAGCTTACAATAGCGCGAAATATGTTGCATGCAAAACTCATCTGCATCAGCTATGATAGTACCTGCCCGAAGGCTAAGCATCAACCACAGCCCTACACCGAGATAGACAATAGTGCTGACCACTACAGCCTTCACGGTGGTTCTAATGTCACGATTGGGGCGGTCAAAGGCACTCGTCTTGGATGGCTCATGTGCATCCCCTGAAGACCATGGCAAAAGGGTGTCGCTGTCAAGATTTCCTGTTTCTTCTCGAGGTCGTTGAGTGTGTCGGTGCTTGCGCTGAGCACCGAAAAGACCGGCGAACATTGCGGCTTGAAATGAGGACAGAGTTTCCATTCAAGATGACGCGAGCTTCTTGGAGAAGGCAATCAGCGACTGGGTAGGTTGTGCCAAAACGATTTGTCTGAAGGACAGAAATTTATCAGGCCCTATGGCTTAGTGACGGAAGCAGATTATGACGCCGAAGCGTTCCAGGCCTTGTGCAAGTATGACATGATATTGCATCAAAAACAGTGCGATAGCAAACAAAATTGATATCGATTGCTCGTGATGATCTTGAAACCTGTTAACACCGTTACTGGTGGAACGTTATACATCAGACTTGTCACCATTCAAAACGAAATGAACCTGTAAATTCTGACGCGTCCTGACCATATGGAATTTAGAATACTGAGAGCACACCACCGGTGATAGTCGTTTGTTGTCACCCCCGTATTTGTACAACAATCTATGGACGCTAAGTACTTTGCCGCCTAGCATGCAGAATCACCGTAACTATACGACTTCCATCATAAATATAAATATCTTTGAGGGCCTAGAGAATTTGCTGTGTCAAGATCCAGATGAGTCTTGCTGCCTATGTCCTCACACCAATACACTTTCCAAATCGGCCTGGCAAACCTTACTTGGCAAGAGACGGAAGACATGACTGTCCAAATATCAAACCATAGCACACTCAAAGATCACCCGACGACATTTCAGTCGGCCAATCACTCAATCACACGAATCCAAGTAACATTGTTAGTCGCACCCGTAAGGATAGCAACAGATCACGACAGCCTATGAGCAGCACAGCAACACATATCACTTCTATTCACACTGCGTACCACCCCACACCTTACCCGCCATCACAATCTCATACCCCACAATTTTGAGCACACTTACTTATAATCGAGCCTACATAAGGCCGCCCCAAGCAGCAGGCATCGGGTCTCCACACATAGCTCTGACACCTCGAGTTCCAACCTAGAATCCACCCAACCTTGGACATCTAGTCCTACATAAAATGTATTACATCCTCTTGCTCGCCAGCTTGGTCGCCATAGCTATAGCCGCACCAATGATGGTTGCAGACGATGGCGGATCGAAGTCCGTCATGCCAGAGCAGAGGGACTCGGGCATGGCAGACGATGTGAAGTACATCACATACATCCCTTACACAAAGTACGGCACATATCCTTCCCTCCTTGCCGAGATTGCCGAGGCCGCGAATATGGGTGAGTCGCCGTGCGAGGAGAAGACATGGTGCTAAACGCCATAGACCAAATGAGCAAGCGCAGCATGGCCGACGATGCAAAGTACATCACCTACATCCCCTACGCAAAGTACGGCTCGTACCCCCTTCCTCCTGCCGAAGACGCAGCCGCCACACAACAGGAGTCAGGCAAGCCATCCGTTCTCCTTGGCCCCTGACACATCTGATTCCCACTCACTAGCACTCAACATGAAGCGCGACTCTGTGATGTCTGACCTCAACACTTTGGCCGACGTCACTGAACTGTCACGCGACAGTGCAGGAGTTGATTTGTCGTATGGCGGGTACAAGTAAGTTTTTCTTCTGCCAGAAGTGATGTTTTGTTGATGAGTGAAGTCCGTATGCAGGGTATGGGCGGTATCGTGGAACGAAGGGTGATTGAAAGGTGTGGTTGGTGGAGGCGAATGTTCTGGTTGAGAATGATATTGTCGCTTGTTTGATTTTGTGTGTATGTGATAAGATATGCGGTGGGGTAGCGGCAATAGTACGTGTTGTTTTTGATGGTCTAGGTTCACTCGGTTCCCATAGTTGCGTCCCCCCCCCCCCCCAGTGCAAATATGACAAAATAAAAGACAGAAATGCGAAACCCGCACATTATCGATCATATCTAGATCCCAACCCATCCACTAACACTCATCCCTAAACACCCACTTCCCACCCTTCCGCTGCGCCTCCAGCCACCTCTCCCTAACAATCCCCCTCTCCGCCTCCACGGCCCTCTCCCGATCCCCCTCTCTCTCCTGTGTCGTGGGAAAATCGACACGCCAAAACCCGGGCGGCGTGCGCCTGCGCTCCCACCGCTCACGATGCTTCCCCGCCTCGCCCGCCAACCTGCGCGTGCGCGCCTGCAGCACCAGCTCCTGTCGCTCGTCGACAGCCATTTGGGTAAATACCAGGTCATCGTATGCGTCGCCGAGGTAGTCCTGCAGCAAGCGGTCTTCCTGCGAGGGCGCGAGGGCGGCCTGGGCCTGTGCGAAGGCGCGGAAGGTGGAGCCGCAGCATGAGGGCTTGGTGCAGCCGGGGAGACACATGCGATCGCTATGGGTGCGGACGGTGTCGGAGAAGGCGTGTGTGTAGCCCTGGTTGTAGGCTGGGTTGGGGCGGAAGTCTTG
Source organism: Ophiosphaerella herpotricha (assembly GCA_028458525.1). NCBI lineage: Eukaryota > Fungi > Ascomycota > Dothideomycetes > Pleosporales > Phaeosphaeriaceae > Ophiosphaerella > Ophiosphaerella herpotricha. Next base: position 212,730 of record JALNQK010000009.1, read on the forward strand.
GAGTTTGAGGGCTGTGAGAGGTCTGGAACGGAGGGGGGGTTCGTTTTGGGGGGGTGGGGGGGTGGCTTTAGGGGGGTTGGGACGGGGGGCCAAGGGTTTCATAGACCATTGGGGGCGGGTGGAGGTGGGAGGGTCGTTGGGGGTGGTGGGTCGAGGGTTGGATTGGGCGTCCTCGCGCAACTTGTGCGGTGAACTGTTTCGATCCCGCTCAGCCTTTATCTTGGGGGCAACTGGAGTTAGAGCTTGGTTGACGCTTGTAGCATACAACTGAGGATAGTTTGAGTCGTGTAGTCTGCGATTGAGCTTTGCCTGTGCCAGGCTGGGAGCAAGTCTGACTGCATCCATATCTGCTGGGGGTGACTCCTCTCTAGACTCTGTAAGAATACGGTGCTCGTTTTGTTTTTGGACTTCGGACTTCTTCATCCGCTTGCCGGTGTGTTCTGTGCTAAAATCTGTCATGATATTTGGGTCAAGGTGTCTCAGAACCTTGTTCACATTTTGCGTCGCATCTGACGGCTCGCTGGGCGCTCGGATTTCCGCACTTGTATTTTCAATCTGGCCAGGACGAACAAGAACATTGGGTGTGTCGAACGAATGCCCAGCACGGGTATTTTCTCTCTTGATGGTCTGTGTGAAGGGGGCGCTGCTCGATCTTTGGTGGCGAGATGCGTCAGCGACAGCCGATGGATCTAAAAACTGCCGTCCACGACGACGTGGAGTTTGAAGTAGATAAGCGGCAGGGTCATCTAGATCAAATGTTTCCTTCCTTACCAGGCTGTGCATATTGGGAGGACTGCTAGTTGGTTCTTCCTTCACTCGAAATGGCTTCGCAGGCGTGCCGTCGGAGGAGCGATCAGGGTATACTTGAATCTTTGTAGAATTATCCCGCTTGCGTTTAAGACACCGAGTCGACACAAATTGTGGAAAGTCTTGGTCATCATCGAAGACAGTTGGAGCAGTCTGCGTATTTCTAGTAGCCTGCTCGGCGTTCTCGTCTACTGTAGTTTGGCTCGAGGTTATTTCAGTCGCCCGTTCGTACGACTGCACACGTGTTATTGCATTGTCGAACATCGTATTTGTGGAGACTTCGAAAGAAGGGAGATCATTAGCTCGTGTTTGGGGCTCCTCACTGGGCTCGTCAAAGGTAGATGTTTTTGGGGTGACTGATCCACTCGTACTTCTGGCACGTCCAGATTGTTTATCATTATGAGGTGGCAAAAACACCGATCTAGTTCGATTTTCAATGTCGGAAGCTGCGAGCGTAGAGATAGGCGCAGATGATGAGAAACCTAGCGCGGCAGGAGGTGTTCGATTGGTTGCCATAGACTTCGGGCTAGATGACATATAAGGGCGAGTGTCCTCAGCATGGAGGGCAGCGGGCAGCTTCTGTCGATGTTCGTTGGTCTTTATCTCACTCTTTGGCTTGTGTTTCTGCCGTCCAGACTGACGATCGGCGTACTCTTGCCATGCACGTACACTTTCTTTCATGTCCTTGTTCTTCTGCATGACAGTACTATTCTTCCTCTCCAGGTACTTGATCTTTTGTGAGAGATCCTGGTACTTTTTGCTGAGTGTATTGTATTTCTCCTCCAGATCATCATGTTCTGTAGAAATGGGAAATTCTCCTCCCGTCACTTTCTTGGTAACATGATCAGTTCCTGGGGTGGTGTAGTTGGTCAAATGCTCCAGCTTTTCCTTGAGCTTTTCATTCTCTGAGGCTAGGTGCGAATTCTTAACGACCTCATTTTCAATGTGGCTAAATAGAATTTGTTGATTCTCCTCCTCTGCCACTTGTCAGCCCGTCCTTCTCAAACTTCAAGCATACATACTCTGCTTTAGTTCTTTCTCATGTGCTTCCTCTCCTAAAATTCTATTAGCAAATTTCATACCGTACTTAGGCCTACGAACTCTTCTTCCACTCCTCCTTTAGGTTTGGTGCAATGACCTCATCATAGACGCGTGTCCACAGCGCTTTATTCTTCGCGATCCATGCAGAAAAATCGGACATGTCTCAGTTCACTGACATAACCAAGAAAGATAAGTCAATCAATGAAAGCTTGCTTGCATCTGAAATTTTGGTAACGATGTAATACTGGACAGTCAGAGAGCCCTTGGACCCGGACAACACGCTAGCGCGTCGCGCAGTCACTGGACTTTGGCCAACGCACGGATCACAGATGGCGCGATAGCGATAAAGGCTACCACGGTGCTGAGACTAAAGATTGAATTTGCTGCCTCCTTACATTCCCTTGCTGGTTAGATGATGAAGAGGGCGCGTAGTGAGGACTGTGATGGTGTGCGCCCCGCCAAAGTTCGTCGTGTAGCAAAATTTGATAGACTCTCAAAACTTAGCGACGAGCTGTTGGTGCGCATCTTGTCATTCATTCCAGTTGCCTCACTTCTCGTGTGCCAGAGGTACGAGTTGCCTTCCGGGTGTTAAATATAGAACTGACTTGGAGAAGATTGTCGCACAGATTCAGTCGCCTGGCAGTGGATTCAGAGCTCTGGAAAGCCGCTTACTACCGAACATTCGTCCTGCCACGAGCATCGCGCATACCTGGCATAAAAGGCGCTGGCTTTACTGGCCGCTTACATTATTCTTCAAAGTTGTCCAAGTGGCTGGATGATGGAAATCTTGTCAAAGATGGAGTCAAGACGCACTGGAAGCAACAGTACCGGCTGCGGCACAACTGGTCGCAAGGGCAATGCGCTGTCAGCGAGATCATGGTCGCCGAGAGGCGTCCAGATCCGCCCCTACTCGCCATGATGTCAAACAGTACTATCTTCGCTGCTGATTCTATATCCGGTTTACGAGCATGGAACTTGAAGAATGAACGACAGATGCTAGCAAGAACGTCGCTAAGTGCACCTGGGACCGAGACTTTGCGCCTACCGATATCCATGGCTATAGACTCATCAGAGTTCACTGAAGCTTGCAATAGAGTTACTATAGGTTTCGAAGACGGCTCGTTTTCCTTGTATGCTCTCCAAGAAGGTCGCCACGGATTTTCTTGCTTGTTCACGCATCCGCCATCAACCAACGGCGCTTTGACGGCTATAGCATATTCTTCGCCATACCTTCTAACCATGACCGAGGATCATTTACTATCGCTCTATGAATTTGTAAACTCTGTGGATTCCCCCTTAACCCTACAACCTCCACAGCTTCTCTATTCACTACGTTCCTACGCTGCATGGCCTCCAGTATCTTTGTCTTTGCGCACGACGACGACGAGTATGACCGCTGCAATTGCATATTCGCTTCCAACATACCTTTCGGGATGGACTGTAGGTGTGCAAGAATTAAGACTTTCACAAAAAGGCGAATTACTCGAGTCTCGATTAGCTACCGCAGCAAATGAGCATTCTCTCACGCTCTCTGCCCACTGCTCCACATCGTCACCATCCACACGGTCATCATTGCCATTCCCAAGCAGTTCTCGGGAAGCTTCTCTCATAAGCGATCCGAGCACCTCAAAACCCACTTCAATGTCATACTCGCACCCATATCTTCTTGTAGCTCATCCTGACAACACACTCTCTTTATACCTAGTCAAGTCTACCTCCTCTGCGCTTTCAATTAACTCCGGCAACCGACTTTGGGGCCACACTTCTTCAATATCTGGCGCGCATGTTGGTATGCGCGGCAAAGCAGTGTCTGTGAGCAGACTGGGTGACGAGCTGAGGGTTTGGGATCTGGAAGGAGGTATTTCTTCTTTGAAAAACCGACGACGTTTACGAAATGGCGACATGAGTGTGAGGGTCCAGCCCTCAAAGGCTGGGGATAATACGGACCTTGTCGAGGAAGATTCATCGCAGCCAAAGGCTGGATTACGAAATGCGCTTGATCAAGGCTTCGATGATTCAACCGTCAGCCGTGGTTGGGTAGGGTTTGATGAACAGAATGTTATTGTGCTTCGCGAGAAGAGTGAAGGCAGCCAGGCATTGGTCGTGTATGATTTTGCTTGATCTCAAAACGAAAGAATCCACAATCCATTCGATCCAACGATTGGCTACTAACCGCCCAATTCGTGAGACAGATCAGCTCTGCCTCACCATATCGCTTCCGGCGGCACTTTTACATCGGTTTGAAGACGGTTTGGAAATAACTCTCATGATCCCCACACGCAAGGAACCCAGGGCGCTCATAGACATCCTGGTAGCGTGCAGCCACGTGTAGATGGAGGACATCGGTTCCGCCGTTTGCGCAGTCTGAGACCAGCCACGCCTGCGGCTCACGACTTGCACGTTACCAAGCGAGGCCCCTCCAATGACGTGCACACAATCGAGAACCTAAGCGCGAGGCTCCCAGAACCGACAGCCTGTGTCGTGCGGCGAGTGGAAAGTGCCGCATCTACTCGCCGTGTGTACCACGATTGCTCCGTTCCCTCCAATTCATAGGATATGCTAGATTCCTTGACGGATTACATTGAAAGATGCATGAGTAAACGGCAAGCTAGTCTATCTTTAGCCTAGGCCATTTCCGATTAGCGCAACACGCACTTGAAAGGAAAATATCTGTCCCGCAGGTGCCCCTCGCTTTCCTCTCTTCGACACTCCCAGAAAATCAGATCTGTACTCAATTGGCGGCGTGTTTGCTCGTTGAGGTCCGCACGACAGTTAGTTTTCTATCTTACGGCACCACTTTACCTTCGACTACACTCTCTACCGAACGACTTTACGGTATGCTCAATTCCCCGCGTCACGGCGCGTATGTCGCGCCTACCGCAAGCACAGGCTAATGAGCTCAAGGTCTTTTCCTCAATTTCACCGGAAATGGATTATCAGGCCCCAGCAACTGGCGGTGGTGGTGGCAGCCGTGGCTGTTACAACTGTAAGTTGAATCCCTTTTTGCCACAAGTACTCGGCGCAATACCCACCGGCAGCCCCGCGCCCACCTTCCAAGCGAGGCATCACGACCCATTAGAGCAGACTGGATGGCAAATCGGTTGACCGACTACCATGAAACATGCCTTCCAGATTGATCCTGCACAGGAAATTTAGCTGGTGCCTTTTGTCTGGTGTTTACAATCTCACCTCATCGTTTCCACACATTGAATTCCCTCCTTGCATGCCAACTTACAAAACATCAGGCGGAGATTCATCTCATCGTGCTGCAGAGTGCCCCACTAAGGGCACCCCGACCTGCTACAACTGCGGCGAGAAGGGCCACGTGAGCCGTGAATGCCAAAACCCCCAGGCTGAGAAGACATGTTACCGCTGCGGTGGTACTGGCCACATCAGCCGTGAGTGCACCAAGGAGGGTGGAGCTGGTATGGGCAGTGCCGGCGGCGCTGGTGGTGGTCAAGAGTGCTACAAGTGCGGTCAGCGAGGCCACATCGCTCGCAACTGCACTCAGGGTGGAGGCTATGGTGGAGGAGGTTACGGCGGTGGCCGTGGAGGCTACGGTGGCGGTGGCGGTGGTTACAGCGGTGCCCGCCAGACCACTTGCTACTCCTGCGGTGGCTTTGGTCACATGAGCCGTGACTGCACTCAGGGCCAGAAGTGCTACAACTGTAAGTGAATTATGGCGCCCCGGCCCTGACAAATACTGATGTTATACAGGTGGTGAGGTTGGCCATCTTTCCCGAGACTGTCCCCAGGAGACCACCACTGAGCGTGTGTGCTACCGCTGCAAGCAGCCTGGCCACGTTCAGAGCGCTTGCCCCAACTAGAGTCGTTATTCTGGATCACGTCGATGTCTTTGATCTGGAGTAGTTCTTGATGCCATGGTTCGCCTTGTCGCGTGCGATCCGGCATGTTCGATTTTGAGAGATTGCCGCCATGATTTACGAATCATCGACACGATTACGACTTTTCCTTTCTTGTACATTTTCTCATTCTACGGCTTGCTGCCGTTTTTCGACGCTTACACAAAAAGCATATCATCGCCCGGCATGATTGGACTTGGTTCTTACCGGCTGGCCGAACGTAAAGAGAGTTGGTTTCACGGAAAATTTCTCGAATCAAGATGATTTCTGCATTCGGTGGGAGATACATTGTGGGTGGATAGGAGAGCGGATACCTCTACGTGAGCAAGGAATGGGAGTGGTTTGTCCATGAAATAGGAGAGCGAGCTCCTTTGGCGAAGATCTGGATCATCCCTGACTTTCATCGGATAGTCGGAGAGCTGGATCGAAGTCGTAGCATGAAGAAATTGAAACGCTTCCCTCCTTCTGGAAGGGCTCCTTCAAACGCTAGAACGTGTGTATGCCTCTTTGATTATATTGTATGTGCGACCATGCGATGAGAAATAGGTTCTCCTTTCTTAGGATTCGTCTAGTCTCTCACAGGAAGCCTAGTGGACTCTTCTTGTCCCTATGCTGTTTGCTGGCTCCCGTTGGTACATGCTATCAAATACAATTGAATGGTCGAACATGACTTGCCAATATTTGCCTCGTTGCAGAAAAGAAAATGATTTCATAATGCACATTGACAACCATAATAATACCCAGTATTTTTGTTTGTAGGCTTGGGCATTGTCGTGAGCGATGAATGGTCGATGTTGGTGGGTGACGCCAAGCAATGACAGACTAGTCTGTTTACAGTCCATCCTTATCAAAACAAGTCCACTCACCTTGACACCACCAACTACAGTATCAACGACGCGTCAACATAACACTTTACGCGCTCGGTGACTAGTCGCCGCAAATTTTCAGTATGGCGCCTCAGAGGAAACGCGAAAATCGCGAGAACCAGTTCTACAATCTTGGTGTACAGGGAAGGTGTGCAAAACAATGTTTCTATGTATCGCGTACACAACTGACAATCGTAGAAAAACGGGCATCACAGTTGAAGATCGAGGCGTATACGATGAACATGGCCTGGAACCCATCTCGGGTATTTTCTCTTCTCCAGAGAAATCGCCACCAAAGCGCGGGGATACTGCAACTGCCTCCGAGTCGATGGATATACAAGAAAGTATGAAATACGCGAATACCGAGGCCACGCAGCATGTGCAGGCCATTTAGGAGATGCGCTGACCTATTCTAACCGTAGGCTCTATTCCAGACTTTACAAGTGCAAAACAAATCTTGCGCAACGATCGGACACGTCTTCCTCCACCACGATCACGATCGCCAAAGAAGACAACGCTTGGATCTTCGCCGCGCCGACAGTCCTCCATGGCACCACGAGGCAGCTCTATTGGGCTTTCTAGCCCGGCGCGCGCCGTTTCACACCCCGCAGTTGCCAGGCGCCTAGACTTTGAGCAGGATGAATCGAGCTTGCAGGAGACGCCTGCCCTCAGCGGCTCTGGGCAACGCCGTGGAAAGCGTGCGAGCGTCTATGACATACCGGAGGACGATTCACCAATGGCGCAAAGTAGCGCTGCGCTCGAAGAAAGTTTTGTACAAGAGGAGATTACGGCAGCGGAAGAGTCAACGATTTTCAACGCTGATATAGAGGAGAGCTTCAATGCACAAATCGGAGATGACACAACCGCTGGATTAGAGGCTGTTGAAGGCCTGGCGGACTTGGAAGAGTCAGAGATTACACCAGAACCTGTCAAAGAACCAGTAAAAAGGGGCAGGAAACGGAAAAGTGATGTCCTGGAACCAGTGCGAGTGGAAGTTTCTAGTGCGACGAAGACACAGAAACGCAGTGCAGCTTCAGACATTGAAAAGAAAAGCAAAAAACCTGTACTCGCTCCAACTGTCCCTTCACGACGATCAAAGCGGGTCTCAGACATAACTGAGCAAGAGCCTAGTATCCCGAGCGCAGTGGTTGAAGAGCCACTTGACGAGGGGTCAACACCTCCAAAGCGGCGTGGTCGACCACCACGTCCAAAGTTAGACGTGGAAAAGGAAAATACCCCCTCGACAAAATCTACCAAGAGTGCGGCGGTGAAACCAAAAACAAAGGAGGTGTTTAAGAAGCCTTCTATGCCTGCTCCAAAAGCTAAAGAGAAGGCAGTTGCGAAGCGCAAGCCGGAGACCAAAGCAACTGATCAGGTAACTGAAATGAACAAAGACTCTGGCAAGCTTGTGGATGTGCATGGCCACCCTCTAAGTAAGAAGGACATAGACCAGATGTCTACCGTATCAGCCGGATCGCGCTATGGACGAGGACGGCACCTGTCGGTTTTTCGCGAGCTTGAGCCTGAGGTAGTGGCACGAGTTGGACGAACTGGCAGACACCGCGTTGCGCCTATTGATTTCTGGAAGAATGACCGAATTGCGTACGATCTAAGTGGCAGCATGACATCGATTGTCAAGAACCAAGATCCCGAGCCAGAAGTCAAAAAGTACAAGAGCACGGGGGCAAGGGGTAAGAAGCGAAAGCTTACTGCGGTCGAAGAAGAGGAGATTGAGCTTGATCCTTGGGAAGAAGAAGGTATTTTAGTGGGAAACTACAGAGATTTTGATCCTGTTACAGACGCCACTTCGTCAGACATTATCGAAGATAGTAAGTTGTCTGAGCTCCAGCAAGTATGAACCAAGCATTCACTGACGCTGTGCAGAGATAGCATGGGCTCAGAAGGGCATTCAGCCCGTCGATGTCCCGGATGGTTCCTTCCAATACACGAAATTATCTTCGGTTGGATCATTCTTCAACTGGGGTCTTATCGAGCTTCGCGCAGATCAAATGAAACGCACGAAGAACTCACGCAAAATGCACATGGTCTTCAACGTGCAATCTGGCACAGTTGAGGTCAAAGTGCATGAGAACGAGTTTACTGTGCATAGAGGTGGCATTTGGCAAGTTCCTCGAGGTAAGTTTGATGTTTTATTTTCTTGTTTGTCGTATGCGTATACGCCATTTGTTCATTTCCATCCCCTTTCTCTCCGGACATTCGGCACAACACTGAGCAACCTTTTCGATCTGCTGTTCGGTTTCGTACGACGGCCGTCACTTTACACTTTAACAGCAGCCTGGATATGGTTTGTCCGTCATCTTCCATGTTACGCGACCGCGGTCACCACTTCTGCAATTGTCACAAAGCGGACCAGGGGTGGCGAAGCGAGGTTACTCTTTTTGTTACCTGCAGACTGTGGCGCCGGCAGATGTGCGCGTGCAGCGCATGCAACGCATGCTATGCAGCATTTGACGCTGTGCTGTGTGCCCCTCACCAGCCGACAGTTTTGTGTCGTTCGGCCTGCATGGCGGCTACGGCGCACAAATCTACGTCCCCTTGGCACGTTCTGCGGAGGCACTGTCACATGTCCCTTTGTTTTTCGTTGTGGCGTGTGACAGCTCTTTTTATTCGCGCTTCCTGCGGCATTTTATAACGGAAACTGACCTATCACATCAGGCAATACCTACAGTATCAGGAACGTCGGCAGCGGAACGGCACGCGTTTTCTTCGCCCAGGCTCGTGAGATGACCGTCGAAGAGTAGTCCCGGCAGGGCCTCAAGCCGATTAAGTTTCAATCTCGGTTAGGCACATGGAAAGCGAAGAAGCGGTGTATATTTATGTATGCAGCTGTATCATCGCATGAATCTTGGTGCGATGATCTGCTAGAAGATTTTCTGTCTTGCATATGATGGTCCGGTGTTCTGGGGGTGGTGGGGGCGTGGCGCTGGCGCTAGGTATGTCGCTGGGTGTTCGCGAACCCACTTAGGGTTCATCTGAATGAAGCATCATGGCGTCGCAAATGCGAATGGATAACCGGCTACGCAGACATGCCATCACATGGACGTAGATCGTCACTGGCCTGTCTCTCGCTAGACTTTTGTGGGGAAGCTATATGATGTAAATGATGCACACTATATTTGGTGCTAAGCGAACAACCTGCGGGTTTCCCTCCCCTCTATTCTGATGGCTATATGCAAGCGAGGGAAAATGCATCCATTCCCCGAGACCCGTACTTATCTTGAACCAACCAGACTTTTTCAATGGCAACACCTGTTCACCGCCACTTTACCCCTCCTCACCGCTTCCCCCCGCCATCCAGGTTTTCCTCTCGATTCCCGCCTAGATCTGTAATCCTCCCGGTCCCGGTTAACGTGCCATCTGACCAATTTGAACGCAGGAACTCGTAAGGCAGAAGCGAGTGTGGTACAAACGACGCAGGTAGCACCAATGGCCAGCCAAGTGAGCCCTTGCAGGGCGAGTGGGGGTTGGAGGGGGGGAGGGGCAGTTCAAATTTGGTAGCAACCAGATCTCACGAAAAACAGACTGGGGACCAGCAAAGGCAAATGGGCGGGTTCCAAAAGGGGCCAATACAATGTGGTGGAAATGCATTGAAAGATTGGGTACTGCTGCGGGAACATTTGCGGTGCCTTGTTCGTATCTTGAAGGGACCTTAAAGAAAATCAGGTCCCCCCCCACCTAGTCGAATTGGGGTGCCATGTGCGTTTGAGCAAGTGACAGCTCGCAACGTTACCACAAGCTTCTGACGTGCCGTAGCCCCGGGTACCGCTTATGCCTTTGTGCGACCACACTGCACCTTTTTTGCTTGGAGGGGCATCTCACACCACAACCACACCACATCCCTTCTCCTGCAGGCGTTGTGCCCATCCTCCCTTACCCCCCTTCAAACGTACGCGGGGTTGGCAGCCAACAGGCGCGCTGCCGCAAGTCCCAAGCCGCTCGTGAAACCGTGAATGAAGCAGTGATTGACGGAAACGAAGATCAACGGTGTGGCTGTGTCGTTTTTGTGGCGCCGGAATCCATGCCCACAAATGTTCTATTCCGAGGCGCTGGGATGCAGATTTACGGAAAGAGATGTCAATGGCTCGCTCGACATTCTGCAATTGACCGGTGTGATGCGAGGCACGTATGTGTCTAATAAGTCACGTATAGCTTCCGGTGAAGATAGGGAAATGAAAAAGAACTGGGTTTTAGAGAGGTTTGGGGCGCCGCAGCGGGAGTGCGCGTCCGGTAAAGAAAAGTAAGCCTAGTTGAGCACACGATAGAAACTGGGACCTCTCTTCTATACGTCCGCACACGATCTGGACTTTTCGAAGGCTAAATGGACGGTGAGCGAGTTTTTGTGCTGGCTCAAGAGTGATTAAGGTTAGAGTGAGGCGGGGGCGACAAAGTATGCTTGTAGGTTTGCTAGCATACCCTGAGAGCCAAGAAGAACGTTGCTTGTAGTCTTCGCTGAACCCCAGCCTCGCGCTTCCATACCCCCTTTGAAACATTTGACGTCAGTGGAACCGCTGACGTCGTGGTGCCCTGTCCCTTCATCTCCCTTTTATCGACGCAGTCGCCTAACCCGTTCGTACGATTCATATCCTCCACCTCGCTTGAATCATTTCCCGTCTTTTTTCGTCTCACTTTACTTTCCTCCTTGGGAGGCGCCATCGCGATCGGCGCTACCAGGTTAGCCTGCAAGGGAACGATCATTCCGAGATCGTGATGTTTCGTTGCCCGAGTCATGGCTGCAAATGACAAGTTAGCTCTTGAAGCACGTTCACGCACCGGAAGGTTTGATGAACTGCGGGTTCCCAGCCGATCAGGTACTGTACATCATGTGCATGCGCTAGTGGCCCACATCCAAAGTAGGACAAAGTCTTACGTTCATGGGATGGATGCACATTGCTCATTTCTCGTCGGTGCCTAGCAATTTGCATTCAGCAATGCAAACGTTATTGTTGGAAAATGTAATCGCAGCTGAAATAATCGTACGTGTGGCTGTGATGACTGTTTTTTGTTTTCGTGGTGGCTTGTTTGAACGCTGTGCCAACAGGCATCCACAGCGCGAACCGCGGATGCAGCCCAAATTGACTCGCTTTAGTTGGGAGTTGGTAACGATCTAGCATCAAGCGTTCAGGGCTACATGCTCGTTCTTTTCGACCATGGTCAGTCTGGGGATGGTTGCATTGCACCCTGTTTGTGCATGCTTCTCAAGAAGAGTAAAGGAAGGTGTGCCTCGTCGGCGACATAACGCCTACACCACCGAGATGATAAGGGGCAAGAGAAGGTTCTTCTTAGGCCTTCTAGCCTGTGTCAGAGTGAGCTGGGTCATGGATGATGCGAATTGGTTGGCGGGATCCGTTGCAAACGATGGTTCACTGCCGAAAACGGTCGTGTTTCGGATGTCATAGAACGGTTTTGTGCGAGATGGGCGATCCCGGCAGATCGCAATTTAACTGGTTCGCTGCCACACGGCGGGAAGACGGGTTCATTCAGATGCGCTTCCCCTGGGAGGTAACCTCGCGTATATGAAAAGAAAAGTGGGGATTTGTGTACTGTCGTGTGTCAACCTGGTGGCGATGGGTCAGACATTTTGCGACTCATGTTCCTCGCTTTGGGCGAACACATGGTGACGATGCTGGTTGCAGAGCATCGGCAAGTCTTCTCGAAGCAGACGATAGCTGTATCGACTGCACACAACACTGGGCATGGTTTAGTCCCAAGGCCCACATGCACAATTTTACGCGTTTGAACATGTTCGCAGGTGGTGGTAGCGGCTGCCATGTAACCCTCTGCCGAAGAAGCAAGTAAGCCCGGGAGATTGAGCAAATCGGACAAATGGCATGTTCGTCTCGTGTGTCGTGCTCTATGAAATACCATACACCAGGTTCTTTGGTGGTTCTGTTCGGCATTGATGTTCATGCCGGACATCTGCCTGAAAGGACGAACGCTCGCTATACACGAGAGAGTGCAACAGTAACCGCATGCGGAGCCTTCTCCAAAGCATGAGGGTGTTCTAGAAACACAAGGGAAGGTAAGCAGCACTCAACCTGAGGGGTGCGGAGCGCTGGCGGCGAAGAAGCCGCGAAAATTGTCATGCTTGGGCCGCGTTTCAGACGCGAGGGTGGGGAACGCACAGGACGAGTAGCAAGTTCAGCCTTGTGGCCGAAGGTTCGAGAAAATTTCCCCGAACAAAACGGGGTGGAGCTGGATGGGACAGGGTGCAATCCTGACGGCATCCCAGGTATCGATAACATGACCAGCGAACGTCGGCGATCCGTACGACCAGCGTAATCTGCTTGCAAGTGGGGTCGCTAGAGGCCATGAACCGGTGTCTGCGCTGTCAAAATGACATGGCGTTCTAAAATAAATCAGGCATGGTTTAATGGGGTTCATGGCTGCAGCAAGTTCATGCACGCTCCATGTCGGTCGGCCCTACCTACCATGGCGTCCGCATGAGGCTGTGCGGATGACAACGCACCCACAACACCATCTTCTCGGGGTTGCTTGCAATCGACGAGAGCGGTGACTGCGCAGCCCAGAGGAGCCACGTAGCCGCATTTTTGACCGACTTGAATGCAAGCCGCCGCTGCATACGTCATTAGTGATGGTCTGGGGTAGACGAACTGCGAAGGCGGTGGGAAATTTTCTTCCCAGCCTCTGCCATGCTGTTCACCGCCACAGATTGTGGGCATGGGATGCTTGACTTGCACCTGGCGACCAGTTTGCAAGTTCCAAAGGGTGTGACTCAGTAATAGGGTGCTTTCGGCCGCCGGACTTCGACGACGTTGTAGTCTCGAGATGCTATGGATAATGCTGGTCGCCAGGAGGTGTATGCGTTGGCGAAAAAAAAAAAAAAATGCTGAGTTGCTATGACGCGGAAGGAAAGTCTATACTGGGTGTAATACTGAATATACTGACAGGCTGATGCTTGGTGGAAAAACTACAAAGTAATATGATGGATATCCTCGCCACGCTATGCCCGCTGGTTCTTACGATGATGGTATAGAGTAATAGGAAATGAAACGCTGCTGAAAATGCACAATCGTTACCGCACCAATGAAGTGTACAACAAACAAGTACAAACAAAGTAAAAAAAGCAAGATAGAAAATCCAACAGAACCCAGCGCTATGATCTTGTGTACTTTCGCAATGCAAACCAAAAAAAAAAGTTCAAGCAAAATGCTGACCCTACCCACGCTAAATGACACAATCATGCTGCCCCATGGTTATGATCCGTGAAATGGCCCTCCCACTATGCATCCTAGTGATTGTCGTAAATCTATTTCTTATCCCTCTCTTGTATATTCCAATTACACCCTTGCTTATTCCGGTTCCTGCCCGAATTGTGTGCTTCCCACCTCTTTCTAAACATCCCTAAGCCTTGCCTGACAGCGATCAAGGCCTGACAGCCGCAGGCGGGGATGGCATGGCGGAAGGTCTTTCAGTTTCCTCTGGCTCCCGTTTCATGCTCTTAATGCTTCCAGTTCCGCTGTGTTGTGATAATCGGTCCGGACTTCTGAAACCTTGGCTACGAGTGTCCAATTCTGAGCGTGATGAACCTGCATACTCGTCTTCCCGTCTTTTTCTCTGGAACGGCTCAATATAGCTAGATGCATCGGCTTCGCGCTTCATACCGGATTTAAGGTCGGGTACAGGCGCGGTTCTAGCGCCACTAACCAAGTCCTCTGCAGAAGCTGCTTGTATCTGAGGCAACGGTTGGCTGAGTTGAGGTGGAACGCTAGATCTCGACCGTGGATCTGCTCGCCTGCGACTAAATGAGCTGTTCCTTCGTCGTCCTTGGCTTGAGCCACTATCTGTTCGTTGATGGTAGCCGTGCAGTGGGCCTTGGGGTAGTGCTGGTGGTGGCTGATGTTGCTGCGCAGGCATTGGCGGTGGATTAGGCATCAATTGGGCGGCGTTGGCAGCCGTGAAGCCATGCGAGGTCGGAGCAGGCACAACAGGCGCCTGCGAAGGGGAACCGAGGCCCGTGCCTGTCGCAGATGGGTGCAGCTGAAAGACAGGAGCATTGGCACGTGCGCTCATTTCTTGTTCTCCTAGTTGCCAATGCATTGACTCAGCAGACCGCCACGGTATGCCCATCTCCGTCGCTACTTTCTGCCACATCTGGTCTTTGAATCTGGTAGCATGTTAGCCCTGCACTTAGATAGATATTTGACCCTTGTTTCGTACACGGGATGGAAGAGGGGTGTGTAAACCAAAGGTGTGCGAAGTCTACGATGACTGTCGACGGAAGGGGCAATAGACCAAATTTGTGCAGAGTCACACGCAGCTGCGACTGCCACCAGGTAGTCCAGGAAGTTGTTTTACATACCGAGCATAGAGTCTTGCAAGTTTGTTCTTTTTCTCTTCGTCCCAAATCGCACGCTTTTCGAGATAATTCTGGTACCGCAAACGGCAGGAAATGGAGCTTCGGCCAGGCAGGCGTTTGGCGATGTCGTCCCATTTCATTCCCTGTCCTCGTAGTTCAATGGTAAGATTATCTTCTTCTGGAGTCCACTTGGATTGCTTCTTTGCAGGACTCTCCTCAGGTAGTGGAGTTTGCGAAGCCTGTCTCTTGAGAGCTTGAGGAGGAGAGCCATTAGTTCCAGGGGGGCCTTGATGGAGGCCCGGATGGCCCGGGTGGCCTGTATAGAGGGGCCGAAACTGAGGGTGTGATGAAGGATCCTGATGTCGTTGAAGCTCTGAGATTGCGGGCAAGACTGGCCCACCTAGCATAGGTCCAGGTCCGTGTGGGGCTGAAGATGTTGGCGCCTGAGCGGGATAGGCAGATGTTGGACCATAGGACAGCGGTGGTGCGTAAGCAGGAGATCCAGTAGCATAGGCGGGTGAGGCTCCATGTGCAGGGGATTGAGTGTAAGCAGAGGGGGCAGTTGTGTATGCCCTTGTTGTTGCAGTGGAGTTGGAGGTTGCCGATGTCGAACTCTTCTTGCTTGCCGGTGATTCAGAGCCCCGCGGCTCGAGAAGTAGATTGATATCCACGATGGGCGAGAGCGACCGGCAGCGAGCCAGCCCATAAGACAGTAAGTGGATTCTACGTTTCCAGCTCCACCCACGCCAGGCGTGTCTTGGGAATATCTAGCGAAGATGGCTTGGAGGGGAGTTAATGTTAGGGTAATAGAAGACAGTAGCAGCTGCGACTACTGCGATGTACCTGTAGTAGATGGATGGCAGGTAGATTGGGCGTGTTCGGTGTGTTGGAAGACTTGGAGGGAGCCTGATCAAGCGCAGCAAGTACGAGAGAGGAGCAGCAGTATGGTGGCAGCTCAGTTGTGGCGTTGGGCTTAAACAAGGCAAAAAGCTGTGGTGAAGAGGACAGCAGGAAAGGAGGAAGTTGGAAGGTTGGCGAGACGAATGTTTCGATAAACAATAACAGGAAGGCGCGACGAGGATCAATAGATGGGTTGATGAGTGTGAGACGGAACGGATGGAGATCGTGAGGCGAGTGATCGAATAGAGCTAGGTGTGTCTGGTACTGGTCGAAGTGACAAATGACGAAGTACTTTGAGACCTTCACGTTGTGAGTGGTTGCCCGGCTGAGCTATGTGCAAGGACACCGTGACAGGGTTCTGAAACAGGCCAACCAAAGGTCAGTCAATGACAAGCGTGCTGAGCCACTGGCTTTGCAGAGTCGAGAGGCAGAATGCGTCGTGTTGGGAATGATAGTTAAATGCAGGCAAGCGGGTGGAGCACGGGGTATGAGGTACTTGATAGCTGCTGCATGGGTATTGTAAATAGAGAGGTCTAGTGTGCAACAGCTATTACTAGCAGCATGCATCTTGTCAACAGGCCCTAGCACCCAGCCGCCTCACTATAGTAGGGATTCCAGGAGCTTGGGACATTCCCTATGGCGTTTCTGACTTGACCCTTGACTACCTTCGGCGCTTTACGCCTCTCGACGACTCGCACAGGCGCCGCCACATTGATGACCACACGGACCATGCCGAGAAAGCACAGCTGATCCGATCTCAGGAAGTTAAGCGAAAAGTCAAAAAGAAACGCCTAGAGAGCCCAAAGTAACCCTGACGCTAGTCCGCTACAAAAAGCAGATGAGTTCCGGTGGTCCCAGCAGGAGACAATGCTAATGACGTGTTCCCCCACCCCCAAACCATGGCTCTCTGTGCTCTATCTTTCCTATCCATTGCTGCAATATCCACCGGCTCCATCGCCTGGGCGTCATTTGCTGCCCTTTCTTCTCATTAGGCCTCAATGCGCCCCAAGACGGGGCTCTGGCGCCTCGTTGTTCAGCCAGGGCAAGGGAGCCGTCACGGTCATCAGGTTCGCCCATATCATAGCCCAAACAAGCATACGAGAAAGGGCAGCGAATCAGGCGCGGAAAAGCGGTGTGAACTCTCAAAGGAATTCGCTGAACGCCGCTTCAGAGTCAGGTTCGGGTGCAGCAAGCACGATGACCTGGCGCCGCGCGAACAAGATCTGCGGCGGCCCTCGGTCTGCCCTACGGCAATCATACGCCCAAAGGGTCACTACCGAACCTCGCCTTGCGAACGCTGAACTTCATTCTGGCGGAGTAAAATGGTGATGTGTTCAAACATGAAGCTTGACCACGTCAGGATAGCACCCTGTGCTTGAATTTTGACCATCAAGTGCTTCCTGCTGTCAACTCTCGGTGGGCGTCTATGTCCGTCAATCCTCATCAGACGTTTGCTTGGACAGACAAGCGGTGAACTGCCACACACGTTGGATGGGCGTTTAGATGGCCGCCCCGGCTTGACCCG
The DNA here is from genome assembly GCA_028458525.1 of Ophiosphaerella herpotricha. NCBI lineage: Eukaryota > Fungi > Ascomycota > Dothideomycetes > Pleosporales > Phaeosphaeriaceae > Ophiosphaerella > Ophiosphaerella herpotricha. The sequence continues at coordinate 230,070 of JALNQK010000009.1, forward strand.
TTAGCCATCATGGACCTGTGCAACTAAGACACGTGAGACACCGCTTCGCCCGGACCGCGGCGGTGCTGCTGCTGTGCTGTCTTGTGCACAGGGACCACGTTGTTGGCCGTTGTTCAGTGGCTTGGCCCAGGCGTACCTGGCCCAGATCACGGTACCGGAAGCAACCTTTCTGGCAGCAATGCGCCGGCCATGCCATCGCCACAGACGGGGAGGTCCCAAGATGATGCACATGGAACGGTGAAAGGCGCCAAAAGCCGGTCGCGTGTTGGCCCATGGTGGAGTTGAGGTTGAGATGGCATTGGCAATGACAGGGCTTTCGGTCCTAATTTCCTTAAACGCCCGAGGTGCATTAGGTCGGCATGGAGTGAACAGTGGCCCTGTGCGCACGACGCCAAATAATAAAGGCATCGCCGGCGGCTTGACCTGTGGTTGATGAAGGGTAGCCACGCTCCGACGAACCGTCTCGCATGCCGGCTTCTGGGTGTCTTGTTGGAGCCGGCCTGCGGTCCTCATTGCATTGCGTGTCACAGCCTCTACGCCTTGCAACAGTGCAACGCCCGGCCGATCTGGTTGGTTGACCCAATCCGGACCGCAGTGATGCCAACTCATGTCACTGTCAGTTCCATGGCACCGGCTGCCAGTTCATCAATTTGACCCTCTTAGTAGTAGTATTCCAAGGAAGTGCATCCTGGCGCAGTGCAGTGCTCTGTATTTTTAGAGGGCTCCCGCTTGCATTGCATAATACAAGCGGTGAGACCTGTCAACAGTTGGAGGAAAAATTGCTGTGCGCGAAGCCAGGTCCTCCAGAACTCAGAAAGGGCTTGTTTGATGGTCACAGCAAAAGCGACGAGTGCGGCGCAGACATGAGCGGTGCGTGCGCCGCCATCGGTGCTGGAATCTAATATCTCCAGTCCCGGCCGACGACGATAGTTTCGATAAGGCCTGCCGGAGGCTCGCAGGCTTCCACACTCCACACTCGAAACATGCCCCATGGCCGCCCACGAACGCGTCGTCTCCACGGCAGCATGGGGGTCTGTAACCGGCTTTTCCACGGCCTGGGGCGCGATGAGAGCGCGTGGGGTGCTGACATGCTGTTTTTGTGCAGGTTGGTGCGCTGTTCTGAGACATTCACTGTAGTCAAACCACTTGCTTGGCATCCTCGCTTGAGTTGCCCAAAAGGTGACCCGCAGATGTGCACAATTCTCCGCCTTCTAAACAGGCGACCTCGAATGCCCTTTGCTTGCCCTACACCACCCCGTGCAACACGCCCGCATACGCTGCTGGTCACCTGGTGCACTGCAACAAGTAATATCCGGAGAACGTGGGTTCGTCGCGCCAGCCGTTTCTGCAAGCGCCATCCCAATCCACTTTCGCCCTTTGGGATAGCCGCCAACACCATACATCAGCACTCTCATTGCTTTTGACTGCTCTGCTCTATTTCTGCCTGTTCCCACTAGCCCCCACGGTCCCCAAGACCCATCAGTCTGCCCGCACCGACATGGCCCACCAGAGTGCAGCAGATGTACCGCTCATCGTCAGCTCACCCAACTCCTCCTCAGAGCGCCGAATCTCTCCCTCGTGGTCTATTGCACATCTCAAATCACGCCTAGAGCCCATCACCGGTGTCCCCGCCGGCAGCCAGCAACTGTCCCTACGAGTCGCCTCTCAGGATGCCGTACCTATCACTGCGACCGATGAAGAGCAGACCCGACTTGCTATGTTTCCAATGCAGCCATATGCAGAGCTAATTGTGAGTCCTCCACTACTTCTCATTGCTCAGCCTTTCCAGCCCTGTCCTAGGCCGTTATGATACTCTCACCCTCTTATCAGCTGCCACATCTTCCTTGCTCTCATCCAGCTCTCTCCTCCCTGCCAGTTACCTCGAATTGTCTCCAGTTTCTTAGTCAACCTCTTTGCCTTTTATCCTCATTCGTCGCCTCGGTAGTCGTATGAGGCTGCCAGCCCTAGCCTGCATTACTAGGTGCATGCCCCGCAGTGCCCTTCGACACACCTCGCCCACCCCTCTCATCGCAGACAAATTACACCCTGACTTTCTAAGCACATAGCCTTGGCCGTGCGAAGATCCTCTTCGTTGGTTCGCTCGCCGTTTTTCGCACGTGCCGTAGATCACGAGCTTCTTATCCCTACTAGGAAGCCCCGTACCATTATGCCTCGTATACTTCTTCTTTCTCTCTTCATAATTTACGATCGCATTCCTTGTCGTTTTAGTTTCAATTGCTATTGGAGTCTCCAGCTTGATCAGCCCATGTATCATATATCCAGTTGGACCAGCGCTTCCATCAATGCGCTGCGGGCAAATGATTGCTTGTACACATGGATCTATCCTAACACCCTGGTCTTAGGTTGTTGATACACGCCCGCCTGCTGCAAGGACGGATTTTTCTGATCTCTCGGCGGTTGAAAAGTACACTATGCCAACGACCGAGTACGAAACTCGCGCAGACAGTGTTCTTGCTTGGAAGAAAGCACAGAAGCTAGGGCGCTTCGATCCAAGTGCTCCTAGTGTTGAACAACAGAAGATCCTCGCCTCAGAGCGAGAAGTAGAAGAGAGAGGTAAGTCATACAATGTTATCAGAGCACGTATATGCCCAACCGTACGATGATGGCAGCCCAACATAAGCAAAGAGCAATGTTGGCCCACAAAATTGAGCAGAGCTACATGAGTTCATCCTATGGTTTCCCGGCAGCTAGGCTTGTGGCGATTCAGATAAATTCAACTCTGCTCAACTGCATATTGGCACCCATTACCTGGATTACTTCTTCTCGCTTCCAGCAGGAGATCTAGTCCTGACCTACCCTTCAGTATGCCCCAGGCACTGAGAAAACAGCGGCAGTGGAGCTTGAGAGACTGCTTGACGTCTTGAGTACCTATCATCCTATCGGACCTGCTACCTATAATAGAGCTCCGTCTTCGGGCTTATTATATGCACATAGCAACAGAAGGGTCCGTATAAATTGCCGGTATCGAGAGAACCAATGCCCTGAGCCGAACAGGGCAACACTCAGACGATCTGCTACACCTGTAATTTGGCGCATGCTTCAACCTTTCGCCGAACCAGCACCTCGTAAAGATCACAGTGTGCTGCATGCCTGAATATCTTGGAGCACGCATCGATCCAGAAACCTGAACCTCAAATCAAGGACCCTCTTTACATCAGCCTCGAAATGTCAGGTTCAGGTAAAGCACCTGCCTTCTTTGAATAACACTGCGACGATCAAGCATTTCGTCTGTCGAGCTCGGGCTCAATCTGCATCATGGCAACCAAATTCGAGAAACAACCGTTCGCATATGCAATGTCTCAATGACGACGAAACGGCCCGTGTATACTTTGCATCTGCACACCAATCTCTCGCTAGACAAGCATCACAAACGTTGCATCGTCTCCTGCAAGCGAGCCGCCACGCAAGTCAGCCTCATTCGAAACGAGCGGCTACGGTGTGACATGTGTGCAGCACGCACGACCCGCGTTGCATTTCCACGATCGCATCTGTTTACTGGCTGGGCAGCTCGTCTCCCATCACTATCCCTTGCCTCTTTCTCATCTTGTCGGCGCAATGCGTCGGCTTCTACTATATTGAAAATCGGCTTCAACAAACTTTCGCTGTAGCAACTGACACGAATAATAGGACTGAAGGTGTCTGGCCGCGTGCGCCTCCTCCCCGAGTCAGACGCCCGTAGAGGCACGATATCTTACATTGGTGCAATTCCCGAAATTCCTGGCATCGGGGTGTGGCTGGGCGTCACGCTCGATGAGCCGACGGGGAAGAATGACGGATCTGTCAAAGGCAAGCGATACTTTGAGTGTGGCAAAAATTACGGTGTTTTCGTACGGCCCGAGCGATGCGAGGGGGGAGACTTTCCTGCGCTCGATCTGAGCGATGAGGACATGGAGGAGCTGTGAGGGGTGGCATAACGCTTTGACATGCCGGTATGTCTCTTGAGAGGTGCCACAATGCGGTGAACGATTGGGTGCTTCGTGCAGAGGATCGGCTGCACTGCCATTATACAGGCTGTCTCTGAAGCTCTCAAACATGAATCTAATAAACCAATATTGCCTTCGCGGTGAATGGACAACGCAGAAGGAGGCAAAGGATCCCAGAGGAATCTATAGCACCAACCATTCTGCAATAATGTTTGTATTGAAACTATGCATGACGGTCATGGATCATCATATCGGTAGCACAACAGAGCCCACGATGAAGTGATGTGCATCTTAGTCCATGCTGATGCATACCTACGCAGACCTATCTCGATGACCTCCTCAGCTCCACGTTTCCTTCACTTCCTCTTCTTAGCCCGGTGGCTTACCATAAACTCGTACCATTCTTAGATCACTCGCACTAGCAATGATTACGCATCTATCAGCCCGATGGCGTCTCTGCAGCAACGTCCATCACCCCATCTGATCTTGTGACTACATATACTTTGGGCTTGCTCGGTCGATGATCAGCCGCCACGTGGAGGGTTAAACCAGCCTCTGCCGAGCTAGATACGTGTTTTAGTGGGCTCGGTGTCGGCGTGCACAATACCTCCATCAACCAGCGGTGTCGGGGGACGGTGAGCTGTGAAGAATGATTGTGCGCTAGTGCGATCTGTTTCTTCCTCTAAGTCACGAGTTGCCCTTTCATGTTGTGTGGTGGTTTTGTTGGTGGGTTCTGCATAATCTCACGCTCACTGCTTGGTCTAGGTTGCTCTGCCGGGAGTGGGAGGGGCCGGGTTTGTAGAAAGGGGTCCGGGAGTGAGAGGACTTGGGGTTGTGAGATAACTATGGGGCGTGAGAGGACTCTGCGAGGCTGTTCCCCATCGCTGCCGTCCTTATTCTTGTTAAAACACATTGGGCTGATTATGCGTTGTTGGATTGCTGTGTGGTTTGTGGAGGAGGCAGTAAGCATGAGGGGCCAAGTAGCGTAGGAAAGCAGAGGATATATAGCCATCTGTATGGTTGTTACACCCGAGGATACTTGGCCTGGAGGTGGTACATCGCTGGCAGTGTAGCGGGCGAGAGTGACTAGTTGAAACCAGCACCGGCTCGTAGTGAAGGGTAGGCTCATGTTACGCGAGCAAATAGACGTGCTCTTCAACTCGCAATCTGATCACAAAACCTGTACGTGTTCGTGATTCTTACTACTTTGAGTGTAGAAGAGAGAGAACCCAACTCATTTGGAGCTTTTGACAGTTCACTCTTGCTGTCATTGGTGAAGTTATGATCGACGACCTTACCATTGTAGGACTAGTGCGACCGTGCGCCGTAACTATCAACCGTGGAGCGCTCTCATCCACGGTTGTTTGCCCGACGCCAAACCATTGACTCCATCTACGGCCATCGTAGTGTGTCATCTCCATCCCCAACCTGCTCTGCAGCTCCATCGATTGCTCTAGTCTTACCATAAACGTCAAGCCTTGCGCACCTTGAGTGGCTGCAGCCACGCAGTCCGCACATTGCACGAAATTTGGGTAGAGTGAAGTGAGTTGCCGCCCAACCGCACACGGTCCTCGCCATCTAGCATCACTATTAACAATAGCCAGATCGCCCTCTTTCTCTCACCATGGAGGAGCTGCAAGAGCTGTTTGCTCGCCTCAACGGTGGCGCTGCTGGCAGTAACAACAGCCCACAACAACCACAGCAGTACGGCTATCGTCAGCCCTCGGTCTCGTCTCCACTATTTTCGCCATCACCCAGTGGCCCACAGCCGCACCATCAGTCTGCCATCATGTCGCCGAACACGTCTGCTGCCAACACACCCGCGCCCGAGCATGGTGCCGTGTCGCAGCAGACTCCCCAGCAACAGTCAACGCAGCTCCTCAACCTTCTACGCTTCAACTCACAGCCCGGAGCTGGACAGGCACGGCGCGTGTCGCAAAACAATCAGTTCTCCGAAGTGTCCCAAGCCCACGGTCGCACTGTCTCAGCCACTGATCTCGTGGCAAACCACATGGGCAACAGGGCACCCTCACAAGGCTCCACCTCGGTCGCTCAGCCTGTCCCAGCACCTACCTCGCCAGAGAATCCTCAGGACTTGCTTCTTCGTCTTCTAAATCACCCCAAACCGGCACAATCTGACGATCGCTCATCTCGAGCTTCTGCTGCAGCTTTCTCTCCGCCACCTGCCTACATGCCTGAAACGGCTGTAGATGACTTGGCACAAGATCTTGCCGACGCGGAACAAGCAAGCCTACCTACTAGTGTAGCGCCCTCTGTATCTGTCTCTGCCTCCCCTATGAAAGTTTTTGGTTCTGAGGGTACTGGTTCTTCTGCCCGATTCCACCCCGAGTCAGCATCACGCCCATCCAAGTTCACCTACGTTAATCCATTCGACGCACTTGAAGCCGCAAGCCCTCGCAATCGGACTCCCGTCTCTGAAACGCCCAAACCATCTGCGCCAAAGGTCGAGATCCTCAAGAAACCTGCATCAAATTTGTCAGCACAGCCGCACGAAACTGTGGCAGAGGCGGTGATTGATTTAGGTGAACAAGTCAGCCACCAAGTTGAGGAGGCACTTGCTGAGGCCGAGGGCAAATCCACAACACAAGTCTCCAAGGAGCTCAGCGATATGCCTGCCGAAGACATTGCAGAAGTTCAGCAGCTTGTCGCGGATGTAGCTACTGCTGTCAAGGAAGAACTTGAAGACGAGGATACTATGAAGGATTTACAGAAGCCCCTACCAAAGCCCCTTACTGTAGCCTTGAAGGAGGTTGCTACTGAAGTCGCTGATGATTGGGAGGCAGCTGAAGCTGCAGAGAGTCTGGCGCAGGGCGAGGACCAGACGGTAATAGTCTACAGGTTCCCCATGCGCGCTTTTGCTTCTATTCAGGTCAATCAGGTTCCTTCTCGGCGTCTCTTCTTCCAGTCTGAGTTATTCATGGACGTTGCCAGACTCAAGAAGGACTTCGATCAAATCGACCGTTCTCTCGTTGCGGCCACTAAGAACTTCATTGTATACGCTCTTGTCAAGAAAGGTGGTTTCCGCATCATTCGTCAAGAAAATGGGCAATACCGCCATGTTTTCGAAAACCATAATGAGCGTATCTTCAACATTGCCATTTGTTCCTCCACAGACGACACACAACCGACGATTGAGAGCATTCTTGGAATCGGCGTGAACGGCACTGTTTTCTGGACCTCCATCGACACGACCCGTGAGGATGCTTTTGACGAGAACCTCGACTCTCAGGGTCTGATGCTTCCCCCGTCACCTATCCAAGATGATAACACATCTGGAGGTCAGTTGAAGACACGTGCGAAGCCTTCCTCGCGACACCCTGAATTCTTTGCTGTTGGTCGTGGTAAATCTATTCACATTGTCTTTCCCAAGGTTGCCGTGGAGTATGCTCGTCCTAAGAGCCGTATCTGTCATACAGAAAAATATCTTAAAGAGCGCTCCCTCAAGATCCTTACTGGTAAGGCCGGTAAGGATTTCACATTCAGTGAGGACGATACTATCATTGTCTCGTTAGACAAGGCAGGCCGCATGCGCTTCTGGGACATTCGCACTCTGACCGAGCCTGAGTTGGGCAACCCTCACGCTCCGGCACGTCAAGTCGAGGTTTCTGAGACATTGCTCGAGTTCCACACCACTACGCCGAATGCCAAATCATGGCCCACGTCAGTCTTCTTCTTTGACAAAGACAAGCCGTTCACTAAGGGTATCGCGCTTCGTTATGTCATGGTTGGTATGAAACAAAACCATTCCTTCCAGCTATGGGATCTTGGTCTCGGCAAAGCTGTACAGGAAATTCACCTGCCGCATGAGAATGAATCCGACGCTATCTGCAGTGTCTCATTCCACCCGAAGACTGGTATCATGGCTGTTGCTCATCCGACTCGGAACTCCATCTTCTTCGTCCACGTATCGTGTCCACGGTACAATTTGCCTGCCTTGAGTCAGGCTACCTTCATTTCTCGTCTTGCAAACAAAGGTGAGAGGGGTCAGCCGGCACTACCACCTGTAAATGCTACGGCCATTATGACGAGCCTCACTGAGTACTCTTTCGCCTCCAAGGGTCAGATTCGTAGCCTTCACATGCTTAACGAGCCTGTGGAAATTGCTACTGGTGATTCAGATGATTCAGACAACGCTGCCCTGTTCGAATTGTATGCTATGCACTCTAAGGGTGTTTGCGTCCTACGCATTCGACGAAGTGACCTCGGTTGGAAGAAAGAAGGCGAACCGATTAATCCCAAGGAAGCTGAGGAAGAGGGCCTGATCACTATTTCAACCCTCAAGGCGCCACAGCCTGTCACAGATGAATCATCGACCGCTGGTGACTCGACCGCGCCTCCCAAGTCAGTCTCCGATCGATCGGTGCGAGAGAGTGTGAAGAAGGAGCCAAGCAATGTGTCTAGACAAACAATGAGCACTGAGGCGACGGTGCGTGCTTCTACCCTTGCAAAGGTCGAGAGTAAGCAAGATGCTGCTCGCGCGGCTATCATCAACGGCGGCGGCGAGAAGCCTGAGAAGAAAAAGAAAAAGAAGTCTGCAACCGCAGACACAGTGTCACAGATTTCTACTTCCACACGCGCAACAGCTCCAGCCCCTGCTCCATCTTACGCTCAAGCTGCTCAGAGCGCACCTTTGTCGAAATCGCCAGTTCCACGCGAAGCGCAGCCAGAGTCATCCAAGACATCTATCACTGAACCACCGGAGTGGGCCAAGCAGCTCATTAGCAAACACTTCCAGCCATCTGCAGCTACTGTTGAGCTTGATGCTAAGAAACTAGAGGAGGTTGTTCAAAATGAGATAACTAAAGGTTTCTCTCGCGAGCTTGACGTCATGTACAAGCGTTTCGATGAGGATAAACGTGTCATGAATGCTGCCAATGGTGCCAAACAGGAGGCTATTCTCCGGCTCGTCTCTAGTACATTGACCGACAACGTGGAGGGCGTCATCCGGAGAATGGTTGATGAGAATATCCGTGAGGTTATGCTTCCTGAAGTACTGGCAAAGACTGCGACTACACTCGAGCTGAGCATTGGTAGTAACCTAAAGACTACTTTAGGACCGCAGTTGTCAAAGGAGATCCCAGATGCTGTCGCTCGTGCTCTGAAGGCTCCCCATATTTTCCAGTCGCTCTCCGACCAAGTTGCTAAGAAGGTTGTTACACACGTTGAGCCACTAGTGACTACTTCTGTTGCGACTATCATCAATCCTGCGATCACAAACTTGGCTAGTGTCATAGAGAAACAGATTGGCGAGCAACTACGTCAAGCCCAAGCCCAACGACGCGAAGACTCTGCGAAAATTACGCAACTTACTGATACTGTGCATACCTGCCTCAATACTATTCAGGATATGGCAGCCACTCAAGCGGAGCTACAGGCCCAGGTAGTGAAGTTGCAACAATCGCTTCAACCGCAAGCACCACCACCACCACAGACTACTGTGCGCTCGCCTGCCGCTGCCCGTTCTCCAGTTAAGCAGAAGACGCCTGAAGAGCTAGAGACTGAAACCATTGCTCAATGTATGACAGATGGCCGCTATGAGCAGGGTACTATGCAATGGCTACAGTCCCGACGCACTACAGAACTCTTTGATGACGTTTTTATTCATTGTAATCCTGGTTATCTCCGTCAAGTAGGTCCGCTACTTGCTCTCTCAACAGGTGCAGTCGTCTCGGATGCTTTGGAGCGAAACACCCAGCAGCGGCTCGTTTGGTTGGATGCCGTATTGATGAATGTCAATCCTAATGTAAGTTATTGCAATTGATTCAACTGTGATTATTACTAACTACTTTTGAAGGACGACGATATCCGTGATATTGTGCCCAAGATCATGGATGTAGTCAAGCAGCGCCTAACTGATACTTACATGGCGCTTAATGAGAGCGCTCCCGGGGGAAGTCCTCTCCTGCGACGCATCTCTGCCTTGGTCAGCAAGTGCAACGAGGTATGATTTTCCAAGAGGACCCCTTTGAGACAAATACTGAAATAACTATATAGATGACTCGAGCTGCAGCACACTATGGTGCTCGGGTTTGAGGAATTGCGGAATCTTGTCGTCTCACCCCATTCAAGGCTGGATCTCGTGCTGAAAACGCCCCGATCTTAGGCTTCAACCCACCTGGTATAGATCTCTTCCGATCAGTCTCAGCTATGCGTCACAGGTATCTGTCAAATCAATAACCTCGCTCTTACTATTCTCAACTTGAGGATCGCATTGCGCCCGGTCATCATTGGCCACATCATCTTCTTTTAGTCGTTTTAACTGTGCTTTCGGATATAATGCCTTTCCCCTTCGGCTTCATTGAATTCTTCTCCCCTTTGTGCTGCTTCCAGCCTACCTTCACCATTGGGCGTCAGCCGTCAGAGCATTAGCGATGCTGGAATGCTCGTTTCTTCTTGCACGACGCTGGTATCTCATGGTGGGGTACATGGGTAGTAGGCAACGGCAACGATTAGTATTTGCATGTGCGAACGGGGCGGCATGTGTATCTGGGTTTATTTTCCTGGAGCACGGATGTGTATTATATAATTCGGCCTATTTGGTCATTGGAGAAATTGAAATGTTTGGCGTTGGTATACGATAATACTTGTGATTAGTGCTGTGATATTAGGGTTGTGAGCATCATCAAGTGAGCATATTTGATGTGGTTTCGGGTGACAATTTTAAGTATCGTTACCAAAGTCAACAACACTTTATACTAAAATGATATCGGAGGCATCATTGAGGGCCCAGGTAAGCAACATACCAACCCTCCCATGACCGCGCTCAAACTATGATAACTCAATGGCTTCTATTCTCCCAGGATCAAGTAGGGCTACTAGCCTTTATCGAGGCCGATACAAATCTCCGATGCGAACTGTAAGCAGCCACGACATGGTGTGGTCTCAAGTGAAGGAGGGTTCCTCCGGATTTTGCCATCAACATGGGAGTCCCCGCAAGTAAAGCCACGTGGGAATAGGTGCCAAACGCTATATTAAGTTCTAGTGGCTATCGATGCCGCAATACTTGGCAAGACGCATGTATCGTCAGACAGAGTTTTGATTGACAACGTATTGTAGAGCAACCCAACCACAATTCTCCAAGCGCTTTTAGTCAATGCTAAAGACCGTGTTCTCTTCGCTGTTTGCAGGGGTCCAGATGTTTAGATTCTAACTTTGATCTTGATATTCTACAAATGTTGCACAATGTTCATTTACTCATTCCACAGCGGGTCATTGTTCGATTCAAAATGTCTGGTCGCTGGGGTATGCATACAGTCTCACCGGCCATCGCCTGGTCAGTGATACCATTTGAAGCTTGACAGACTATTAATAACCGCACAGATTCGACCTATAGTCTCGTTGTTTGTATAGGTATTGGTTGGTAGAAGCGCAGAATTGAATCGTGCCTACGACCTCGGGAGCCACCAGGGTACACCGCGGCTATCAAATTCATTTGAGAGTGGAAAGTGCGCGAATCTTGGATATACGTGTCTCTTACTGGGTTTTCAGCTACCTCTACTATGTATACCCGCAATCGGAGTCGTGTCGACGCAACGACATGCATTTGCCTGCAAATGGAGATTCTCTGTCCAAATCATTGGCTTTACGCAAGCGGTATAGACTCCTAAAATCATGAAGGCTATTGCATGGCCTATCATTTACTTTGATTGCTTCTCTCTTGGGACCTCGAACAAGCTTCGCACAATGGGCGCTACAACAAGCATTGCCATTTGCAGCCGGGCGGGAGTCGCGACAACTTACAGCATTTCCAGCGATATGTTTTCGAGGCATCAATTTCTAATATTAAAGTACGGCCATCTGCAACATCTTGCGTTATTTAGCCAATCGTACCATTTTGCCGATCTGATACAACTCATGCGGAACCAGGATTCAGGCCATACCTGAAACACGACCTCAGGCAGCTCGGCAGCATCAGCCACTCACAGATTACGACGGCGCACTGCATAACGTTTCTTGCTGTTGAAGCGTTTTGGGGGTGGGATGTTGCTGGATGTGAACTTGCCGAAGATTGCATTGCCAAATTGGTGGAGAGTGACGCGTGCAGGGTGTCAAAAGTGAGATGGGCGAACAGGGCCGAGGGAGTGGCGAGGGAGTGCCTTATATACACCTTGAACTTCCCTAGACCGTCGGGTTCTTATTGTTTCTTGGTACTCGCTCATCACACCACACTCCTTTGGTCATCTTGGCCTTTTCGTACACTCGCTCATAATTGCAACATTGGAACTGGATTCACCTTTAACGACAACACACGACGCTCCATATAACATCACGATCAAATCATACCTTCTACCTCTAAACAAATATATTCAGATAAAATGGCGATCAGTTGGGTTCTTCCCGTTCGGGCGGTTCAAGCTCTACTTGCGCTCACTGTACTTGGTTTAATGGGATATGGTAAGCCATACACTACATTCACTGCGATAAGAGGACTCCGCTAATGCGCAACCAGTCTCTTCATGGTGGTCAACACACTGGCGCCAATCCTCGCCCTCGGAAGTAAACTTCCTGATTTTCGCACCATCATGGACGATTCTCGCGCTCGTTCCGCTCATCGTAGTCCCACTCAAATTCTCAAACATGCTATCATCGCGGGGAGCGCAGATCGGCATGCTCGCACTTGAGGGATTGACTATGCTCCACTGGTTTGGTGGATTCATTGCGCTGGCCGTCTTCCTAAGCGACAGGATCTGCTTTGGCACTGTATGTGATGTTGCGCGCGCGAGCACTGCGCTGAGTGGACTGAACTGGCTCGTTTGGGCCGTTACATTCGTCTTTGGAGTTGTCCAGATGGTCAAGGGAGGCAATGGAGGTTTCAGCTTTGGAAAGAGCCAAACAGAGGCGAAGGTGGAGATGCATCAGGGAGTTTAAAAGACAAGAGATCATCGCCTTGTGATGAGTTGCGTTGGATTGAAACCTATGTCGAACGGAACGATGTGTATGAGGAAACGCGTTCCTCGAGGCGCAAGGCGGAAGGCGATCATCAGGTATGATTGTCGCGCATCGGGTCGATTGGACCAATGGCCGAAAGGCAATAATGTTCTTTTTGAACGCTTCTCGTATATATCCACAATTGAATTGATGCCTAGATTACTAAACTTTTGGAATTCTGTGACATAGACTGACATGAATTAGGGCTACGCAAGAACTCATAACATGACGTAGATAAACGGCACATATTTGCTTTTCGAATTCGATTTTCAGGCGGCTTTGCTGTTGCCGGGAGCATTCACCATAATCTAGGCTGGTGATGCATAGTATAAACAGTGCAATCATTCATGCGCCACGACCGGAGAAACGACCCGGGAAAAGGCGTGAACGATGCGCTCAAATCATTATTATACTCCGCCGGTATGCCATGATAACAAATGGCTTGGCCTCAATGGACTTCCCGAACTGCAAAGACTCACTCTGTTTCGGCAAATCAGAGGCATTAGCGCAAACAAAACATATGCGCTTATTCATCAGGCGTGTACACAAACGGCACCTCGACCGGTATTCAGGAAAACTCCAGCTGTAGGTTAGACTCGCCTCCCTTGACGCGTTACCTACTCTAAGTAGCTGTTCATCTCCACTCTCTTAAATCACACGCAGCCTGTAATACAATATTGAAACATCTTGAAGAACGAGAGATATTGTTTGAACGAACTTGGTAGGGCGCAGAGTTTGTCTGATTCACCAATGGCTAGTGCCTCGCGGTTCATGCCTTATGAAGCCGTGCTGAAACCGAGCAGAGACGTGGTGCCCCTTGGAGGATGCTCGGCTGCAGGCCCGCCGACGCACTTCCGCCGCGTGGACAAGTGTATATCCAACAGATGGATTGTTGGTGTCTAGGAAAAGAAGTAAGACATAGGGAGCACCTTCTACTCTTGAGCTCTGCAAAAATGGCAGGAAATCGTTGTGCTTGGAGGTCGTGGTTGGAACAAAGGTGCGGTGCTTACTGCATTTGTCCTAGGTTGAGGCTTGGACTGAAACTGCTCGTGCCTGATCTACGCCAGGGAACCTGACGTTACCCGGATTCGAGCTGTCACAATGCCACCCGGTTTGTCGCCATTGCTGGTCAGCATCTGGATGTTTCTCGATGGCCGTTGCTGTATCATGTTGAACTTGGGTCGGGGAAGCGCGGCGTATTTTCTCTGTGCTGTGGTAATGCACGTCGGACGAGTATCCTGGGTATGTTTGTAGAACACTTCGGAAAGTTTGTCAAGTCAAGAACTGAGATGCTGAGAATGATGGAACTGTACCAACATTGCCAATGCACTTGGCGAGTTACGACTGACATTCGAGGCCGCAGATCAGGGCGCAGGGGTTCTTGGAGACGGAGCCTATGCAAGGCACGGGGTGATACGTGTGCAATGCGCGATATCAGCACACCGGCCGCAAGTGCTTGGACTTACGAAACAAAGTAAGTCAAATGCTATGTACTTCCCCATCTCTACGGCCCAAACGAGTTCAGAACTCTCCATCTACCACTCCCCTCTTGTATAAACACCACAGCCCTTGCGCGGACGAGCAAACTTTGAAACGATAAACCTTCTTCAGATAGGAAGAACCGCTACTGGATAAGATCTTGAGGATGCCGAAGACCGTCACGTTCACAACGATTACGCCATTGCCGGCGGGCATTACCAGGAAGAGTGTTCTGGAGATGTACCAAGATCATCTATCAATGATTGATCTCAACCCACTCGTCGTTGAAAGGTTCAAATGCAGACCACCTGCCTATGCGCCGGCAGAGGAATATTTCACAACAGCTTGGTATACGATTAAAGGTATTTCATTCCGTCTTTGTAATGCCGTAAGGACAACCACTGACGTTTGGAAGACAAAGTTTCGTACTTACCCGGTGGTCTCGCGACAGGCTCTGTGTCCTACCACGCGTGCTTTGATGACATGCCTGATGGCCTCGAAACGCATGTCTATGCGCCTCTTGGGCTTGATATCCGTGGGAAATGGACTGTAGGTGGTTCATTCCCAGGCGAGCCCGCGCAACCAGTCGAAAAAGGTATCAAGGTTCCGCGGTACGGCCTCTACATTCGGGAAGATGTGAGGATGACTTGCTCAACATTTCTAATGGGCTTCGTCAAGCGAACATTCAAGGACTCACACTCAGCTTTGGTTGAGAAGCTGGTAGAGAGGGCGCACATACTGGAGTCTAACTTCGCAAACCAACGGCTTCAAGCACTTCGAAATGTTGATCCCGGCGAAAGGATGGCCATTGGCGATATATTTATCGCTCCACCACCCGACTACCAACCACCAAGCTATACTCCCCTGCCGAATAGAACCCCATTCCAGGGTGCACCGCTGTCTCTTTTCCCAACCTGCGCTCCACTCCCCGCAATTCCCCTACAACGAAGTCGAAGCCGAACAGATGCCAAACCCTGTCCTAACGAGTGCTTACTCCCAATACAAGCAACACACTCGCGAAGCTACAGTGACCCAATAGCATCTCCGAGTTTCTCATCAGCTACTACGCTCGTCTCAGAATCAGATAAGCCATTTGTACCTCCAAAGGATGACCATGACGACCATTATTCCCCGACAACTTTGAAATTCGCCTTCATCGATGAGCCAAATCCATCCCCATCCACAGCACCCGAGGATGGCCTTTATCTCCTTCCCGCAACAACATATAATGTCCGTGATTCTGCAGAGGAAGACCATTCAATCTTTTTGCATCCCGGGAATCATCACCAACAAGGAAGCAATGTCTCGATTGAACCACCACGCGTTTCATACACACCTGGAGAGCGGCCTATCTCATTTACCTTCCCCAACGATACACGGTTCGACAGAACTTCACAAAGCGAGATCACCAATACCGACCCCCATCACAACATCCTCAATGATATCGACGACGCGATCGACCAGGTGTTCTTATTCACGGTCCCAGCCCACTCAACTACGGATGAAAGCTATCGATACCCCAGCCAACCTTCGACGAGGAATTCTTCACTCTACAGCGTCTCATCATCTATCGTCATCGAAACCCTACCAGCCACAACGTATAAGCCAGAGCCTATATTGCCCAGCACAAAGTACGAACTGAAACAACAACCCACCAGGAAAGATTCAATAATCCCGTATAATATCCAAGACAAAGAGCTGCCGCCGGTGCCCGTAGACCAAGACTAGAAGCAAATTTTCCCTGTGTTTGAGAAAGAGTCTAGATTCCCGTTTCTCACGATACCATTGATTTTCATTCCCCCCCCCCCAACCTTTCTCTCCTCTCCACGTTTCGAGATTGAAAGAGCCAAGGGGGATGGGAAAAAAAGTCCGTCATTTCTTTTTTTTTTCTTTTTTCCCCCCCCTCTCTTTTTCTTGTATATACCCGCAAATCTCGCAACGGAGTTCTGTTGCACATAGACGCCCGAATCCGAACAACTAGGGGGGAAGGCGATTTTTTCTTGACAATACTCTGTTTCGCAATTTGCTTCCGTGAGATGCTTTTGGTGCGATGGCCGCGCTTGTGTGTTTTATTTCATGCTGGAGAGCCCCGTCTAGCTTGGTGCCTCGGGCTGTGTGTTACGGCGGCTTGGGTGGTATCACAATGATGGAGGTGACGGGGGGTATCTCGGAGAGGCGTTATCGCGGCCTAATGAATGTAAAATTTGGGCCGGTGGTGCCGGGGTTGTGATGTGCTGGTTGAGTGGATTGAATATGCTGTTTCTTTTGCTCGCCGCTCTGCGTGCTCAGGCAACGCACACTATTCCAGTATGGCTTTTGTGCCTGGTCGTGATAGTAAGCGATTGAAATTGATGAGACGGTTGTAGTTTATTCAATGATCTTGATGTACTACAAATCATCTCAAGCTCTGGTAGACTCATATTGACTGCATCATTGTCTTCCCTCTTTAGCAGCAGCTTCCTGCTTAGCATCATTTGCCCCTCCAGCACCAGCTACACTCCCAGAACCTTGCTCCAAATCCTCTGTGGCCTTCCCATTACTACATCCACCCCGTTCTCCAACCCTCTCATCAGAACTCC
This sequence comes from Ophiosphaerella herpotricha, assembly GCA_028458525.1. Taxonomy (NCBI): domain Eukaryota; kingdom Fungi; phylum Ascomycota; class Dothideomycetes; order Pleosporales; family Phaeosphaeriaceae; genus Ophiosphaerella; species Ophiosphaerella herpotricha. The sequence goes on from JALNQK010000009.1 coordinate 247,021, forward strand.
CAATAACTGCCCGCCACGCCCTTGAGAATGCCTCCTTCCCCTCCGCCTCTATCTTTCTCTCGTCCTCCCTTTTCCTATTCGCTTCGTGCTCCATATTCCTATCCACTTCGTGCTCCATCTCCCTATCCACCTCCTGTCCCTTCTCCCTCTCCCCTCCACCCACCCCTTCAACCACAAGCCTAACCAACCTCAGCCTCTCCTCCTCATCCTCTTCCTCTTCCTCATACTCCCCCTCCTCCCCCTCCTCCCCACCCAACCCCTCACTCCCACTCCCAACCACCCACTCAGGCCCCACCAACCTATTCTCCCACTCCCCCCGGCGCTTTCCCCTCTTAACCGCAAAAAGCAGCGACGAAGTATGCAAATGCGCCAAATACCGCGTTTTCCGCCGACGCACAAGATACGGGACGACCGGCGCACACGCAGCCTCCTAGTGCTGCTGCGGATCCCGTTGCCACGCCTCGACCTGCAGATGGGCTTTTTTCGTGCGCTTGGGGGCTAGGGTGTCGGCGGGCCAGATGGGCACGACTTGGGTGTCGGCGGGCGGCACGCATTGTGAGTAGAAGCGCTTTTTGGAGGCAGCGAGGGTGGCAGTGCGGATGTAGCGGACTGGGGGTGAGGACATGCGGGGGGCTGTTATGGTTGGGCTGGGAATGGTTCGACGGGAGCCTTTGTTATAGGCTGTTTGGAAGGAGGCGCGCCCAAGGGTGGTGAGGGGGAGATCTAGGGGCTTTGGGCGCGGGGTTGGAGGTGGGGGTGGAGATGGAGATGGGGATGGGGATGGAGATGGAGATGGTAGTATCTGGGTGTCTGGAGGGTGTGGGGGTGACGAGGGTGCATGCTCGAGGGACGGTAGTGGTGCGGCCATGGCTCTTGCTCGTTTTATCTGGTCGTCGGCAAGCTTCATCATCTGCAGCTGTTCGTGTGCCTTTGCCGTCATCATCTTCTCGCTCCATTGCATCTTCCGACCATTTTCGAGGCTCCACTCGTTGTCCTTTTTTGTTCTTGGGCGCGGGCAGCCTGGATCACAGCCTTCGTCAAGGCATCTCGGTGGTAGATCGGCAATTTCTTCGCCTTCCCAATCAAGCTCCGTGGGCCGTTGAGAGCGAGGGAAAAGATGTCTGTTTTCGTGGAATCTTGGATGATAAATTGACGGATTCGGGTCCTCGATGCGAACAATCCAATATCGGCATTCCCTAATGGCCTCGACGAATGTGACAGTCCGATCGGCATTGATAGGGTCGTTCTTAAATGATTCCATGATTTCTACTGCACGATCTTTGGGCCAGTTCTGGATATAGTGTAGCATCTGGTTGATTTCGTCAATGAATGTGTTTGACAGAATGTAATCGGTGTGTATTCGGTTTTTGCTTAGATTCAGTGGTCCTCTGGTACCTCCCAGCTTTCGCCATGACTGTGACGGAGGGGGCGTGGCTTCGACAAGTCGAAATTTTTCTCCCGATAGTAGTTGATCGGGATCTGGATCGATGTGGGCACTTGAAAGAAGCTTCTGACTCCTGGTCCCAACATGGAGGTATTGCCCATATAGTATCTGACTTCCAACACTTCCACTGCTAGCACGCTTTTTGCGGGTGTGGGGAGGAAGAACATGCTTTTTAAGCTCGCGTGGTGCAGGCTCATCTTGCATAATTTCATCGTTAGGTGAGTGTTTCCGTCTTGTATCCCTTGCTTCCTCGTGGTCATGTCGCCTGCGCTTTCTACTCAACTGTACATTCTTGGCCTCGCTCTCCGCAATCTCATTTTCCTTCTTAATCTCAAAGTATCGTTTCCTTATGGACTCGCGAATTGCTCGATATGAGTCATCGGTCTCCTGATTTCGCTTTGTCATGCTCAGTGCTGCCTGTACTTGCTGCGTTTCTGCAGGCTTCTTGTCTTGCTCAACACTAGCTTGCTCCCACTGCTTCTCTGCGCCGTCGTCCTTCATCTGGGCGGCGCGCGCAAGGACCTCATTGATTCTCATTTGCTGGGCTCGGTCTGGTTGCTGTACTACTGGCTCTACCGCTTCACTTCCGTCGGAGGCAAGACCTATCTGCGACAACCAACTTTGAGTCTGCGCGCGTAAGGCTTTGCTGTCATCACCTGCACTCGGTCCCACACTCTTACTCGCTCTTTCAATCTGTTCCTCGGTCGTCGACTCAAACATGCCGTCAATGTCGCTAGGATGCTCCATGTTGTCATGTATGTGAGGTGTTAAGGTGAATCTAGTATGAGAATGATTTGCTAAGTTTTGTAGATTCGCAAGTATAATAATGGTATCGGACGAAGGAATGTTGTCGGTACGTTGAGCCGCTTGAGGAACCCGTTGAGCTGCTGCTTAGAACAAGATCCAGCCCCAAATAATGTCACTTCCTGCACACCGGCACCGAAGTGCGACTGCTGCATGCACGATACCGGGATGGGAAAGTTGGGGAAAGTGCAAGGATGTGTCGAGTCGGTCGCCTTGAGCCACTGAACCATGACCTACACTCTGAGCCATACCCACGGTTGGAATCACTACCCCAAGTATTCCCCACCCCACAATTTGCTCACATCCCCGACAGTATTCATACACCCATCCACCCTCATTCAAACTTCATAGTATTAACAATGCTTCCAATCCCCTCCACGTAAATCTCGACCACATCTCCATCCTTCAAAAAACCCTTTGGCTCCATGAACAACCCCACCCCACTGGGTGTCCCTGTAAGAATCGCCGTTCCGGCCCTCAACGTCGTGCCGCGCGACAAATGCTCGACAATTTTACCCACGGAATAAATCATATCGTCAGTACCCGTCTTTTGCCTCGTCTCGCCATTAACCTTGGTCCAATAGGTGAGTTTGTGCGGGTCGGGTACTATACGGGGACTCGCAATGCAAGGGCCCAGCGGCGCGAAGTGGTCAAAGGACTTGGCATACCCGAACTGGCCGCCGGAGACGGAGGCGGGGAGTTGGTAGTTGCGGGCGGAGACGTCGTTGGCAACGGTGTAGCCTAGGACGTGGGAGGCGAAGTCGGCGGCGCTCACGTTTTTGCAGTCGTCCTTGATGATGAGGGTGAGTTCGCCTTCGTAATCGAGCATGGATTGGCAGTCTTTATGGATGGGAATGGGGTCGAGGGGGCCGGCAAGCGCATCACTAGGCTTCATGAAGATAGCGGGATTTTGAGGGATTTCGAGCTGGGGGTTGTGGTTAATGGTCATGTATGGGCGGGATATAGTTAGAGCTTCGACGTACGTTACATTCCTCGGCATGGCGTCTGTAGTTTAGGCCTACGCATAGAATGATGTTTGTCGTTTCGAGTGGACATAGAAGCTTTTCTACTTTCGCTTTCTGGTCTGTTTTCTTGAAGCCGGTCTTTACATCACCTTCTATAACCTCTACTTCCATACCCTCGATTTCTCGTGTCGGTGTTTCTTTCTCAAGATTACCATACTTGATCTTCCCGTTACGGGTCTCGAAGCGGATTAAGCGATCAAAAGCTGTCATCTTGGTTGAACTGGGAGATCTTGGGTCTCTGTGTGTATGTGAGTATGCTCTAGACGCCTGTATACCGTGAAATAAATTATTGTAAACTAATCGCGACGTCAAAGGAGTCCTCGCTTGTAATAGACAAGCAGCCGATCTAACAAGCATGAAGAAAACGTAATCTCCCGGGACTCCAGCTACTTAAGAGCACATCACCGTCTCGTTGCGGAACACAAAGTGCCCCACGTCTAGCCGCGGGGCATTACGTCGGCAAGTGGCAGGCAGCACGGGATCGCGCGTCAAGACCATCAGCAAAGGAAGTGGAGCCGATGCTGGAAGAATGTTGATCCATGACTTTGGCCCGTCAATGAAATTGGTTAGAATTGACGGTGTAAACGTTTGATGCAAGATTGAACTCGACCAAGTTGATTCTATCCGCTCATTTCTACGTCTCCATTACTTGTCTCTGCTATGGAGTTGGGATCAAGTCTACTCAGACATCCAGGGCAATTGTGCAGTACCATGTGCGCAAACATGTCGCAGTCTATGCAAAAATGACTTTCACATGCCCTGCATTCGTATCGTCCAGACTCGCTGGCTTTTTGTTCTTCACTGTCGTCTGCGTCTTGTTTCTGTCCGTTTGTTTCTTTACTTTGTTCTCCTTGCGTGCGCTGTTTGTCTGATGCTGGCGGTTCGGAGAACGAGGAAAGACAGCCCACGCATTCTACACTGCCCTTTTCGCGAGCTCGCGCCCAACTTACTACGATCCAATTGCGTAGGGGAAATAGGTGATGATAGCTTCGCGCAAGATGTGTGGATAGAAGGAGAGTGAGTTGACAGCTGGGGCAAGTGACAGGCAAGCTGCAAACCTTTGCACTACATCTTGAGCAGGTATAACCGCCTAATGTGAGATTGCCGTGACACGCGCACATGGTAGGCTTGTCCTCTACCACGCGCGATGGAAATCCCATCATCATGAGCGCTGCTACTGATTCAGGTGCCGAAGAGTTAACTGCAGTGGCTGTCTGGCGGACTACTGGAGGCGTTGTAGTGGCTATCAGTAGCTCCTTTAGCATTTCTTGATCGGTGGCAATGGTATATTCGCTAGCATCTCCTGCATTTGTTCGTGCAACAATCTCCTGGCAAATCTTGAGCCGCGCGCCCATGCCAATGATACTAACACGTATCCGATCTCGCGCGCATGCCTTGATGGTCTGATGTATGTCTCCGGGGTCAAGTGATAGAAGTGATCCAAAGACCACGATGGCCTCTCTGGTTCCATGGCTCGGTGTATGATATAACGTTGCCCTTGCTAGCTCCAGCGCGTTCTGCAAACTGGGCGCACCCTTGGGCTCCTTGCCATCTTCTTTGCTTCGCAGCCCTTGTATCGCAGCAACATGTTCTGCTGGGTTCCCTGACAACTCGGACACGCGTATGCACACGCCGTCATGCATGCCCAATATGCTCATTTGGGAGATGGGGTTCTGCTCGAAGAATTCGCGAACGTAGTCTTGGGTGTAGTTGATCATGGTAATGTAGCGGTTCGGCCGCATATCCTTTTCTAGCATTGCTTCTGAGAGGTCCAGCACCAGTACCACATGCCGTATTATACCTCGTTGGAAGGGCTTTGTGTCTTTTCGTAACCGCTTCCGCTTCCGCTCCTCCTCGCGCTCCTGTACACTTTGCTCCAACGACGCGTCTTCCACAGTCGCGATTGTCTTCTCCACCGTTCGTGAGTACTCTGTTTCCCATGCATGGCGTTTTGGCGGTGGCTGGTCGTCCTTTGTGCGTCTCTTGCCTGTTCCCTGTGCTCGCGTGCTTGTTCCAGCAGTGGAAGGACCGGCCTTTGAGCTTACGTACTCTTCGTCTGATCCGTCTTCGCCCTCGAATTCGTAATCAGAATCGGCCATGGCTGGTTGGCCCGCAGGTCACTGGTATTGATAGCCAGATTGGGAATATTTGCTGTGCACCAGCTGCTCGAAGTGATTCCGAGGGTGGAGTAGGCAAAGTTGTCATAGGTAGGCGTTTCAACTCTTACCTGTGTAGGCGGGAGCTGCCAAGAATTGCCCGGCTGCCAGGCCCTTTGTCTCTCACGAGAGTTGGGACATGGAAACACAGCGGAATATCATGCAAGCGTTCCGAATTTCGCGTTTGCTCTTACAAATGTGGATAGCTAGGTATGCACGATAACAGGAAAACACGTGATGATCGGCGCTACCTCGACCTTCTCACATACAAGTGCAAGCGGCGAGTTTTTAATGTCATTCCTGTGTAAAACATTATCTGTGTATCGCGCGATACTCCAGCAGACAACAGCATGAGGCGAAACGCGCCCCAAGACCCCCAAAATGGTATATCTACGCTATGCTGGAAATCATGAAACATTATATTGCACCTTTTGACCCCTCCACATGTTCCCAGCTTCATCAATTATACGCCCCAGAGCCTGCCACATTTGGCATTGGCCAGTCATCTTCGGTGATGCTCGACCAAAATACCCACACCATTACTACTGCTAACAGGGTGAAGAGCGACTCAAAGAGGCCGCCATTGATCTTGCCGTCTGTGCCATTGCAAATATGCACGCTGACGACGTACTGGAAGATCTGTCCAATGGCAAAGAGAAGGGCTGCACCAACGAGGTATACTAGACAAGGATATCAGTCATGGCTATGATCACAAAAACGGCATGTACGTACGCATTGGCTTCCGTTCTCCGAGCACACGCAGGACCAAGAAGGCCTCTAATAGGAAGAAGATGACGAGGAAGATCAAAGGCACAAGCTGGTATAATGTGTATAGAGCGTAGGCCTGGTTGGGGGTGGTGAGGGTGTCGTCCCAGTAGCCGGTCCAGCTGAAGCCCGTATCGAGCGCGATGTAGCCGGTGCCGACGAAGATCAGGACAGAGGATAAGAGGAGCAGGCCGATGGAGACTGCAGTACCGTCATCGAGAAGCTGGTAACCAACGGCACCGTTCAGCATGAGTATCCACGAGGTTGCGGTGATTGCGCCGATGTGTATCGCGACAAAAGCCTGTGGTGATGATTAGATGAAGGTTCGGCACGAAGCTAGGCTGTGGACGTACGAGGCGCACTGTATTGCTCAGCGGGAAGCCGCCGATGGTGAAGATCTCGCATATGGAGATGATGATGTAGCCGACGAGAAAGACTTGCATTTCTCTGGTCGCCGTTAGTCCCCAAGCTTGCAGACAGCGTTTTACTTCGCGTACCTCCTTCCCACAGCAGCCTTCTTCCTCTGTGATCTCCATATCAGGAATATGGTAACGAGGACGGCGATTGCAGAAATTAATATCGAGCCTGGGACGGTTAGCGGTGAGTCAATACGAGCGCGTCACCGTGGACTGACCGAGGTTGCGCAGTCTATTCTCGCCGCCGACTGGGAAGCCGCTCAGTGTGCAGCCTCCCCATCCTTGATCAAATCGTGCAGCAGATTCGTTGAAGAGCTGGAAGGCACGGCGGTTAGCGTCGCGCTCACGCGATGGTGGTGATGGGGAAGGGTGTGTTGGCGACGTACATAGCAGACTGCGCAAAAAGATTAGATTAGGTTTGAAGAAGTCGCGGAAGGTTTGCTTGTCATGCTTACTTGGTAGGGTGGACCACTTGTTGCCTGTGTCGCGACAGAAGTGGTCAAACTTGCCGTACCTCGACATGGCTGGCTAGGGCGGAGCGCAGCCTTGCAATCACAGTAAATAGGTCAGGAGCAGAGTTGGAGACGTGCAGGCCAGCGATGCGCAGCGCAGGCAATCAGCAGGTCTAAGGCGGGTTATCGGGGTGGTAGATGGTGTCTAGTATGGGCTGCGAAAGATGATGTGCGACAGCGTGGCTGGGGGCAGGTTGCAAAAGAGAAACTTGGAAGTTGCCAAGCGTTTGGTAACCACGGGGGATGCGATGGTGTGGCTTCAATAGCAGGGTTCGAGCTTCCACCGTTTCGTGGATCAATGCGCTTGCTCGAGTGTGAATTGGCGAGTCAGGGCGTTTGAGGACGCTGTCTGCTGGCAAGCGGAGAGACGTATTTTGTGTGGCATTGGCTGCTGCGCGACACTGCCTGGCCTCAATCAGGAGCAAGACAGGATCGCGTCGAGCAGATGGAGCAATTAAAGATACAGCCAATCAGCGCACGGCAAGGTGCAGGCTAACATGTTTCAGAAGCATCATCACCGGCCAGCGGAGCCTGTCCGCGGCAGAACAAGCCACCTTGTCGTGCAACCGACTCTCGCGCATAATGACGATAGATTATTTCGAGGGCATGGACCTGCTGTGCTTGCTCTGCCTGAAGAGGGCAATGGAGCTTCGGCTGTGTCCTGTAGGTCATACTGTGTGCTATGCAGCTATCTGCTGCCAAACTGCCGACTGGGCGTGACGGCGGCACGCCTGGGGCCGTTTCATTCCAAACGCGACCTTGCTGCGGCGCTACACATTACAGACGCCAAAAAGCCTTGTGTCTTGTCAGTTGTCATCGAGGGGGGCACAGCATGGGAGCGAGCGATTTTTAGCATCAGGCCGTTGATGTGCTTGAACATGACGGAATGGTTATCGCTATCCAGGAGGCATAACCCAGCTGTTTCTCGCGTATCCTGGGAGCAATCACGACTCCGCATATAAATAGCCCCCAGAAACAACATTGTGCACGGGGGGAACCTGGTTAATTCATGCCGTTGGTGTTTCTCGGCTGCCAGTGTGCACACTGCAAGAAGTCAACAAGATCGACGGCAGCAATTGAGCAAGGCGAGCTCACATGGCGCGCACATGTCAAGTCCTTTTTCCCCAGGCGCCAGGTAGATGATCAAGGTTTGCATGGGTAGGTGCACACGTGAAAGCCGTCCAAAAAAGAGCAAATACAATCTGGGAAAACACTTTGACCCGCCCGTAATAGGCTTTACTGGTCGTCCACTTGCCAGGCAGGCTCCCAATGGAGAAGGCGTGATAACGTGACTTCATATGTCCCTCCATCACACAATCTGCCACATTGGAGTGCCAGCAGATGAATCTTCGTCTCACCGACAATACTGCAAATCCATCGCAGCAGTAGAGGTCACCCCTCCCTCTGCCCTTCTCTGCAGCTGTGCATCACCGCGCATCGCGTCCCACCAACACAGGCCATCATGCCCGATTCGGCCGGGCCGAGCAGGGAGGCCGCCAAGATCCTCCACCGACCCGGCCTGGCTGCATCATTGCTAGGCAAGGCCAACAGCTCTGTCACGGATCAGTTCAGCTTGCATACCATCACCTGTTTTCATTATCTGAGCACAGAACGCAGCACCATCGTGCTCTCCCCCAAATGTGACCGGCCTTGACCGCCCTCGCGCTAGCCTTTCTCGCTCGCTCCTTGTCGGCTGCCTCGACCCTGTGACGTGCCGCATCGGCCGCTTTTCTTTCCTCCATCCAACTACTTCCACTAACTGTGGAGTTGGGCTGCTCCGCAACAGCCTGCCATCGTCAAGATTCCTTCCAACTCGCACAACGCCAGGAGGCCCGCCAACATCCCTCTCCACACCCTCTCGTCCTCCTCACGGCCTAGAGACCAGGATTCTGCTCATCTCCTCAACGACCACGATAAGGACAGCGTCCGCTCGTCCTTTGACACCCCCTCCTCCGAATCCGACCTTTCTGTCTGGAGTGATACCGGAGATTTGGTCGACCAACTTGCTGACCAAGAGGATCCCCTCCGTATTCGTCTGCAAGACTCCCTCGAACGCGGCCAGTCCACCTCCCACCACCGCCAGCAAAAGCGTGCACGCTTCCAGTCCCAGGACAGTCTCAACGAGAAGGGAGACGGCCCTATCAGAAAGGAAGACATTGAGATCCCAGACGTTGGGCTACGAACTATTTCCAAGGCGGAGAAGATACTTGCTGCTATCATGGCACCCAACGATGGACCCTCCCGTATCCACGGGCTGCATGGCAAAAAACTGATGTTGGTCAAAGGCTCCTATAATTCATACGCGTAAAGTACTGATGAGTGGTAGCTACTTCACAAGTATTTTCGTTTCATTAGGTGTGTTCCTCTTTGGTTACGACCAGGGAGTCATGTCTGGAATCATAACGTGCGCCGTCCCGAACCCCTCCGTACTCGAGCAAATCTGATAGCGCAATGCAGGGGAATATATTTCAAGGACTACTTTAACCAGCCCACCGCTGCTGAGCTGGGTACCATGGTCGCTATCCTGGAAGTGGGGGCCTTCATCTCGTCGTTGGTGGTTGGCAAGATAGGTGACATCCTAGGCCGCCGAAGGACTATCCTATACGGCTCTCTCATTTTCATCATTGGCGGGGCGCTCCAGACCTTTGCTACTGGTATGACTATGATGCTGCTGGGAAGAATCATTGCTGGTCTCGGTGTTGGAACACTGTCGACCATCGTTCCAGTCTACCAATCCGAGATTTCACCACCTCATAATCGAGGAAGGATGGGATGCATCGAGTTTACAGGAAACATCACTGGATATGCTGCCAGTGTCTGGGTTGATTATTTTTGCAGTTACATCAAGAACGACTGGGCCTGGAGAGTTCCATTGTTCATGCAAATCGTCATGGGCAGCCTCCTGGCTGCCGGCAGTCTGCTCATCTGCGAATCACCTCGGTTCGTGTTAGACCAATATCACGACACTCTATGCTAACGTATACAGATGGCTTCTGGACAACGATCATGATGAAGAAGGAATAGTGGTGATTGCAAACTTGTATGGAAAGGGCGACATCCACAATCCAAAGGCCCGCGAAGAATACCGAGAAATCAAGATGAACGTGCTCCTCGGGCGCCAAGAAGGCGAGCGATCGTATACCGACATGTTCAAGCGATACTACAAGCGTGTCTTCATTGCCATGTCTGCCCAGGCACTTGCACAACTGAACGGCATCAACGTTATCTCGTACTATGCACCCCTTGTTTTTGAAGAAGCTGGCTGGTACGGCCGCCAGGCTATCCTTATGACTGGCATCAACGCTATCACATATCTATTATCGACAATCCCCCCCTGGTACATCGTCGACACATTGGGGCGTAGAAAGATTCTCCTCTCTGGTGCCTTGGCCATGGTGTTCTCGCTATCCGCCATTTCCTACTTCATCTACCTGCAGGCCAGTTGGACGCCGAACATGGTAGTTATATTTGTTATGATCTATAACGCCGCCTTCGGATACTCATGGGGCCCAATCCCTTGGCTGTACCCGCCCGAGATTCTGCCGCTCAGCATTCGTGCCAAGGGTGCTAGTTTAAGTACTGCAACGAACTGGGCATTCAACTGGCTTGTGGGAGAGATGACGCCGATATTGCAGGAGCGTATCCAGTGGCGCCTTTATCTTATTCATGCTTTCTTTTGTGCTGCCAGTTTTGTTATTGGTAAGTGGGGTTCCTCTTCTATGATTTACGGATGACTAACTCGCGCAGTTTACTTCATTTACCCAGAGACAGCCAACGTCCGTCTCGAAGACATGAACTCGTTGTTTGGAGATGCAACTTCCGTGATGCCCACCCCACAAACGCTCGCTGAGGCAGAGTCACTCTTCAGCGGACATGGACGTGGTTCTCCCGTGCCCTCGCTCGACATCCAAAGAGGACGTGCAGCCGACCAAGCGATTCCCGGATTGAGCATTGATCCGCCCGACCTCGAAGACGGAAAGGCAGTAGCCAAGTCTGAGGGAGAAACTAGCGAAGGGATTGGAGGTTGGATCTCAAATATTGTTAAGAGGAACAAAGGAAATGGCGAAGGCGACAGCTCGAACGGGAGGTATAGAAGAGTGGGACAAGACGAGGACTAAGAAACGTACAAGGTCATGCAATGAGTGGCATATTTTAGACTTTTGGACATAATATGTCCTTGACTGGCATTAGTAGCGACATGGTTTTATATCCACGAGCGAGCTATTCCGCCTCGCAGACGCGATTTTCGGCTTCGGAAAGGTGTAGAGAAGATGCTCGGCAGAGAAGGTCTTTCGGCCGCTTGTATTGTATAGAGGCATTTGGTAGAGGCGCGTTTCGTTGCGCAGGATACTTGGAAAGTGAATATAAGCTTAGTGACTGTACCTTTGTTTCGCTCATTTCCAAGACAGTGTATTCGCTACTAGATTCTCAACAAGTCTAGACAGGAGAGCTGAGATGGGCGCTGTTCATCCTTTCACGTGATGCGCCATCGAGTGCAAGGTGTCCCCTTGGCATTCAGCTATTTTGGGTACAGCCCACCTCCCCTTCGACTATCGCAGCACAGCGCAGGGGCAACCGTGCCTTACTTTTTCCCTTGGGGCGTTCTATCAAGTCGTTCTATTCATCCGGCCTGGGACTCGTTCCCTCTTTCACATTTCTTCCCTCCGCGAAGGATTCACTCTTTCGAGTTTGCTCTTCGTCTTGCGACCAGAGCTTCGGTTGCACGGTAGCTTCAGCAAATCTCGCCATTGAGTTTCAGCCGCGAGTCGACTGCGGACACGTCGCTATTTAGCGCGTTGCACATCTAGAGAGCGGATTCTATTAGTTGCTGCTTGCAATTATGGCGGCTGCACGCACAACTGGAGCCGATGCTCAAGCGGAGGAGCTGCGGAGGAGAAATGTAGCTTCACAGTCCCCCGCCGCGCCGGTGGTAGCAGCGGCCCCAACGAAGGAGAAGTCAAAAGAAAAGGTACTGGACTTCTACACAAGCGCGATTGGGTTTTTATTGACTAGCCTCAGGCTTTTGACATTATCTCCTTCATCGATGAATACGAGTTCATATGGGCGCCGCTGATATTCACCTTCCTGGCCTTCTTCACACGCATGTACAAGATTGGCCTCTCGCCAATCGTCACTTGGGATGAGGCCCAGTAAGTAGAACTGCTGGACCTTGCTTGAATCCACTAACAGAGGATAGTTTTGGCAAGTTCGGGTCGCATTACCTCAAACGGGAGTTCTACTTCGACGTTCACCCTCCGCTCGGCAAGATGCTCGTCGGTCTCTCTGGATACTTGGCAGGATACAACGGATCTTTTGAGTTCAAGTCCGGCGAGACATACCCCGAAGAGCTGAATTACACCTTCATGCGCCTGTTCAATTCTGCGTTTGGTGCTGTCTGCGTCCCTCTAGCATACTTCACTGCGAAGGAGTTGAACTTCAAGAGGCCCACCGTCTGGTTCGTCACCTTGGCTGTTCTTTGCGAGAACTCATACACCACTATTAGCCGCTTCATCTTGCTCGATGCTATGCTACTCTGCTTCACCTTCACCACTGTTTTCTGCTGGTCAAAGTTCCATCGCCAGCAAAAGGATCCCTTTTCCCCGGAGTGGGGGCTGTGGCTCATGTTAACTGGCGTCTCGATTGGGTGCGTCTGTAGTGTGAAGTGGGTTGGCTTCTTCGTTACAGCTCTGGTCGGACTCTATACCATTGAGGACCTTTGGCACAAATTCGGCGATCTGAAGATGCCCAAGATGGAGCTTTTCACTCATCTCGCCTTCCGAGTCTTTGGTTTGATCCTCATTCCTCTGGCAGTCTACGTTTTCTCCTTCTACCTCCATTTCTTGATTCTCGAAAACAGCGGTCCCGGAGACGCCCAAATGAGCTCGCTCTTCCAAGCCAATCTCCGCGGAACTGAAGTCGGCAAAGACAGCCCCCTTGAGGTGGCGTACGGCTCTCGTGTAACTCTAAAGAATATGGGCTATGGCGGAGGTCTACTTCACTCGCACGTTCAAACCTATCCTGAAGGCTCTACTCAGCAACAGATTACTTGCTACCATCACAAGGATTCTAACAACGACTGGTTCTTCTACCCTAACCGCCACGATGTCGAGTATCAACCTGACGAGGAACTTCGCTTCCCTGGAGATAAATCTGTTATCCGACTGATTCACGCTCAAACTGGTCGTAATCTCCACTCGCATCAGGTTGCTGCTCCTATCACCAAGGCTGACTGGGAGGTCTCCTGCTATGGTAACACCACCGTCGGTGATACGAAGGACCACTGGGAAGTCCAGGTCGTTCGTGATGCGGCCTCCAACGACCGCTCAAAGATTCGGACACTCACGACTGCGATCCGATTGAAGCATGTGGATCTCGGCTGTTATCTCCGCGCTGGCAACGTCAACCTGCCTCAGTGGGGGTTCAAGCAAATCGAAACCACGTGTGTCAAGGCTAACCAGCCCCGTGATGTGTACACTCACTGGAACATTGAGAGCCATGTAAATGAGCGACTACCACCTGGTAACCCAGGCGACTACAAGTCTCCTTTCTTCCAAGATTTCATTCATCTCAACGTCGCCATGATGACATCGAACAACGCGCTCGTCCCCGATTCTGACAAGCAAGACGACCTAGCGTCCTCGTTCTGGCAATGGCCTCTACTCCATGTCGGCCTCCGCATGTGCAGCTGGAACGACGACAGTAAGTACACCCAAACATTCACATGTGTACATTTCTAACCCACTCAGTCGTAAAATACTTCCTCCTAGGCAACCCCTTTGTGTACTGGGGCAGTACCGCTAGTTTGGGCATCTTCGGCCTCATCGTCGTCTTCTATACCATCCGCTGGCAACGCGGGTACACGGACCTCAAACAAGCCGACATTGACCAAATCCACTACTCGGGCATCTACCCCGTCATCGGCTGGGTCCTGCACTACCTCCCCTTTGTGGCTATGGGCCGTGTCACTTACGTCCATCACTACTACCCCGCGCTCTGGTTCGCGATCCTGATCATGGGTTTTTGCGTGGATTGGGCGACGCGTCCGCTGAGCAAGAAGGTTGCATGGGGAGTGTTTGGCGTGTTGTATGCCGTGATTATCGGGCTGTACTGGGCGTTCCGCGCGATCAGCTTTGGAATGGTGGGGCCGAGTACGCAGTGGAGCCATCTCAAGTGGTTTGATAGCTGGAAGATTACGGATTGAGGGCGAGGTGCATAACGCCTGGAACTTTTCTGCGGGCAAGTTTCTCGGCACCGGCTTGGGTGCCTTTTCCCCGATGGGGGATCCATCACGATTCGGTGCGGGCTTGCGCGTTCTGTATAATTGACAATTGGCGCGTTCGTTCTGTGGGCTTGTGCCCCGATACAGGGCATGGTGGGAATGGAATGGATGGAATGAAAAGTATGCTTAGCATGGTGTTGGGAGGCGAAACTATTCAGGTGGTGAGTGTAATGAGAGGCGTTGCCCATGTCTGCCACCATGTTGGATCGTGCTCGTGCGCTAGGTGTGTAACGGGGTGAGGGACGGGGTGGGTGCGGGCGGAAGCGGCTTGTTTGGGAAAGACGCGTCGCGCGGCGCGTTGGCCGAAGCAAACAGGTAGTCCGGTGCCATGAGTTCTTACACCACGCACATCCGGCTCCACTGCGAATATCATCATGGCCGACGCAACCGACGACGCGCAGACGGAGGCGCAGGATATCGAGCTCGAGACGCCGCCCGCGCATGTGTTTATGGCGCCGTCGATTGTCAAGGCCGAGGTGCTGGCTGGAGTGTCGTACTCGCACTTTTCCGAGATTCCCAGGCTGATTGCAGACGACATGGCCAGGCCGGTAGTGCTGGGCGTCGACGAGGCCGGGCGGGGTCCTGTGCTGGGTGCGTCGCCGTGGACCTTTGCGGCAGCACAGAACTGACAAATCCAGGGCCCATGGTCTACGCCCTCTTCTACCTGCCCCTTGAACTGCACCACTCCCTACTGGCTGAGACGCATCACTTCGACGATTCAAAGGTGCTCAAGGCCGACGTCCGAACCAGTCTGATGCGCACTCTGTGCACAAAGGGCTCCGACTTGTATGGCGCCGGCGGCTGGGCCACGCGGCTCCTGTCTGCCCGCGACATTTCAGCACACATGCTGTCGCCCTCCGTGTACAATCTCAACGCCCAAGCCATGGACGCCACCATCGACCTCATCAAAGGCGTCCTTGCCCGTGGCGTCAACGTGCAGGAAATCTACATCGACACCATTGGCAAGCCCGAAACCTACCAGAAGAAGCTGGAGCGGGTCTGGCCAACCATCTCCATCACCGTAGCGAAGAAGGCCGACAGCTTGTATCCCGCCGTCAGTGCTGCGTCGGTGTGCGCAAAAGTGACCCGAGACGCGGCCCTCGACGTGTGCTACGAGCCGTATCACCTTCAGGCCACCGATACGGACGCAGCGCATGATTCTGAGGCCAACATCGCCTGGGGCTCGGGCTATCCTTCTGATGCCAGGACGTCGACCTGGCTGAAACAGAACATGGATCCTATCTTTGGCTGGGGCAACGAGTGTCGTTTCTCCTGGGGAACGGCAAAGGAATTGCTCGAGGGCAAGAAGCCAGGCGTGGCTGTCGACTGGCCAGCTGAGGACGACGGCAACGATATGCGCGTGACGGATTACTTCATCGGAAAGCAAGAGCCGGGTGGAGATGAGCTGGTTGATTGGTTTGGGAAACGTGTGACGGAGGAAATGGACGTGTTTTGAACCTAGGTACACGTACAAACGAACCAACAGGTTGCGCGACATGATTCGAAGGCGCCGTCGCGAATGGCTTACGTGTTATCCCATGGCTCGGGGAGCGATGACTGCAGGTCATCTCCTGGCCTGGTGGTCAGCCTAGTTTCGCCAAACGGTCAATCACCGAGCTAACCATGGCACCACCACAACCAACCCGATAGTGGCCTCACCATCGCAATCGATCCTTGGGTAAATTTTACATAGCACGGGAAGTCCATCTCGCCAGCCTAGTCTTGGCACTTGAGGCCACTCAGGATTGCGTCACATAGCATAATACCCGTGGCCAGCGCAGCGCCCGTTTCCCATTCTTCCATCAACACCTCTCTGATCTATGCACTCGATCGAATCAGCGGCACTAATTGCATGCAGCCCCAGGCAATGTATCAACTGGACGGACTCGATGAGCAAACGTGCGGGCCACCAAGCAGTCACTCCCAGCCCCAAGCCCCGGTTTCCCATCAATATACCCATCCGTTTGCCCATGTTTGACAAACGGCTCGGAAAACTTACGATGGATATTACGCCCATTGCGGCCTTTTCTGAGCACACTTGCACGCCCTTGCTGGAGTCGCTACACCACACAAACGTCGCATACTAGCCGCAGTGGAAAGTCCATCTCCATCGTCTCCATGATCCATTCCTGCCCTCACACACAATGAAGCCCACCACCATCACCACCACCATCACCCCCTACCAATCCCTCCTCCCTCGCTCCTGGCCCTCCACCCCCTCCGCCCGTAGAGGCGGCATCGCCGCCCGCGGCTCCGGATCCCTCTTCTCCACAGACGCACTAGACCTCCCCCCTTCCGACGAAACCTCAGACTCAGGCTACCAAACTGACGGCACATACGACTCGGACACAGCCGCCACCGACGACCGCCCACTGTCCCCCAAATCAGTCCCGCCCACTGTGCGCCCCCGCCG
The DNA here is from genome assembly GCA_028458525.1 of Ophiosphaerella herpotricha. Classification (NCBI taxonomy): domain Eukaryota; kingdom Fungi; phylum Ascomycota; class Dothideomycetes; order Pleosporales; family Phaeosphaeriaceae; genus Ophiosphaerella; species Ophiosphaerella herpotricha. The sequence goes on from JALNQK010000009.1 coordinate 263,835, forward strand.
CCGCCGCAAACGCAGAGTCTCCACTCAGCGCTGGACTACCTTGAAGCGCGGCCTCGAAGACGAGTCGCACCGAGGCCAAACGGCGCCGCATACGCCGCTTTGCACATCCGCTGATCTACCGCTGCTCAGCGCCAACGGCTTCGCCGCACAGAACCAGCCGCGCCGCCAGTCCTCGCTATTACATCCGTCGGAGCCCCCGCGGCAGGATGACCCCGGTGTGCGCCGCCGCCCCTCGACCTTGTTACATCCTTCTGCGCCGCTAGATCGGAATCGTGTGGGGGAAGAAAAGCGCGAAGAAGAGGGCGAGCTTGTGGCGCGGAAGGGCTCCGTGTTGCACTCGAGTTTGTCGGATGGCGAGGCCGAGTGATTACGGGGTAGATGCGGGGACGCGGGAAAAAAAAATGGGGAACTTGAACCTTGCTTGGGAAGTTATGGGGGGGACGGGGGAGTGACATCATGGGCGTTTTGGATGTGTTTAAAAGTACGTTTGTTGGGGAGGGGGTGGAGGGTTTAATTGCTTGGGTATATACCTTATCATTGGGCGGTGCTTTGGCTGGGTTGTCGTTTTAGAGAGAGAGAGAGAGAGAGAGAATTAGTTTAGTTGCATCATCACATGATATTTCAAATTTCAGCTTGTACGTCTCCCTTCTCGCATGGACATGCTCCTCTTGATCTCTTGAATCAAACTCTCCCCCCCACGCCAATACTCCTAGGACATATGTCGGCAGTTAGATAGCAGCTCCCTAGCGTCGTCACGCACAGTAGACCCAGTTGGCGTAATGCAAGTTAAAATAAAATAAAAAAGGTACCAAGTCTAGTAAATTCTCTAATCGAGCACTCTCTTCATACCCTCAACTATTCTGATTCCCCACAAGTCGCCAAACCATCAACCCTTGTTTGCACCCTGCCATACCCTGCCATACCCCGCCATACCCTACCCTACCTACCCCACCCCACAGAAACTCTCTGGTCTAGTACTCGGCCAGCCGCAGCCGCCGCCCAATGTTCCTGCGTATCACGTCCCTTTCGACCGAGGGCTCGGCGTCTCCTCGGTTCGCCTTGAGCGCTTGCTGTAGTATGCCCGCGTCGAAGAAGCCATCTGGGAAAGCAAGGAAATCAGCCCATGAAAAATGATAGAAAACCGAGTAGGAGAAAATACAATGCAAGAGTGGACGGGAGGCATGGAGGAAATGTGATTCTATAATAAGGGGGTATATAGGGGAAGTGTAATGGGAGGAATACTATGAGGATGAAGGATGGACGTGGCGGCCTAGAATGACCCTCTTGCTCTTTTTGACCTTGACAGTACGCATGAGAGTGCGGCGTTTGTGGTCGCTTACAAAGACGGCGGTCATGGGCTTGAAGGGGGGTGACTGGGGAGGTGTAGGGGGGAGTGTAACGGGCAGTGAAAGACTAAATTCATCGGAAGGGGTAACTGGGGAAGGGGGGGAAGGGGGAGTCCTACATCCACCAAGGCCATCGTCTTCTTCGTCGTCGTCGACGAGGCTTTCACTAGGCGTGGCGAGTTTACCGCTCTCGCCTAGAATTATACGACCGCGGCTCTTAATACGTGCCGCCTTGGGTCGGTCTTCAGCTTCGCGGGCACGAGTGGCGGTTTTGTCAGCTGATGCCCCGCGTCGTTTGAGTTGGCGTAGGAGTTTCCGGATTTCGAGAAAGTATGATTCTAGTGCGTCAATGTAGCGTGCAGTTTGACGGTGCTTAGACGATGCGCAGATAGAAATGCTGCCATCTTTGATAATGTAGCCTATGCCAAAGCCGTCGGCCGAGGTTGGCCCAAAGCCAAATTGGCGAAGGGAAGGATTGCCGCAGTTTGAAGTGGAAAGAATGGTGGTGTTGATCTTATCCCAACCACCATCAGCAAATAGGGATGGCACAGAGTGCTGGATTGGTGCTGCTGGTGAGCTCGAGATTGATCCGTTCTCAGACAGAACAGAGTTACGATTGGGAGATGGCACGCTAGATGCTTCCGGGCTCGATGGGCGCGTTGAATCCCAGCCGTCACTACTGGCCATCTCTGCTGACTCGTCGATTGCTCGTTGCCAAATGCAGTACAAGGCGTAAAGATGGCGGTCGGGTCCTTCTGCCTTTGCGCAGATTTTCGTGTTCTCTGTATGCTTCCGGCAGGCCTTACGTAGAGCTTCTATCTTTTCCGCTGCTGGCTTTTCGCCCCAGAAAGTCTTCAGAAATTCAACCGACTCATTCGTGACTGATCGAATAGCCTCAGTCCGTCCATGGTAGAAGATTTTGGTCATAGCTGGCTCGTACACACATTCAATCTTGCCATACAGCCCAAAGTAAGCAGCTTGGAACGCCATCTGCACAAATGCATCAGGTGAGAACCCCATAGACGTCATGAAGTTCTTTCCATAATGAGGGAACTCCAGGGTTGCGAACTCATTCTGTTGGATGAGATCGGCTAAACGTGTTTCTGCGAAACGCAGGGCTGTGCTCAGCTCGGGAATCATGTCCCACTCAAGCTTGTGGGGGGTCGTCTGCACATCTCCAAAGCTGTCGGGGTCTCGTTTAGCTGGGTCAGGACTCGTTGATGCCCAGAGGCTAGGTGCACTACCGTTGATGGTCCTGGCAAATCGGAGGATGGTGTCTGTATACACGTCGGAAGCAAAACGCAGGACTGTATGTCCGTCAACACCGGTGTGCTCAAAGTTGATTCCCGCGCTGCCATTCTTGCAAACAATAATCTGCAACTTGTCATACCAGCGGTTCGTGCAAGTACCAACTTGAACACCACGTTCAACCTTGCTAGTACCACACAGCATGTTCATGCAGAGGTCTGCTCCAGTATGTGGCTCCGTGTAGTCGAGGCATAAGATGAAAAGTGCTGAGTCGACAATGTTCAAGCTGTCGGAATTGTTGGATCCTTCCTCTCGGTGGAGCACGTCACGCAAGCCAGCCCAAACTTTTCGGTTCTCTGTGCTAAGTACACCCAGCGCTCCTTTTGCGGCCTCCTGTATGGGCACTTCGTTTGCATCATCTACAATCACGGAAAGGTTGAGAGCAATGTCCTTTTCAGTCATGATAAGGTCATTATTATCATCGAGGACGTCGAACCAATAGATCTGGCCAAAGCACATGACCACAATGTGCTTTGAGCTTGGATCTTGGCCAATCTGGCATCCATTCTCAGTGGGTATACGCGCTGTACCAAACAGTCTTGAGTATTGGTACATGCAGAGAGGTTGTCCCCGGACTGTATCAGGTGGTAGCTCTTCTCGACGTACTGCCCTCACAAAGGAGAGTGCCGAGACAACCAAGGAGGCTGCACGGGTGACTTGGTTGTTGCGAGCCGGGGTAGGATCATCCTCCAGTAAGAAGAAGGGATTTAGATTAAGCACCACCGGGTTGTCAAAATTCAAATAAGAATCATACCCTAAGAGCACGTCAGCATATGTTTATCGGTAGCATCATGATTTAAATGAGCCATTTAAAGGTCGTCTCAAGATGTAGTTTCATAGACTGAAGATATTATAAAACGTACAGAATTGTTCGATGTAGTTGGCTCTGCCACTAGCGTATTTCTTGAGCTTATCTTGCAGGACTGGCCCGTCTGACTTGAGGAATTCTTGGATCGATATTGCCGTGTCATTCTGCTCTTTTGGCGTCTGTAGTGGCTTAAGGGCGGCAATATATTTCTTGCATGAGCTTTCAAGCTCTGGAATAGGAAGCTTGGGTAGCTTGTCTTGGTGGGCAAAGGTTATGCCTGGCTTCGAGTTGGGATTGGTGGAGTGTGCCAACGGTTCTCTTGCTTCAGACGGAAAGGATTGTGTGCTGTTTCTGGCTGAGTCTTGCGAACGGTACGAGCCATTCATTTCGGTAGTTGACATTTTGGCGGATGTTGCCAAGGTTTCGTCCAGTGAGGACGGTTGGGTGAAGGTGTAGACTGCCATAGTGGAGGGTGTCAGCTATGCGTAGAGAGGCGAGATACAGGTGCTGATGGAGAGCAGCCGCAAGGCACTGCGGTAAAAGTAGTGGCAGTCTTGGAGACAGTAGGCCGGCATGGGGACACGAGTGTTTCGCCGATCAAGCTAAATGTAGTGCATGACCGGTTTCTTATAAGAGATGGGACAGAAGGGCAAGTATTGTGGAGCAGATGCGCCAGGGACTAAGCATGTGAAACACTCAGTAGACTTTGTAATAGCGGCTTCGTAATAATAAGACGAGGTAGACCAAGGAGCTACTCAAGTAGCCGACCGCTGACATGGAACATGACCCGCCACGGACAGACGAGCGAGGTGAATGACCCGACAGCCTGAGCCAACGAATAGATGATGCAAGGAAATGCAACTTACTCAGTAGCGCCAAGCTCTCAAAACCATATGTTTCTTGTGTAAACGACACGCGATGCTGCAGCAGTCAGAGCGAAATTTTCGGATCAACTTACCGCGCGCTATCGAGCTGAGCACGATTCTCCTGGGCCCAAGCAATGAGGATAAAGGCCGGAAAAGTAGTACCGGGCTTGGAGACGTGGTGTTGCTGGACTAATTCGGCCAGGAGGATGCGGGTATCTCGCAGGGCTTCTCCGAGATATGCTAGGTAACCCTGTTGGGACAAGCTATTCAGTGCCACGGGCGAGTGGAAGCCACGGCGGAGGGTGAGCTTTAAGAGAAGACGCACCACAGCGTCGCCCCCAATCACCGGCTAATCGGAGAAAGGCCAAATCTCAGAGACGAGATGCGGCTCACACAAAGCGCATCACACCAACAAGCGGTTGCGTTGTGGCGAGACTCTAGCCGCCACGGGCGCTGCTCAGCGGCGGCGATGAGCAGAGGATGCGGTCATCGCCCAGGCGTCTTGTTGCGCCGTTGGGGCGTCTGTCACATGTGAGGTCAAGGGATTTGAGTCGGCGCGAATGGCTGATGGATGCCAACGCGTGGGGAAGCGGGGAACGAGGCTGGTGGTCTGTGACGTCGGCGCGGAGAAACGGAACCCCCACCTCGACCACGTCTGTCTGCGCGTCGAGAGCATTGCGAGAACCAGGACAATCGTCACGCCGCGCAAATGCTAGGCATTAGAGACCCATGACGGACCTGCTGCAGGTGCTGCCTGAATTTGATACCAAGCCCTTTTCCCATCTGCTGCCCTCGCTCGACCGGGCGCTGGTCACCACCAACGACCTGCTTACCCTTGAGGCTGCCGATGTCACCAAGCGCGCGCAGCTGCCCGCCGGCGAAGTGAGGAAGCTTGCCGACGCCGTGCTGGGTGCTCTGCACAGCCAGCTTGGGTTCGGTGGAGGGGGACACACGGGCAATTCCTTCTTGTCTGATTACGCCCTGGGGCGCCCCAAATCTGGATGGAGCTGTATCAGTACTTTGGACGAAGGGCTTGATGCTGCTTTGGGCGGCGGCATCCCCCCTGGCTATCTGGTAGAGGTCGCCGGCGAGAGGTAAGGCCTGTGCTCTGGCCCGTTCCCATGTTGCCGCTGTTGCTGCATACTCGGTTCATCACGCCATCTCTATTGGTAGATAAAGCTGACAGCATGTAGTGGTGCCGGCAAGACGCAAGTGCTGCTCACTCTGTTGCTTGCGGCCCAGCTACCGCCGCCACGCGGCCTGGCCAAATCAGCCGTCTACATCTCGACCGAAGCAGTGCTCTCCACAAATCGTCTTGGCCAGTTGCTCGCCTCCCATCCTGCGTTGGCGTCCTTATCGGGAGATGAACAACCTTCTTTGTCGCGCATTCTCAGCATCCAGACCCCAGACCTCGAATCACAAGAGCACATCTTGCGCTACCAGCTGCCGGTCGCCATCAAGAAACATCAGGTGGGCCTTGTTGTCGTCGACTCTGTCGCTGCCAACTACCGCGCCGAATTCGACAAGCAAGGGACCGGCAATGGCGCCGCTTCTATGGCTAAGCGAGGCACGCAGCTTGTCCAGTTGGGCGCGCTACTTCGAGAACTCGCACGTACGGAAGGCATTGCAGTAGTCATGGCCAATCAGGTCGCCGATCGGTTTGCCAGAGCCCCTTCTGCCGCCTTGTCAAATGCGGCCTCTCGGACCACCTCCACCAGCAGCCAGAACAACGGTCGCGAGCTCACGCCCCAGCCGTCTCAGCCCGACGTTGGTTTGTTGTTGTCGCCCAATCCACTCGCACTTGACCACCAGCAGAAATGGTTCACTGGCTGGGGTGACCAGCAATATGAGCCTGAACATGCCCAGAAGACACCGGCGCTAGGCTTAGTTTGGACAAATCAGATAGCGTGCCGTATTGCTCTGATCAAGAAGCCAATATTTGCAACCAGGCCACCGGCCGTGGCCCATAACGGCGAGGACGATTGGGACGAGGAAGCTGCTCATATCGTCAAATGGCAGCGCTGGGCCAAGGTTGTCTTTGCACCCTGGGCGCCACCATCAGAAGGTCGGGGCTTGGAGTTTGAGATTACGAAAGGCGGGATACGACATATAGTGAGAGAAAGTAGACTTGGCTAGATATAGCATTTCCTTTTATGCTATGGTGAAACCGTGCAACAATCTTCCTCTTCCTCTCCCCGACCAACCCGCCACGCTTTTTATGTCGTGACATTCATCTCAGCTGCAGAAACTTGTGCATAGCCCTGACCTAATCCATATGAAGATTCTATCTAGACTTCACCCTCTGTAAACATATCTTTTTAACGAAAATGGAGTACAGAAGCAGAGGTGATCACTCAGTAGCGTACACAGCAGATACTACCGGAGTTCGGAAACCAAGTGCTTGGCTCGTAGTAGTAGTAAAGTATAGCAAGGTATCCATTACGCCAGCGGCACAGCTCCACGGGTAGATTCCATGGAAAGATTGAAAAATGATACAATATATAGTCCATAATGTTCATATAAGGCACCCATTTATTATAAACTAGCGCGGTGAAGCCGCAGCTCGAGCAAAGCGAATGAGGAGTGTATAAATGACTCAATTCACAAAAGAAAACGTGGCAGCTAATCATGCTTTTTCAATTCAGCGCTGTGACGTGCAAGATATCAGAGATTCACTTACTTGCAACTGGCAAACTCCACTTAGAGAACCAATTCATCAACAATGCACTTGCATTCCAGCTCGTGGGTCCTCGACGTAGTTCCTCAAGAAGCCCACCAAGAGCTACAGTGCTCGGCCAACCGTGTCCAAGCCCTTTGACGTAGACACCCATTACAACATCCTGGTGTCCATCACAAGTCCACGCCGTCTTTTGCACTGTTCCATTCTCAAGCCACGACGAAGCATTAACCACATCGCCAGTCGCAAGATGACCGCCGATTGTATAATTCGCAGGAGCCGAGCATCCATTTCTACTCGCCACATCCATTAGCCACTGTGGTATGGGCAACGTATCCGGGTCCGGGATCCCATTTTGGTCAATATCAAAGGCGGAATTGTCGCCGTTGTACGCAATTACCCTATCGCTATCACCGTGGATATCGAGGAATGGGATGGGCCGCGATCGGTCGCCAATCTCACATGCTTCCTTTTCGAACAAAGGGTAGCCTAGGCTCTGCTTTGTGTAATACGCAGCTGAGACACCGGAAAATGCCGCGATGCGCTTCGAGGTTGCTGGATAGCACGACAAGAGCGCGGAAAGGCCACCGCCATTGGAAAAACCGGTGGTGTAGATGCGGCTCTTATCAACGCAGATGGTTGACTCTAGTCTATCGAGTAAGTCATTGATAAAAGGTCTGTCATCAACGACGGAAGAGTTGGGGGCGCCAGGGTCGCCTAGCCAAACATTGTTGATGCCCTCGGGATACACTGCGATATATTGGCTGTTTGTGTCTGCATATGAGAAGCGAGTCATGTCCTCTATGCTCCTTGCGGGCTGGGTAAAAGCATGGAGAATAACTATCAGTGGTAATGGCTTGTTGTTGGAATATCTCTCAGGGACATGCAATAGATAGTTGCGATCTCCTCCTCCATTTACTGAATGTAATGAGAGGTTGACGGATGCGCCACCAGGAATAAGACTAGTAGGAGGTTGTTTTCCACACCCAATACTGGCGATTGGGGATGCCGTGATGCTTTGCAGTGTATTCAAAGCCAATGTGGCTGCTGCCGATGTCGTTCCGTGAAGATACATAGTGAGAAGCTTGTTGAGCAGGTACTTTCCGCCTAGGTACGTATATAGGTGGACAGCGATTCGAATAGCTTTTGATATCTGTTCAGCTCATGATTCAGAAGCTAAAAAGCCAAGTTAAAAGAATTATTGTATGCCAACTACCTCTCGTATAGTTGATGGTCTCACGTGTGTATCCAGCCTACTAAGACGCCCAGTGCAGGGGTGTATTGTGTAGCTCGCAAGCATTGCCGCATACGGAATCGTGCTGCACAGCGACTTCAAGTATCACAGACGTTGCTACCATCAATTGGCAATACAATAATGTCATAAGCAAAATATCTCTGAGCAATTTCTAGTAGATCATCGTCAGCGGTTTGCTAGCTTCTACCCAGCAAGAAATTTACTTCTCGGATGCATACTACCTAAGTGTCCCGAATGTAGATGGCCAAGACCTCGTAGATCAAAAACAACCTACATCATGGCTCACTAGCTGCAGCCAACAGGATGATCCCTCCGAAAATGCTACAAAACTCAAACTAGCGAGTAGCCGGCACAATTTCCAATCACGTTCATGGAAATGCTATGACCAAGGCGCAGTAGAGTAAAGATTAGCCGTACTGTCCACTCATTCAACAACCCTTTCATAAATACCTAGGTATATTCCGAGCACTGAGAACTATGCATCCTGTCAGTGCCAGAGATAATTTAACTCTGGTTTTGTCTTAAAAAAAGGGCTGAGATTTTGAAATTGAGTCGTCCGTGCAAGGTTTCAGTGTTGACGAACATTCCCCCTATGCCCTGAAGCTGTCGCGCCGTTATGTTCCTAATATCCTGCACAGGCTGGAAAAAAAGTAGTAAAGTCTTGAATCGAAGCATAGAATGCCAGACTCTTAACTTGAGTTAGATACTATACCAAACCGAGCAGCTTTCATGAATAAATCACACGGAAACATACCGGTTGTTCGCAAACACCCAGCCCTGACTATCCTTTTGAACACCGTCGTTTCACACATGAGAGCGTCTCATAGCACGGTTACACATTAGAGCAATGCTTTAGGTTATGATTGGCAATTGTTTGCTTTTTGCTGTTTGCTGGCAATCGATGTTTCAAGCCACAAACTTGCTCTTGATCATATCCTGCATAGCCAATCGAAAAAGCAACTCTGATATACATAAAAAGACTGAATCTCAAAAAAATCTCTTCTCTTCTTCAGTTCCTTTCATGGCTTCCCCCAAGGCCGATCCGAGCGGATTGGTTTCGTAGTGAACGACACAAAGAGCCCTTCGCTCGGACAATGACACTTTTCCACTTCTACGCCTTTCACAATGGCACTATACCTCCACATCACGTCATTGTATATATACACTGTTTATATTTTCCCCCATCGGGTATAAATCAAGTTCATTCTACATTCTACCCACAGTTCATCAATTAAGAACATCTGAGTATTCGACACAAATCCTTCTCAATTTCGCACCCATCCACATTCCGTTATATACCGCCAAACCACCATCACAAATGTCGATCGTAAACTCCCTATCGGCTCCCTCGACCACGGAACGGGACGAGAGGCTTCTCGACATGGGCAAACTCGCACAAACCGGCGCTTTCGAAGTTTCCGACCCGGACCGTGTATGGTTCAGGAGAGTCAATGAAGCGGCACGCAACTTGATGAATGGCACCAAATACGACTGTTCACACGACTACGAGCACGTTGTCCGCGTAACGTACATTGCGCACCGTCTTTACGTCCTTGACAAGGACCAACCATGGGCCAAGAACATCAACCCCTTGGTCATATATACCGCTGCACTGTGCCACGATGTCGGCGATTCGAAGTATTCTGAGGAGGCCGTTGGAAAGCAACTTCTCACTATCCAAGAGAAGCGTCAGTATCAGTACGAGACTGTACTGGAGTTCCTCGAGCCTCTAGGATGCCCTGTTGAAATCGCCAGAAGAGCCGCCTGGATTGCCGCCCTAGTCTCCTTCACGCATGAATGCGCCGACAAGGCGTATTTTGATGCAGAGCTGGAAAAGTATCCGGAGCTCAGGTTCGTCCAGGATGGAGATAGGCTGGATGCTCTTGGCCCCATGGGGCTTGCACGAGCTGCTGCGCACGGCGCGGTCGCGGCGTCTCGAAAGCATAACACGATTTTGACTATTGTTGCGCTTTGCGAGGAGCGGTTCAGTCAGTACCCGGCTTTGATGAAAACAGCTCAGGGTAGGAAGGAGGCAGATGGGCTTTGGGCATATATGCAAGTGTTTATGAAGGGAATGATAGACCAGGCAGTTTGCGAGGCGATCTTGTAATCGTCGTCACTTTTTGGCGAGTTTTGGCGCTAATTTTAGTATTCAATTAATGAGTCTTTTATAAATGTGGTAACTTTACTACTGCTGGAAATACGTACTTTTATTCGTGATCTATGGTGTTGCACTTCTTTGTGTTACTCAAACGTGAAATTTTGGCTGACACCTTTTTGTGCTACCTTGTACAATTCAATATGTCCCTTGTAGATGTAAAGATAACAATAAACACGATAATCTCGTGGTTGGAGGAGCGGATGTGTCGGTCGACACTAGGTAGTTCTGGTTTGCGCAGTAAGCCGCTTACACATCACTTAATCCATGGAATAAAGACCCGCATGGCCCATGCTGTCGCTTTGCTGATCGTCCTGATCAACAAGCACTTACTACAGTTTAAATAAGCAAAGACGGCCTGTTCGCAACTTGTACTATTCATATTTCCAGCTGAACTTGATCAACCACCTTTATGATGTTAATGGCACCACTGATGACTATTTGAGAGCGTTGACATTTTGCATTGTACTCTCAGACGGTATGACAGGACTTTCCGCTTCGAAAAACCTCGAGAGCGCTGGCATGGAGTCACACGAGTTGCGCCACAGAAGATCGACCCACCTAAATGTGGCATCCCGGCCCTTTGCTGGTCGTCTAGGAGGAAACCAAGAATTTACATCGGACGATGCGTCATTAATCACCATTCCTGATGCTACAGCATCGTTTTCTTGGCATCAATCCTTTCATCTTGACGCCTTCTCGGACGTGGAACTATGGAAAGAGTCTTTCATCGAGTGCGTAGGTACTTGTCTCCAAGTCTATACGTCTGGTCTGGTATCCGTTGGTTTGGCACCTCTTGTAAAGGCAACGAGTCTCGGGCCTGTAGTGCCAGCTGCATTCGGGAGTATTGTCAATGTGGTATTGATTTCACTGTTCATCTTTGCAGCAGGGCCTGTCTCTGGCGGCCATTTCAATCCGCTCATTACGGCATCCACATTCACGGCACGGCTTTCGATATTTCCCAGGACTCTGCTATATGTCATGTTCCAAAGTCTTGGTGCTGTCATAGCAGGATTTTTGATCCGAGCAAGTTTGGGTGTTAAGCCGAAAGACATTCCACCAATTCCAGGGTGTTATATCGACACCAATCTAGTGTCGCCAGGAGAAGCGTGAGTCGGCGGCATGAAGTTGAATTGATGGAGGCTGATTGCCGCAGGTATGCACTTGAAACGATGACTTCGTTTGTTTTGATCTTTGTTGCTTTTGGCGTTGGACTGGATCCTCGGCAAAGGGAGGTCTTTGGGCCAGCTCTGTCACCCATCTTGGTAGGTCTTCCTGAATAATTTGCGTTGATGACAAAGTGACGTGAGCAGGTGGGGCTCACATTAGGCCTGGTCAGTTTTGCATCTAGCCTAGCAAGGCCTGGTTATTCAGGCTCCAGTTAGTTGTGCCCTACGCAGATTTTGAAAGAAACAAGAATAACAAAAGTAACACCAGGTAACAATCCAGCTCGCTGTTTGGGACTCATGACTGCATCTAGTAAGATAGCAGCTATAATCAATATCCAATATGCTGATGAACAGCAGACCGATTCGACTATCACTATATCCATTGGTTAGGGCCAATTACGACAGCGATTTTGAATGGGATCTTGTACTGGGCCATACCTATTTACAAGAAGGAATAGCTAGTCCGCATCGACAACTAGATAGGGTCCACCGTATCAATGTAGCGCAAGGAATTAGTAGAATAGAAAAACACAACGCACTGCCTTATTGCGCACTGAATAAACTATATATGCAAGGATGCAATTGTAGCAACAAACGTGATAGAGATGAGATGGTCAGGGCAGGGATGTGTGGGGCGAAGCAGTTGGCGCAGGCGTGACTAATCTGACTAGCACAAGCGCAAGCGAAGCGAGGGCGCTAGTGCACAGCCCAACCACCAAAGCTCAATATTCCAGCTCAAACTTCGCAATCGACAAGCCGACAACCTACGACAAGTTCGACATCAGCCGCCAACATGTCTGCCTCGCTGAACAAGATTGCCCCTAACAGCCCATCGAGGCAGAATCCCTCCGAGATCGAGACCAGCATTGCCAACGCATGTTGCCCACTTGGTCCTTGATGTCTTGACGGGGTTGCTAACATTACGCAGGCGTTGGCTGACCTCGAGAACAATGTCCCCGACCTGAAGAGCTCACTGCGCCCTCTGCAGTTTGTCTCTGCTCGCGAGGTATGAACAACCACCCCGAGCGATCGCGTACACCCACACCCATACACATCCTGTACACAAACGAAGAGGCGTTGGGCACTGGGCAGCTTCAATTTGCTGACACCAGGATTCTTAGATCGAGGTTGGCCACGGCCGCAAGGCGATCGTCATCTTCGTTCCAGTTCCCATTCTTCAGAACTGGCACAAGGCCCAGCAACGGTACGTACAATTGCTCAAATAGCTGCAGAGAACAAGTGCTGATGGACATCAGTCTCACCCGTGAGCTCGAGAAGAAGTTCTCTGATCGCCACGTCCTGATTGTTGCTTCCCGCCGCATCCTTCCCCGCCCCAAACGCTCCAACCGTTCGCGTTCCTCGCAGACTCAGAAGCGCCCACGCTCGCGAACCCTCACTGCTGTCCACGACGCCATCCTTACCGACCTCGTTTACCCTGTCGAGATCGTCGGCAAGCGCCTCCGTACCCGCGAGGATGGCAGCAAGGTCCTCAAGGTTGTTCTTGACGAGAAGGAGCGTGGCGGTGTTGACTACAGGCTCGACACCTATACTGAGGTTTACAAGCGCCTCACTGGCAAGGGCGTCAACTTCGAGTTCCCCCAGAGCGCTGCTACCGACTACTAGACGTTTGTTGGTTGGGTCACACATGGTTCAGGAGTTCGGCTTCGGATATACATCATGTATCGGCATCAAAAATGGAATGAGATGACATGAGCCTGTTATGGGCACCACAAGATACCACTGCAATTGACTTTTACTCTGTGACGAGGTTGTACATTTACAATTCGTGATAGCTTTAGCTACTGTCTGTCAAGCTCGGGGTAATACCTGAAGATCCCCTCCCCAAACGGCTTCCTCCGATCGCTTGCAAGATATCCCTTCAGCCAGCTCTGCTCTTGCAAGTCAGGATAGAAGGCCTTGAATAGTAGCGGGTAATCCTTCTTGATAGCCTCCAATTCTTTTGGGAACGCAAACTGTAAACCACCTAATACATGCCATAGGGTTGTATCCGCATAGCTTAGCCTCGCTCCCACTAAATGCCTGCCCCCTCCCTTCTTTTCGTTGCCTTTCAAAACTCTTTCAAAGTAGTCTAAGAACTTGGGAATTCTAGCTTCCCTAAAGTCTTTTGCTTTCTTCAATGCCTCCTCTTTCTGGTCTTCATAATATAACCTTGATCCAGTCGGATGGTGGGTGTCGTGCGCCTCATTATTGAGGTCAAGAATGGTGAGGGTATGCGACAGGATCCAGGCTTTGTCGATTTCGTCATCGCCTGCGAGGCCTAGCCTATCGCCAAGGTATGCCAGGATGGTTGGTGTTTGGTATAAAAGTAGTGTTTTGCCATCCTTGCCCTCACCAGGAATACGGAGCGCAGGTGGGGCAAAGACCGGGGGATTAGAGTCCGAATCACCAGTCGAGGTTGGAGATGTAAGTGAGACAACGACGCTCACGCCTATAAATGGCATTTTTCAGCGTTTGTAGGCACCTTTATTCTGCAGACTTGACCTACCGTCCTCGACCTCGTTCGCGACGTCTTTGTAAGATACACCAGCAGCTTCGAAGGCGAGACGGATGAATTCGCCGCGCCCTGGGATCACGGGCCAGTATAAGAGCTCGTAGGGTGGGTGGGTGCGAGCTTTCTTGGTGGAAGACATGGTGGTAGATGCTCATGCAAAGCTCGAGGTGGAATGCTGTAGTTGAAGAGCTGGCGTACGCTAGCTGGGGTGAAAAGAGTGCGACCAGAGCCCTGAGCATTCAATCGCTTATATAGGTAGAGCATAGTCGGCCCTAATATGCCCTGGTCACTGCCCAGTTACCATTACCAGGCGGCGCAACTGTGGGGTGGAGAGTACTTGGTAAGCTGCGGAAGGGTACCGCCGTGGATGCCAGACCGGAATGTGACTCTACCACTTCTGGTCTTAGTTTACACTTTTGTATAACGTTTATTACCAAATAGCCATGAATGCTGTTACGGGTCGAGGATAGCAGGCGTCAATCAATAGAAACATATATAGAATGTCTTCCTTTTTCTTCACTGAACTAGAAACAGAATCAGAATACGGGACCCAGGACACTGGCCTTCGTCATGCACCGCTCAAAAGAAACTATTTCTCCTGAAGAGGTCGAACACTCCCGGCAATCTGGACCGCCTTCCAATCAAAAACTTGTCGATTCCCCGCCTTCCCATGCGATGTGCTGGCCTTGGCCCACCCAACAGAACTGCGCGACACGCTCACCTGTACCACTTTCCAGGTTCACGCATTATCATTTGAAACCATAGCCCTGCGCCTCCACGACATTCTACGTTTGCCGTTACGCAGGCACATAACCCAATAGAGACGCAGCTTTTGCGCTGTAGTCCCCCCTTCAACTTCGTCAACCCCACATCTCAGGAAAGACGTGCACAATTCTGCAGAACCCCTGGCTGAAACTGAATTGTGACCAATTTCAGCCATCTCTCCCATTTTGGTCAGCCTACCTGCGCTCGGGCCCCTTCTCTCCACGCTAATATTATTACCCAGCTTAGCTGCTGCCTCAGCTCCAACACCATCCTCTCACCCCTCCAAAGTCATCTCTTGTAAGCTACATTTGGCTTTTCAACACCCTTTATAAGAGGTTTGGTCATTATGGCAAATCTTGACAGCTATTCCAAGCAACTTGAAAGTTTCCGAGCCTCTGATGAAGCT
Source organism: Ophiosphaerella herpotricha (assembly GCA_028458525.1). Taxonomy (NCBI): domain Eukaryota; kingdom Fungi; phylum Ascomycota; class Dothideomycetes; order Pleosporales; family Phaeosphaeriaceae; genus Ophiosphaerella; species Ophiosphaerella herpotricha. Next base: position 279,105 of record JALNQK010000009.1, read on the forward strand.
AGAGAACGTCTGGTTAGCGTACGTCTCCTTGTCGCGTGTTCAAATAATCGCCATTGAGTCACATGTACTGATGAGAGAGCGTTAGGATCTCATCGAAAGTTTCAGGAATTTATCAGAAGAACATGCAAATCTAGCGAACGATTATTTATCAGAAAGAGATATTAGACGTAATTATCAGAAGGCTGTAGATGAGAACAAAAAAGAAGTGTTCGAGCATGAGCGCCAGCTCGAAACCAGTTCATTTGTTCTAGCAATAATCGATGGTGATGGAGCCATCTTTCAAGATACATTACTGCAGGCCGCCGGCGGTGATGGTGGCTCCGAAGCGGCATCCAAACTACATGATGCCATTCGCCAGCATGTTGCAACCCTTCACTCTAATTCTGGGAATTGGCCCGTTATGGTCCAGCTATACCTTAGCCTTGATAAGCTTGCCATAAAGCTAGCGCACGTCGGGCTTCTTCGTACACCCTCAGAACTACGCGTGTTCGCCCAACGCTTCAATGCCAATCAACCTTTGTTTAGTATTATTGACGTCGGCCAAGGCAAGGAAAAAGCCGACCATAAGATTAAGGGTATGTTGGCCTGGTCCCAAAGAGCATGTTTGCTAACAGCATCCAATTAGAAATGCTTCGTACATTCAGCGATAACCCGACCTGTCGCCACATTATTTTCGCAGGCTGCCATGACGCCGGTTATCTTGTCAACCTCGAACAGTTCAAGCACACCGAAGCGAAAGCAGCACGTATCACACTTCTGGAGACCACACCAGCTTTCAGGGGTTTTGCGGACTTGTTGCACTTTAAGCGTGCTCGCTTTCAGAATGTTTTCAAGTCTGAACCACTGCCAGATTTTTCCCCACCTGTGACCGTGCCAACTACCAGTGTGACCATGCCAGCTGTGAGCGCAACGCCCCCAGTCTCGTCTCCAGCTCTCGTTCGGTCGTCTACAAATCCATCCCCAAGGCCCATGGCTGCTAGCCCTGCACCCAGCACTCCTCCCTTGTCTGTGACTGGGCCACCCACTGAGCCTAATGGAAGTTCTACTTGGGGTATGTGTATACGCCCTATGAGCCTTGAGTGTTTCTTGTCTCCTTCGTGGAGATTTGGTCATTTAAAGTCACATACTCAAAACTACTTGAAGTGATTTAAAGTTGCTTAAGGTAGACTTTCTAGCTTCTATCATCTGCTAACCTAATAATAGCCACTGTTGGTAAACCTGGAGCCAATGGCACCATATCTATCGCGCCCGCTTCAAAAACAAACAAAAAGACAAAGTATGCCTATTACAACAAAGAGGAACAAAGGCTAGATGAACCACTTTTGCCACGTGATGCTGGTGCTGCGGCCTCACTTGAGGAGCGTATGAAACGCACAGGCAAAAAGATGTGCAACCACTGGTACGTAAATTAGCTCAAGTAACCTCAAGCTTCTCACTTGCTGATGGATATCAGGCATCTTGGTAACCACTGCGAGAACGGCAAATTTTGCCAGTTTCAGCATGAACCAAAATTGACACCAGGCGAGTTAAATGCTCTACGGTATAAGACGCGTAGTCTAGCCTGTAAGAACAGATATTGCCAGAATGTCGACTGTTGTAAGTATTGCCATAGCCTAATCATGCCCTGCATATGTAGTATTTGTCAATACCTACCTGCACAACCCACGGAAGGATATTCAAAATATTCATACGAATCCAAACCAACGCTAATACTTTCTAGATTTGGGCCATCAATGCGCTCTTGAGCGTGATTATGGCACTTGCCCCTATCCAGATAGTTGCCACCTCCGCGCTACTCACGGCATGGATAAGGTTAAATTTGTTAGGTACGACAGGGATGATAATCCAGAGTATGCGTAAATAAACCTATCAAACAAGGCATTGCTATTCAAATTTGAATTTGGTAAGAATGGACAAAGCAGTGGGCGGTTGGGTTTAAGAATAGGTGATTTTAACTGTTGCTTTGCAGTACCAGGAGGGTGTTAGACCTGCGTCTCGGTAATGCTAGCATATGTTTGATCCCCGATTCATTTTTAGAATGCTAGCATATGTTTAATCATCAATTCATTTTTAAAATGCTAGGAGATACATCCCTGTTGTTCGTTCGTTATACCCTACTAGGGTATGGTTTCAAGGATTACTAGAACTCCAAATTCCCATAGCCAATGAAATACCCCAGAGGGCACTCAATTCCACACTACACAATCCAGTCCTTCGGGCTTCGTAGCCCCTTCATCTCACTCTGTCCAGCTGTCTCTTTGGCTTTTACATTTACACTCTCCCTCTCAAAACCCGCGACCTTCTTATACACCTTACCAATATCCTCGAGTTCCTCCTGGGGAATAATATCATACACATTACTAAATCCATCCGGTGCTCTCTCTTCAGCAAGCTGTAGTACGTGGTCTGGTCCGTTAGCACGATTTGCCATGACAATCTTAGCAGTGGGTGGAAGACGATCAAGCTCGTATGCTTTCAAGGCTTCCTGGATGGCAGTGAGCGATGAACTGGCCGAGGAGAGATGTTTCGCCAGTGTTTCCGCATCAATAATAGCCTGCGAGGCACCATTCGACCCAATGGGATACATGGCGTGCGCTGCATCGCCGAGAAGAGTGAGGCGGCCAAATGACCACTGCTCCACTGGATCTCGATCTGACATTGGGAATTCATAGACCTTTTCCGTGCTGTTGATCAGATCTTTCATTTCTAGGCCACCGCATCGCCAACTCTCAAATGGACCGGCGAAAACGTCCTTGTTCACAGCTTTGGTCCAATCTGTCTTGGGTGGTGTAAGATCCTTGTCATCTTTGCCGCGTATCCGGAGCTCGGCGATCCAATTCACCAGTGATTTGCCCCTGTCTGCTGAGCGTTGAGAGATGGGATACGCAATGAACTTTTGGTCAGCATGGCCTGCCCAAACCATGCTTGCACCAGTCAGGTATGCATCGCGCTCGATGCATCCGCGCCATAGCATGCGCCCGGAGAATTTTGGTGGGCCCTCATTGGGATACAGAATGCGTCGTGCAGTTGAATTAATGCCGTCAGCAGCGATCAAGACGTCGCCTACAACACTCGAAACTGCTGCTTCTGCGCCATCTCGTCGCTTCGAGAAGTTCGCTGTGATGTCCTTCTCAGTTTGCTCGAAGCCGGCTAAAGCGTGGTTCAAATGCAGAACTGAATCGCCTAGCCTCTCTTTTACCGCGCTTAAAAGTAGCATCTGAAACTCGCCGCGATGAATGCTGAATTGGGGCACTTCATAACCTGCCTTCACTCCTCGTTTCTCACTCAATATGCTATCGCCATGTCTGTTGTAGAAGTTCAGCTCCTGAGTTCTGATCGCGGTCTTTTCTAGCGCTTCCAACAATCCTAAATTTCGGAGGATCAGGACAGCGGAGGGCTGCACATTAATACCAACACCAAGGGTTGTCAGTGTGGAGCTTGCTTCGAAAATCGAAATGTTGGTGAGACCTGATGCATGGAGCGCAAGGGCGGTGCACAGACCCCCGATGCCGGCGCCTGCAATAAGAATCCTAGGCTGATGTTCGATGAAGGGCATGATGTTGACATTGACACCACGGCGGAGTCAGATATGAATATTGTGAGAAAAACGAGGAACAAGAACAGTTGTATATCTACCGTGGAACCGGGGTCTAGACATCCACAACTAAATCTAACAGAGTAAGCTTTTGCGGGAGAACACCAAGATCTCTTCCCGAAGTAACAGCCGGTCATCAAGCCGAGCACTTTAGTAAGAGCTACGCGACCCTTTTCATTGCTTTATATTGCGCTTCAGCTGGCAATTGGGCCGACACATCTTGTGGGGATGGTGTGAGATTTTGAACACAAACTTCCTGAACCAGCGCATTTGCATAGGGAAGCAAGTGCTGGTGAGACCAAAGGAGTGTGTTTTTTTGCTGGCCGATCTCGGCCTGACTCCTGGCCCACATCAGACATTGCACGTTGTCATTGCCTCGCCCCCTGGGTGGGTCTGTGAGGGAACACGCGACTTTCATGTATCACCGAACGCCTCGCTAAATGCGTTAATCAATCGTAGATCGTTCCCGCCCATCAGTCCGGCACACGTGTTGGGAACGCATAGCCCTATAGCAAACCCCTGGTGCTCATTGCCCTCAATTTTGGCCCATAAAACCACAACAGCACTGGACTTACGAGCGCCAAAAACAATGTCAAGAAAGCTAGCAAGCTATTTCCCCACCCTAAGCCCATCGTCACATACATTTTTGGCGCAAAGAGCGGGAAGCTAAAGCCCATCATTGTACGCATGAAAGCGCCCACTGAAGCAGCAGACGCTGCGTGCTTTGCCTCGTATGCATCCGTCGTATATGCCTGACTGCACTGAAAACCTATGATTAAGCCGATGGCAATGATGACACTACCAATGTTCGGTGCAATCCAATGCGCTTTGTAGTGTGTTGACCAGCCGTAGATGAAAAGGCCGATCGGACAAAGTATGCCAGCGATGAGCATAGGCGGGACACGAAACTCAGGAAGTCCTTCTTCGAGTTTGTAATACGTTTTCATGCGAGCGTACAACTGTATTATGTCAGCGACGAAATAGAGACGTAAATAGGGAATCACTAACGCCATCCATAAGTGGGTGCGATATCTGCAGCCCGATCATGAACCCGAGACAGAGCGAGAGGTAGTTGAGCGATGCAATACCAACAGATATGCGGTAAACTTCTTCGAAGACCATGGGAAAAGTTGAGAGCATGAGATACATGACACCGTAAAGATACGCGCGATAGATCGAAGGCGCTTGTGTTGCAGGGTGCGTAAACATCATGATGAACGGCAAAATCAATCTCTTCCGCAAGATCTTGCTGAAGCGATCACCCGTCTCGTATTGCGTGCGCACGATAACGTCTGGTCGCAAGTCTTTGATTGTCTTGCGTATCACCTTTGCCTTCTTTGCTAAGATGGCGGGCGCGAACGTTTCGGCAAGGAAGAGCACAGCTGTAACCTGCACGAACACGGTGAAGATGGATGTTGCGAAGAATACCCAGCGCCAGCTAACACCTTGAGAGATATACGCGCCACAGATGGGAGCCACACAGGGTGCAATCCAGGTCAACATGCCGTATATTGCCTGGCCTTTGCCTCGCTCCTCCTTGCGCCATGTGTCAGCTAAGACGCCATTGCATAGCTGAACGACATTAATCACGGACTTTCCAAAGTAGAGAGATAACCTACTGCTTGGGGAGCTGCTCCACCTAAGCCACTGAGGAACCGGAAAGCCAGTATCTGATTCTGTGTCCGTGCAAACCCACATGCTGTATTGAATATGAAGTAGATGAGGTTCGCATATTGCAAAACAGTGACTCTGCCGTATATCTCTGATAGTGGAGCTAGGACGAAGGGCCCTTGGGCGTACCCAAGTAAGAATATAGTCATGACCAATTGGCGCATAAAGCCGGCCGGTATGTTGAAATCTTGAGCGATGGCCGACAGTGCTGGTGTGACCATTGTCGATGAGAAGGGAGATATAAAGGTAAACGTCGATACAACAAAAGTCACAACCCATTTTCGCCCCTGCGACCAATTGAGCGGGTTTGCAGGGTCGTTTGGCCCGTCCCAGGTTACCTGCAAAGATCGTCGTCAGACTTGGCTTTGCATTCGAGATTGGTTACATACGATGATTTCTTGTTCCTCTTTGGAGACTTCCTCTATTTTATGGAGCCCAGGGTCATATTGGTGCTCTTCATCTTGCCACTGCCTGAAGAGTCGCTCGGTGCTGACAAGTGGTCTATCATCACTTTCAAAATCGAATGTAGGCAATGCCAAGTCATTGCGTGATAATTTCCTGACAAGAGATGGTCGTCGTAATAATTTATCTTTGAATGTCATGGTGTAAAAATCGAACGAAATGTAACGAGTGTGTGTGTTTGAATAATCGAACTGCTCAGAAATCTATAATGAATATCTATGGTTGTGTGTGTTCTTAGGGCAATGTGTCGGTCCATATAATCACCTCATCAGCTGCCCCGATATTTGGCCATCGGGGCAGTGTTCTCATCAAGCCTTGTGAAAAGATACCCTTCACAGTGGTGTGAAAGACTAGCTGCAACTTCACGGAACCAAGGTTTGGGTCCAACGCTTAAACCTCAGACCATCTCGCGTCATGCAATATATTTTCCATGATATTGTTGGTTAGTCAGAAATCCATCAGAAATATGCCCAGAAAATTAGTGCACGTTAGACCCGTAATGGAAGGCTGTCGTGTGCATTTGTGGCGGCGACGTGTATACACGGAGCGTTGATCCAACAAATTATAGGATGGGTGAACAATGAGCCTGCTAGTCAACGTCAGCAGCACGGCTGTGCTCCGATGTACTGCCAAGTCAACATAACTGGGTTTGCTTAGACTTGCGCTAGTGGTCTTGGTGAATGCACATGGTTGGTCATAATGGTAAAGGTAGAGCCTCAAGGAACTTGGCCTTGCAGATCGGTCGTCTGAGAAAGCCCCCAGTACCAAGAATACATGATTTTTGTAGCTGAACAAAGACTTACCGAAATCTTGGAATAGTGGCTATGTGGTCATCGTCGTTGCGTTTCGCTACGCAAGCAACACCTTGTTCCTGAACGACCAGCACCAGTGGCTATTGAAGGTGCTGTCCAGTGCTATTTTTAGACTCTTTGCTGTCATTTCCTCAACACATGATGCAATTTGCCCGAATGTTAGGGCATGCGTTTGTGAAGCCACGGTTTGTCGTCAGGCATTGGTGGCTGAAGCCATTCTGGGGAGATGGGAACTTCAGAGAGCATCACGAAGCTGTCGTGGAATATAAGTAGGCCGCGTAACTCACCTGAGGCCTCAGCATACCACAATAGACTTAGTCACTCGTTAGACCCTAAACTTTTATCAGTGACATAATTCTTTGATTGACACACCACACACTCTTATCTTTAATTTGAGCTCAAAAGTATTCAAATTACCATACAGCGAGCAGCCTACCCAGCGAAAGTCACACATATGCACAGAACGACTTGACGACTCTCACGATGTTACTTTCAACTTATAAGCATACCGACACGATCTCATTTGTAGAACCCACTGTCAACCCACATGTCCAAGCATTGCCCTCCACTCTACCAATGCAACTTTCGATAGGAATTCGTTCCAAGAAGCCTCAACTTCGCACGTCGAAGACACTTAGTCTTGTACATGGGCGACTAGGCTTAGCACTAAATCCGTTATCTACTACACTGCCTGCACCAGCCTCTGAGGATGTGGAAAATCGCCCTCTTAGAATACTAATAGCTCCTTCCGGCTTCAAAGAGAGTCTTGGCCCAGAGCAGGTAGCAGACGCTATCGAAGTAGGAGTCCGCAAAGTCTTGGACGAGAAATCCGCCATGATCTGCAAACTGCCTCTACACGACGGAGGAGAGGGATTTGCCCAGGCTCTAGTGGTAGCCCAGAGTGGAGAAATTAGAGAGAAGATAGTCACTGGCCCCATTGGCATACCTGTCGAATCGCATCTAGGCTTCATTGGGTATAACAAGAAGACAGCCGTGTTGGATATGGCAGCAGCAGCAGGGCTATGCCTAGTGCCCAAGGACTCACGCGACCCAACAGTCACTACAACGTATGGCGTAGGACAACTCATGGCGGAGGCACTTGATGCAGGAGCGACCAAGATCATCATTGGCTGCGGTGATTCGGGGACTTCTGACGGCGGCGCTGGCATGCTTCAAGCGCTTGGCGTCCGCCTTCTAGACGCGGAGGGAGAAGAATTGCCTAGAGCGGCTGGGGGCGGCTCGTTATTGCGTCTAGATAGGATCTGCTGGTGTAATGTTCATCCTCGCCTGCGTAGGGATGCCGGTATGTCAAATCATACGATTATCGACACGACAAAGCTAATACTTATCTAGCCACGAAGGTTCACATTGAAGCTGTTTGCAATATTAAGAATGTGCTTTGCGGTCCTAGAGGAGTCGCACGAGTGTATGGCCCTCAGAAAGGTGCTACACCTGCCCAGGTCGATCTCCTTGCAACAGCCTTAGATTGTCTTGCACAAGCCGCTCACACATGTGCTCGACATAACATATCTTTTGTACCAGGTAGTGGTGCCAGTGGAGGTCTTGGTGCGGGGTTGCTGATGCTCGGCGCCCATCTGCGCGCCCGAAGTGAGGCAATCGATGAGTACTTTGAGTTCGACCGTGTCTTTGAAAAGCAGTGGGACCTTGTTATCACCGCTGAGGGAAGTCTGGATGGCCAGAGCACCCAGGGAAAGATGACGACAGAGGTGGCCCGTCGAGCCAGGCGCAACGGAGCACAGGTTGTGGCGCTCGCTGGCACTATTGGCGAGGGGGCCGACACTACGTATGGTGCTGGTATCAACGCCTTCACAAGCATTCTAAGGGGTCCCTTGACACTAGAAGAAGCGATCCTACAGACTGGATGTCTAGTAACAGACGGCGCTGAGAAAGTCTTACGGATGGTAATGGCTGGGTTGACTCTTGGAAGGCGGCAAGTGTATTAGGGTGCACTGCTTACACGCGGGGTCTTGGTAGCACCATGCCAGCGCGCCGGCGTCAACACGCGCGACACAATGTACACAATGTAGATACCATATCACTTTCGTTTTTGATAGGCTTTTAACGGCTGATTAACAATTTACTAATATAAATGTGTCATTCTATAAGCTATCTTGCCAAACTGACAAGTTCAAGCTACTAGGCGGTTGGTCGTATATCCTTTTCTTTGCCTGGCGAATTCCGCACCTCAATCCCTAGTCATCGATGGCTGAATTTGGGTAACTCTATTCAATAGCAATTAGCTGACAAGCATGGGACTTATAGAATTAGGATTATATGAAACGCGAGCAAGCGGTCAAATACCCATCCCCTAGCCCTATCTTTTCGGTGCAATGGGAGAAGGTATACAGGTGGATAAAATCTAGCACATCCCATCTATTCATGAGGCGCTGGGTAGATCAAAGACGCAAAAACCCAGACGAAAATATACTCTATAACTACGCAGATGACACATGGTTCCTAATACTCCATTGAAAATGTTTCTGAAGTTTATTTCTTCACTTAGAACTTGCCCTACCCTCCCTAGATAGCTAGAAATACTGCATGTCAGTTCTCATTAGGACAATTATGAGACGGGGGCCCAGTTTTCCTGATGTTGACGATGAACCGTACTTTGTATTAGTCATGTTTCTTATACGTCGCTTTTATGAGTACTATGAGAACAAACGCTTTAACAAGCTTGGGTTAGGCCAAGCCTGCCCATTATTTAGCAGTACATTATGCAACACATTTCAACTATCCATCCTTTTCTAGTATTGGTTAGACGCACTTGGACGCCCTTTGCTCTTGCGTCCATCTCTTTGACGGTGGCTAATGCCTCGCTTTCATCCCCCGTTGGTCCGGCCAAACCATGCCAGACCAACGCATTCTGAGGAGAAGATTTCCAGACCCCACCTCCGCCATCGGAAGCCGTCATAATGATAAGCCCACCTAGGAAGACAAGGATTCCCACAAATAGAGATGCATGTTGTTCCGACGAAGCCTTCTCCTCTAACTGGTTGGTTCCAGTCTTCCACCTTGCCTAGAATAGAGTTATCTGAGACATTTAATCGGATATTGCTCGGTATTAAATCTGTGATATTTTTGGGGATAGGCTGGCTGGTACGTTTCATGTAATTGGTGAGTGCAGTGGTGAAGTTATCGAACGCGCTGTTCAACGAGTCGATAGATATAGTTGCGTTGTTTCATAGGCCAGCTTGAATGCTAGAAGCGCCTCGTTCAAGAGTTGTACTTTTATCAAGCATTTTACCACGCAAGTAAACATATTGTTGAGCGCTGCCGTTCAAAGAACCTTGTAGGCCGTGGCCTTCTAGAGTGCCTTCAAGCGGTTCTGAGTAACTCTCTTTTGTATCCCATCCAAGAACACTGTCAAGGAATTGGGCCTGGTATACACAGTCCACTGGAATCGTGAGGTTTTTGGAGTTGCTTATGCCTTCCTATGACTCTGTGCCATTGAGAAAGGTACCATTCCATGCCATCCACTCAGAATCTGTAGATATATACCCTCTTTCCACAGGATGGCTTTGTACTCTGGACCCAAGGCGTTCGACGTTGACAGTACCAATGACCTCTGCCTCTGCTGACCATAGAGACCTATTGATACTTGTCGATATCAATTTCTCTTTTAGTACTCCGTGATCAATGGTGGCTGTATAAGTTTTGATACAATATTAGAAAGAGCAGCGACACCCAAGCTTCGGACGGGCTGGAACAATATCAAGAGTTGTACTTTGGTGTCCTGCTATTGGCAGCGTGTTGCGACGATGAAATGGAGCGTCATATCTGTCGATTGCCAAAACATTCCAGCGAGCCAATTGTTGGCCTTCCCTACAAGTCCCTTCAACAATACTTGCTTGGATAAGAAAACCTGCGGTGGTGGTTTTGTTGTAGATTCTCCCGGGCCTCGATTCCAGCTTTCCAGTATAAGCTAAAGTGTAATTGCAGCCTCCTCCAACGTCCGAGTCAGGGCCTCCTTGTCGGCAGGTGGTTTGGACCTCACTAGTAAGGTCAACGCAGCTACTGCAAATTCCTATTGAGTGGTATGGCTCAAACCCGCACGTATTTGCCGTACAGGTATAGTTAGGTTTAATTGACTCGGCATTAGTGAAGCTTGCATCCAAAGCCAGCTGTGCCCATGCTGGTAAACCATATCCCGTGTTCCTACCCAAAATTGAGTTGGTGTGAGCGATGCCGGAGGAGCTACTTTCAACCCGGACGCTGCATCCATAATAATTGACAACAGCCTGTGTGAAAGGATCCATCCCGAGGGAGGCAATAATAGTCGCGGCCCCCAGAAATGCGAATAGATCCCTCCATCGGGCAGTCCAGAGAAGTTTAGTTGAACCCCATGGGCCTCTACTCGCTTCGTCGTACGTGGAAAGGTCGCCGAGAGGGCTTTTTTTTACAGCCATCTCCATTTCAATTGGCTAAGGTCCTCCCATGTAATGAACAGAACTGGAGACCTAAATATGACACCAAAGACGGAAAATGCTGTATTCAACGAAAAATTAAGAGGCCATTTTGGTAGCGGCTTGCCTTGGTAACGATGGAGGACGGCTACGAGGCTGCTGAAGCTGAGAATGATAAGAACAGCAGCCAGAAGTTCTATCCACCAATTGCGGAACAAACGGGAAATAGTTTCTGAAAAACCCAGAGCACGCCTCCGTGATGTAGCTTTGGGTATTAGGGGCTCCTGGCTGGGAGGTGTTCTATCCAAGATTTGTTGGGTGGAAGAGACTGTAATTCCTTGTTTAAGGTCCTTGAAACTATCAATGCGCGAGTTGAATGAAAATGGTATGCTGTCGAGTTCTTTTATATTGGCTAGCGAAGGATTGGTTTGGGGGCTGTTTCAGAACAACTGGGCATTCCTACCGTCAATTCACAGAAGTGCGAATCGAGACATATTTAAGAAGTTCTTAAACACGTAAGCACTAGGGGGCTGCGCGAACCGGTGGTTGATTGGAGCGACGATTAGCTTATGTGCTTACGGTTATCGTTAGTTACTTCCTACGGAGCGTAATGTTATGGTGCTGGGTATAATACGGTTAGAGCCTTCAATGCACAGACACAAGTACGCACATCAAAGCCCCAATTCTCTACTACCTACTGGAGTGAACGAGTACATCGTAAGTTTTAATTAGCAGTTATTCACAAAAAAGAAATATTTGTAATAGTAATATGGAGCCGATGCTCACTACGAAACAGCTCCATACTAGAGGATATATTTTCTGAACATTACTGAGCTAGCAACCTCAACGTGCTCGGGATCCGGCGACCAACCCTTGCAAAATCACTCTATGCTGTCGCGATGGTCGTCTAGATGTGGTTAATTACTGTTCTCTGGATCTTCCCTTCGTCAAGGTAAACTCAAAGTTCTGCATTCTTCTGTCTATCTAATACGCGAGTCTGCCTTTCCCTCTTCGGTTCGAATGTAAAAAGAATCGTACTTCTGCTTCTGCTATCATGGTCATAAGGCCGTCTAGGTATTTATACCGCTGATGATCTAAACATTTACTATACCACACGGAACGATCTTCGGTAGTTGTGGAGCATTGGTGTGTCCTGAAGCCTACTTGCTGTGCTCCAATATGTCGGACTAGTTGAGATGTAGCGCTACATCTGAAGACATTCGCATATACGATTATCCTACTCTTTCACTTATACGATCTATGTTTTTTTCGTTCCAGAAAGAGACGCGACGTCGGGCGCCAATAGATCGAAAGTGATTTCTGTGCTACCATCAAAGAGTTCCCTATTGACAACCTTAGTTTGGTTGCCAGCCCGCGTAAACCTAATCGGCTGCTCAAAGCCGTCCAGAGATCCCGCATCTAAAGCTTAAAGCAGAGTCTAGAGGAGAGTGACTCGGTCAAAGTCATTGGAACAAGATCCATAGTATAAGGAGGGCAATAAATAAAGAGCGTCTCATCCGCATCGTTCGATGTATCGCATCTCGAGTCGTCAACAGATTTGAAGAGGCTGCCGCTCGGAGCCCTATCAAACTCAGTTTTGATATCTGAGGTAATCTTGCGTACGATGTCTAAATCGTTGAGTCGATCATTTGAAGAATGCTTACTTATCGATTGAGCTTGTGCCGGCCCATTACCACATTGCTAGGTAATAGAGAATTTATCAATGGTATCTTCAACAGCGATATCATCACCGCTTGCCTGAATAGCACGCGTACCTTCAGTCGGATGCATGCCACTACCCAATTGTGGAACGAAATTACTTAGAGCTCGTTCAGATGAGATACAATCAATGCCTTAAGAGCTTCATATCCTTGTTAGCAAATATTGTTTGTAAATCTTGGAGTTTGATGTTGCAGTCCGATTTCAGCTTAGAGTTGGCGTGCTTGATGGCTAGTCGCTCAGCATTACGAACGTTTATAAGGAGAATAAAATAGGGGATAGATGGAGGGCGTCGACATACGTAGGGATTTCATTTTGGCCGACTTTGGAGTGGCCCTTGGCGATGATGGGCACTATAAGATCAAACTTGAAAGGGTTTGTCTTGTCGAAAGCAGGTTCAATGACTGCACCATGGTTTGGCGTGGCAGTATTGGCAGTACCAGTAATATACTCTAATGCCTCCTCGATATCCATAAGTAGGGTAACTTCTTTTGTCGTCTCAATCACTTTTTCATGCTCGGTTTGCTGCTTTACATAAGTATTATCATCGATCCCATGAAGAAGTTTGTTGTTCTCTTTTTGACTGGTGATCATCCTGGCTAATAGCTTTATAACGACATCGAGGATGGTCATACTTTTTAAATGAGTGCGTTGTACTCATTTTGAAGGTCGTTGAGTTCTTGTGCAAGATCATCGCGCTCCCGTTTAGCATCTTGGAATTTAAATTCGCTCTCTTGTCAGGTTCTTGCGCAAATTTCATCGCCTTAGTAGTATCATATAATTCCCTCGGGGCGTTTTCGTACTACTCTCTTCCAGCTTCGAGGGTACCATACGATTTAGCTAGATCCGACTGAGCGTGGTTGATCTCATCCTGAAATCTCCCCTCCGCTTCTCTACTGCTTTCGATTTCCGCCTGCCAAATCTTCGCTTGTGACTTCTGTTTAATTAGTTCTCCGTAATACTTGGTATAGGCATCAGCGATTTTAGTCAAAGATGAATCAACTGCGTCGAATTTAAGCCGTAATCCGTTACGCTGCCCCATCATCAATGTGAGCCTGCCTCTGAACAGGGTGATATGTGTCTCCAATTTCGAAATTTTATCGCAGATATCCTCGTTCTCAGGCTGATTGGTATCTTCAATGATTGGGTTAATGGCGTCTCCTTTTGAATACCATCTTCTTTAGCAAGCTGTGATATAGTTTCAAGCTGCCCCGTGGTAATTTCGATACCAGAACGTAGATGTCTCATCCCCTCCTGAAGCCGTTTGACTTTGGATTAATATCGATGTCCAGCACTGGCATTATTCGCCAACATCTGCATCTGTGACGATTGGCTAAGGTAATACTGTTGGTCCATTTGGTGATTGATAACGAAGACAACATGGGTAACTTGCGTACCTTGGTTCAAGGTATATCGTGTAGTAGAGCTTGATGGTTAGAACTCAATCCGTCGGTGATATGATGACACAGTGCTTCGCCCTACACTGAAGAGCTTTTGGGAATCATTTTACTAAGTGAAAAAGGGCCTCTAGAGTGCATTTGAAGTGTTCAGTTAGCAGTATTAATACGTCAGCAGACTGAATAGAAGTCTTCTATCTGCAGCGGCGCTGGCCAGTTTCTTGTCAATTAGTGAATTAGGTGAGTGGAATGATATCAGCATGGAAAACATGCCAGGTAACGATTTAGCCTGAGTTCTTGTCAGGTGAATTGTAGGTATTCGTTGAAACCACAGCCTCGGGAGTAGCAGATGGTGGTGGGGGTAAGGCGTGTAATGATGGCCGCCATGACCTTTTAAACAGTTGATCATGATATGCAGGCAGCTAGTGATATCTGTGTAAGATCTCGGTGTGATGGGATTGGTTATCTCCAGGGCTCGTGATAGTAATATTGCAACAGGACCGTAACATAGAATCAATTTACATACTCTTCTAGTTCGCAAAACGATAAGGCGGTCGTGGTAGTCTCTTCTCCAACCATTTGGTTGAAAGAGCTTTGAATATGGCAAGTAATGCTGGCATTTGCCATCACCATGGTCTATCTCCTAGGTACCTAAACAGGGTTAACCGCATACTGAGAGCAGTATCAAAGAATTCCGATAATCAGAAAATCTCCAGGTGCGTATTAAATCGGAAGAAAGTCTTTTTTTTTTATGACCACCGCTTGGCCTCAGTCGTCTTAAGCATAAATGTTGTACTCTACTGCGTTGAATCTGATTTCTGGGTATGTTGGAGCGAGTGGTTCGACGGCTCTAATACCGGTTTCCCGTGTCAAGAATTTAATTTGTAACGTTCGGAGTGAATACGACCAATATTCCAAAACAGTAACTCTAGCGCTGCTAATATGGTACATATTTGGCGTGTGGTGTGCCTGGATGACTGCTGGTGGGGAGGCCAAAATAGTCCAACCACCCTACGGTTGTTCGCGCAAACGCATTGGCGACTGCGACCAATCACCACATAATGTCACAAGCCTCGAGATCGCTACTGCGCAATGATGAAATATGCCTAGGCCGATACATTCGCTGGCGATTTAAGCAAGCTGTGTCGCGTGTCGGTGAGTGATCTCGCAACTATGCGCCACTTCTTCACAAGATATCCTTACAGCCTATTCCTGCTGCGAGCATAACGCCTCTCCTCTCGTCCCTTAGCAGATCCAAAACCATGATATCAATGCATATCTTTTCTATCTATTCTCTCGGGCCATAGGGCTGAGCAAGTCGATGTGTCCACATTTCACACAACGCTTCAAAATGCATGCGTATTGCCTAATCAGGCTAACTTACCCGGGGACAAAACATCTCATCGAAACGGCTCCACAACCCTATGTCTGGGGATTACCAAGTAGTCGGCGAAAAAATCGGCTAGGTCCTCCAGGCCCCTAACAGCCCAAATTTTGAACTGGGTGTGCCGTTTTCCTCCAATTCTGTCCTAGAAATCCGTGCCTCGGTGAACATCATACCCGATACGATGCCTTGATTGCCACCTTTTACCAATCATAAAGCAGTGTAGAACCCTAATTCTGGGCGACTGTCTTACATCCTCCGCAACTCTCATCTCTTTTGGAATAGTGTAGCCGTATGCCCGAGCGCGAATCCTCTACAAGCAGTGCTCCACGCGACTGCGGCTCCTGCGGCTCCTGCAATCTCTCTACCTTCAACATCACCACATCCTTGACCTTGTATACATTTGGACTGTCGAGAGTTTATGATGGCACCGACAGTTGCAACAACTATTTCGCTACCTACGCTTACCCAAGGCGGAGCAAGAGTCGCTCTACAAGCAGCAGAACAACACGCCCTCGAAATAGGAGTACCAATGTGAGTTGTTGGTCAAGTGTAAGTACATAGTGGCTGATTATTTGCAGGAGTATAGCTATAGTAGATGCTTATACTCACTTACTATCCTTCACACGGATGGACGGCGCTAAGATCACTTCAATCAATACGGCAATGGATATGGCTTTCACTGCAGCAGGTAATCGTATACCGACTTCGGCGTGTATAACTGCTTTCTAGCCTCTTACTATAAGTCAATCATGACTAACATATTGCAGACCAAGAAAATTCCCGGCCCGGAAGCGCAACTTCGGGAATCGGCAACGCTATCTCCGGTCGATTCTGTACTCTCGGGGGCGGTGTTCCTATATTCTGCCCATCTGGCAACGGTGATATTCTCGGCGCAATAGGGTGTTCAACGGGTACGTCGAATCAAGACGAAGCTGCAGCAAAAACTGGCCGTGATGCCGTCCTCGCCTTCATCCGCAAAGAAAGACAAGATGAGGAGCGACGAATAGAAAATGAGAGGAAAGCAGTGCTCATGCTATGGAAAGAGAAGGAAGACGAGACTGGTAGATTGAGGGACGAATTGGAGAGGGGAAATAAGAGAATGAGATTAGATGACTATAGAGGCAGGAAGGGCAGTGTTTGTCTCAGTAATAGTGGAAGTTTGAGCGGAAGGAGTGGCGTAGGGGCGGCACCAGATACGCCGCCCGAGGAAGGGGAGATACACCCTAGCTTTGTGGGCGAAGTTGCGTTGAATAGGATATAAAGGAAAGTACGGCATAGGCTTTATGGCGTTGTATTGAAACAGGAGAGTTCCCATCATCACGGAAACATTTACAGAAATGCTGCAAGGCGACAAAGGCGTACAACAAGGGTGGAGTTTTGCATTGCAATGACACATATAATGAAAATATATTATCCTTTGAATACTATAATCCTGCCTCAAGTGCATCTAGCTCTTCTTTGCCATCAGCCTCTTGACTTCTATGTCTGGTGTATAGGTCACAAGACTCTTGCACTTGTTTTTCTTTCCTCGCACAAACTTCTAAGGTTCATTTCGTAATGATGCTAACGCACCCAGATTCTATAAAGGGCTCAGCGTTATTGGCAGCATCAATAGGAAGCTTATTATTTCGCCTTCAGTTATATTTAATATCTAAACCGGCCGGGTCATTCGCGTCCCGCCAGTCACCGAGAATCTTGATGAATGCTGGGCTACCAAGCCCATCGCATTGCATGCCGCAACTTCAGAAGGTTTATCTCCATTGTTGTAATATCCTGGCGTACACTCTTTGAAGAAATCACACTGACGGCTATGCCTTTGACGATAATATCGCACTGAGCGTCTTCATCTTTTTTGCATCGACTTTACAGTTCTTATGTTACATTTTTGGCACCCTGAGATGACGTATGCACAATGTCGTGCCTGTTCAGCAGTGACGTGCATGAAATTTGGAGTCAAAGCTGCTTGGATAATGGAACCCCAGAAACAGTTCGGAAAAGAGCGGCTCGCCCAGCCATACAGTGTCGAAACTCCGTTCTTCCATTTCTCGACGATAGTTATGCCATCTCAACCGTAGATTTCCATGCCAGTCTTATGCGACCACTTGTTCGCGAGCTCGGAGCCGGTAGCGTATATCGGACAGTCAGTTTCTTACTCCTCTCTATTAGCAACAACGCCCTTCTCGGTAATGCGCTCAACTCCTTGATCCTTAGTATCGACAAGCTTGGTGTTTGACCGATTGAAAGTTTGGAGATGCTGATTGTAGAAGCAAGGGCGCTTGCTGAACTGGTTGTACCATGGCTTAAGTGCGTCAGCAGTCTCTTTGTCTTGTATGATTTTACCCATTTGTGCCTGGATCGATTCCATCTTTTCGGAGTCGGCGAGCTGGCGTTGAGCTGCTGCTCTCAGTGGGTTATTTAGATCAACGCCTAATATCAGCAGCTCGCGGATAACGTCAGTCCACTGATCAACACCCATATCTTGCTGCTCGAAGCCTCCGTTGGCTACGTTATGAAAATTATCTATATGCTCCTTCTGCCATCCCTTCTTGAGCGAATTCACCCACTCTTGGTTTGTTGGTCGGTTGTCACGAACGCTGACGGGTGATGGAGTGCGTTGAAACACATATAGTTGCTTTGCCCACCCACCGGGATGTGGCATAATCTGAACGGCGGTAGCCCCAGTGCCAATGATTCCAACGCGCCTGTCTCTTAGCTTACGGAGGTTCCCAGAAGGACCACACTCAGTATAGTCAAAGTCCCACCGCGATGAATGGAAAGAATGGCCCTTGAAATCTCCGATACCCAATACCCCAAGCAGCTTCGGTCGATGCAGTGGCCCCGCAGCTGGAATGATGAATCGTAAATTTGTCTTGCCGCCTCGTGCTGTGTCTGTAACCCACTTGCCTTCTTCAATCTAGTGTATTTTCTTCGCCTGTCTGAAACATCGCACGAGAGTGCAGGTCGAATTCTTCACCGATCGTGCGAGAATACTGGAGCAGTCCTATTGCGCGCGCATACACCTCCGTCAGCATATAGCTGACTTCCTCAAAAAGTGGCATATATATGTATGATTCGATATCGCATTGCGCTCTAGGATATCGATTCCAGTACCTATATTGTTAGTTTCGTTTTTAATATCTACAACGTCTATCAAAACATACCACGTGCCCCCAAAATCGCCAGCCTTTTCTATACTTCTGAAGTTGTTATGCCTGCCTCGATCAATCGTACTGCGACCACTTGCGCACCATAGTTGTCACCGACAATAACAACGTCTACCACTTCTTCGATTGCATCACGTTGGAAGCCAGGTTCCACCCGTGGATCCTTCAAGTAGTGTGATGAAGGCCCATCGAGAACAGTGTATTGTTCGACACCTCAATTGAGAGTTAAGCGCTTGACACGCTCAGCAAGGTATTTCTCCTTGGGTACAATAGGGTCGAATGAAAGAGATTGGCCCTGCGTGAGCTCTCTAGTCTCGTCAATAACGAGAGGCTTTTTCGCTACTAATACGATAGGTACCTGAGTCGTTGAAGCCGGCACAAGAAGTCCCGTTTTTACCATTTTGCTCTATATTGAAGTAACGAATAGAGTAAAAGTGTAGGTTGTTCGATACTCTTTCACGATTAATAAATTTCTAAATAGAACGATAGTCGCAGTACCAGTACCGAAGATTACGGTTGTAATAGAATGATTGTCGCAGTACCTACTAAGGATGAAGATAACATGTCTAGTATTTTTGAGAAATATCTCATTCGTAACCACAGATGTAATGAGTAACATCTTGATCAATGATCTTGGGTAAACGAAGCGGGGTTGTTGTGGGACTGATCGACGACTAGACCCAGGCGAGTCGCACCACTCCATCTGTTTGCCGTTCCAAGGACATCAATAGGGGGAGCGTGGGGAAGTTCTAGACAAATAGTAGCATGATTATCAAGGAACCCTCAGCTAAATGCGATTGTGTAGAACAGGCTCTTAGGTATCGTTACCTGACGAAGTCAATGACAGTTCTTGGAGCATATTTTACGATGGAAGCTCAATTAACACACGATTCCCCAAGTGAGTACATGCGAAGCACATAAATTGATAGTTGACGGTGGCCAAGGAAGTTCAGACATGACGCGAATGTTGGCAAGTACATAACGCATGAAAATTATAGTCATTTTCTAGAAGGGTACCGGCATCTATCCGACCATAGCATTTATTGACAAGAGGGCCAGACAATCATAGGGAGTCTAGAAGTCGTGATTGTCGATGGCTTCCATCTGAACGGCACGCTGAAATTGGGATGAGCAGAGATGAACCTCGCTAATTACCGGCTACGATTTTCGACCCCAGCACAGCCTGAGCATCCGTGTCATGGTTCGATCTAGGTGCAGCGGGCGCAAACCTAAACCCGCGCCGCGCAACGACACGAGAGCGCGGTGACTCGGGCGACTCGTTGCGCATTTACGGCGTCGACCAACCTCATTTTGACTCAAATCAATGAACGCCTCTTACCGACACCGAAGCTGAGTGACTGAAAAAAGGTGGGTGATGAAATTGATCAGGCGACGCGGCATTCAGGGTCGTTGCTTGGCCGAGAGTGGATTACGAGGATTACATTGGACCAAGGTGGTTGACGAGTCAATCTCTTGAGCCGCCGGTGAGACCTTGACTGCGCAAAGACTGGTTCCCCTCTCTATTTGTCGCAAACAATACCGCCGCTTTGTATTACTCGCGCAGAAAATTGACTTTTGCCGTCACGAATAAGTGGCTACGCCTTAAATTGGAATTGGTGGTTCTGGCGCACATGGTAAATCACAGAGAATAGGGTCGCGGTTTAGGAATTATCATTCGTGAATGCGTCGATTGCAATCGAGGAGGCGACTCCTCATAATACACAAGAAGCGTACAAGCAACGTACGTTAGAGAAGAAATAAAATAGTTCCAGCGCACGCAATGCGTTTTCCTACAAGCCACCCTTATACACAAGAAACCGAATATCTTCACCCTCGTTATTCTATGCAAGGTCGCAAGACCAGACATTCTTCGTGCAGGCGCATCCAATCTTAGAGTAGTTGGCGCTCTTGAGGATCTCGGCGTGGCCCACCTGGCCCTGGTGATCGAAGCCCTTTGACTCGGCGGCGCATTCGCTGGCGTAACCCTTGAGGATTTCTGGCTGCTCGCAGAGCCAACCGCCGACGAAAACATGCTTGAACTCATCGGCTCCACCAATGGCGAGAACCTGGCCCATGGAGCCAGAGTTGAGCTTGTGAACCATCTCGCCGTTGCTGGAATCAACGGTATTCTTGGCGTTGGACTCAAGTTTGGAGTCCCAGGTAAGAGGACCAAGCTGCATCTTTCCACGATACTCATCAACAATGGCCATGTAACCAGTGTTGGTGGATGGTGGTGGGGTAGCAGGAGCTGAGGGCTTGGGGGCCTCAGGGGTAGGGGTGGGCTTGACAGGGGCGGGAGCCTCGTACGTAGGCTGAGGGTCTACGTATACGACGGCGGTAGTTGGCTGAGCAGGAGCCTCGTGGACGGGCTGGGGAGCGGGAGTCGGGGCGGGGACTTCGTAGCCCTCGGTGACATAGACGGTCTGAACAACAGTCTCGACAACAACGTTGACGTTCTTGACCTCCTCCTTGGGCTGGCCGTAGCCGTAGCTAGGAGCGGCGATAGATGAGCCAACAAGGGCGGCGATGGCGAGAGAAGCGCGCATGTTGATAGATTTGTTGGCTATTTACTGTTGGGATAGGGATTGGCTGTTTTGGTTCGACGAGATTTGGTTATGATAGTATTCGAGAGGGAACGATATATGCCGAGGGGCGGTAGTGAACGTGGTGTCAATGAAGACCGTGAATAAAGAATGACTGGATGGGTGTCGAAACCTGGAAGTCGCAGACCTGAATCCGAAGAGTAGATGAAAAAGAAGGGAACGAGGGCCTATATACCGATTAGGCACATGAGTTGCAGCAACTCGCAGGGGGAGGCCGTGTCCGTGAGCGACATAGCGTCCGCCATGGCTTTGTCCTCCGCACATGGCTTGTCTTTGACCCGAACGAGCTCTAGGCGAGATTTTTACCCAGACCAAGCTCTTGGTTGCCAGATTGGATCCTTTCATTTCCCCTCGATGCATGTTGACGTTCATTGCTAGTTCTGGGCGTCCGCCTGACCAACTCGTAATAGTTTTAGGGCATGCTATGAGGACGCCCATGACTGGTCTACACGTCAGATAAACTCTGACAGCAGCGGCTATATCCTTGTATCTGTGGTAGGCGCGCGATCTCAGAACCGCTGTGTATGTCTATCAGCGTTCTCGGGCACATCAATTCGTCTTCGCTGGCATGCGACGGTACCTGACAAGGCGTCAGGGGTAATGGCAGACGATCTCGCAACTACTGCAGGGGCTGGCTCACTGAACATCCACTTATAGCGAGCTAGCTGACGGCTTACGCCCATAATTGGCAAGACTCAAGAGAAACCCGAAGTGCGCATTCAGCCTATTGGGTGCAGATACACCCTAGCACACCTGGGCAGGGCCACGTTTCAGATACGTTCTTAGTGCACAATTTTATCCCGTCAAAAGCCCGGACTGTTGAGACTTGAACAAACATGCACAACAAAGGCGGGCTGCGTCCTTTTTCGTTTCAAGCAGTGTGCTTCAGCAGCAGCCTGATCTGAGCACAATGCCTGCAGGCTACGGAAATGATTATCTCGTTCGTGCGGAGATATCAAGGAAGGATCGAGACTTGTGGGATTGCCCTTCACTGTGGAGCTTAAAGGAATAAACGAGAGAGCCTCAATCGATGAAACAGCGGCACGATCAATATGGTGACCCAACCTTCGCCGCGTACCGAGACGGAGCGCACGTCTTCGCCGGCCTGACAACCTCTAGCCGCCACAATTGATCCATGGGCTTGAGGCGATCGAAGATCACTGCGGAGCGCTTCATGACACTGGGCTTGCATGTCCGTCGTGTCAACACTACCTTTCCATCCACGGTTGCCACGTGTAGTGCGGTTGTTTCGACCCAACTTTCAACTTCGACGTGGTCCAGTGCATTGGAGGGCCCATGATGAATCCACGATTCCATCACACGCGGCCCGACAGGTTGATTTCACATGGATACGTCATCTCCCAGCCTGGGCCTGTGAAATAACTTTAGTATTTTGAGGGTCGGGCCATGGAAACCCCTTCATGCTTAATCTTCCTCCCGCTGTGACAATGTGACACAATTTCTTTTTTTCAACATCAGCTCATTGCAGCGAAAACACCGAAATTCTGTCCTGCCGTGCTTGGGGATACGAGATGAGGTATTTGGAGACCCCACTCACCGGCCTGGACTGTTGGGCATTGCGGTGCTCGTCGTGTCGAGTCGTGCAGAAGGTGATTGCGCGTTCACTCGGCAGAGCTGCAATGTTGGCCACTTTTGCTTCAAACTGCTGCAGACGGCGGCCCACCATTTCTGCAAAATTTTGATTCCTCATCCTATCGGAATTCTTCCTCCAAACGATAATTCTTTTTCGTCCTGAATCTTTACCCTCCGTCGCTACTAGTTGCAGCGGCGCTGACATGGTACCTTTTCTTGGCACCATCACCATGAGAGGGGTGGCTTCGGCCCCAATGTTCTCCCGTCTTTCCTTGATTCTAGACCTTCACCAGTCCAGCAGATCATCACGCCCTTGCGTGGAAGAGCAAATAGTTCGCGGACGGAGCATTGAGCCCCACCGACGATACGATGGAGAATACTCCTATCGATAAGATTGATTACGCCACTCTTCGACATGTCGTCTTCCACACACTTGTTGTACTACAGTCAAATTGTGATCCTTGAATCGTATGCAGAATCCAGACACTGATATGCGTAGCCCAGATTGATGCAGCTGTTGCAAACAAAGCCCTGTATAGACGGAAGACTGCGGTTTCGAAAAAATTTGCATGCTCTGAAGCCTCATCCGACTGCTATCTTTTGTTCCTGTGCACCTTAGCATTCACCTCGTGCACTCATATACCTAGAAAGGCGAGAGAAATCATGATCGAGACTTCCCTCCGGATGTCTGATCAATTCCGCTTGATGTTACATATCTTAGTCATTATAGGGCTGCAACTGAGAGTCCACGAATGGCGAACAAGCCACGCAACACAATCAGCCACTTGAGAGGAGTCATTCCGGGGAGGAGGGAAACTGAACCTACCGCGCTTCGCCAGTTCTTGCAAGCTGCAACCAGGTAGCTTTCTTGGTGAAAGCATGGCTTGTTTCATGACAACACAGCAGGCTCAGAAGGTCACTGCAGGTGCGGTGAATCAAAGAACATGTGGCGCTTGTCTCCACAATGAGTTGTACCTCTGCGCTCATTGTTATCAAAGCAAGAATGATGACAGCATGTCTCAAAAGCCACCCCCCACGGCAGGTACGTCCTGCTGTCACGAGGCAGCGAACCGATAACTGTCTTTTTACGAAAAATCTCGGGCTGCGGCAAACCAATCTCAGCCAACCGCCACCCCACCATGTTACCTTTGCACCACTTTCGCCGAGCCAGCACACGCGCGTTCCATCCGGTTCCTGAACTTTACTAGCAAGGGGAAATCCCGAGCCTGGGCTTTTTTCCACGTTGTCTGCGCATTTTTGTCAGGCTTAGCTGACTTCACATACGCCCTAAATTGGGACGTTGACCAACCACAAATCGAAGCGCCCTTTGGTACAAAAGATTTGACAGCACTAGCCAACAATATCCCATGCCGCAACTGCTGCCGATCTGCCACCGGTCCAAAAACGCATAATGAAGCCTGCTGTAGTGTTTCGCGCGGACTCTTGGGAATGTGGAGCGGGCAGCTATGTTGGGGGTCTAGTTTTTACTGGTCTTTGTGCGTGGATAAGATAAAGGTCGAGCGTATGTCGATCCTCTTTTCGCTGTAGAGCCTCTTGTCGGTCAGTCACTTTCGAAGTCAGAACCATTCTCTCTTTTTTGAAGTATTTTTGCTTCATCACATTCCTTCCTTCGCAAGTCGAAGTCGTTGTCGAATTGAACGCCGTTCATTCATTCATTCTTTTCAGCCAATACACTCTCTCGTCGCCTCAGTCGATCGAACAACCTCAAAACATCATACCATCATCAAAGATGTTCGCCAAATTCATTCTCTTTGCCGCCGCTCTTCAAGCATCCCTTGCTGTAGCTGGCAATGCTGTCATTAGCAACCGCTGCTCCTACGACGTGTGGGTCTGGTCTGTCGACCAATCCCATTCCTCCGGCCCCATTAAAATCGCGGCACGAACTCAATATTCGGAGCCCATTCGCAACTCCGCGACCGCTCTGAAAGTCAGCAAGTCTGACCAACTCGTTGCTGGCGCACACACCCAGTTCGAGTACAGCGTCATCAACAACCAGATTTGGTACGATATCTCCTTTGTCAACTGTGCCAATGGCAACAACGCCGATAAATGCCCAGGACATGAAAAGGGATTGTCCATGGACAGCTCTGTGTCGGCTTGTGGCAAGGTGAGCTGCGGAGGAGGCAGCTATTGCCCAACCCAGGCGTATTATGTCGATCAGCCGCTCATGAAGCTTGGCGTTAAGGAACCTGTGTTCACTTGCCCTGGTGCAGGGGCTAGCATGGATATCGCCATGAAGATGTGCTCGGATGAGGCTCCCTTGAAGCGAAGCATTGCCGGACGAATGCTTGTTGATACCGAAGCTTAAGCTTAACCCCAACGCTTCCTCTTTTTGACAAAAAGCCCTTCTTGTATATACCTTTGGCGTATCTATCCATTGAATGGAGGCTGCTTTTCTAGTGTCATGATTGTTACGAATATACACCTGCATCTGCAAATATACCATGTGCAACCTGATAATACCTGTGCCAATGTTGGTGATTTGCTGTGTTGTTTTTTGACTGCGTGAGCACTAAGTTAGAGTCTGCATGTTCAGACAATCTGTTGAATCATTGCGGCCAGTCCGAGCATACCCGTTAGCACCCGATTCAACATGTGTGAGCTAGGTGCTCCGGCCTTAGTGCTTGTGCTTGCTGGTTTGCTGCTGGCTGCAGTGTAGGCTCTTGATTGGGCAGGTGACGTTTGCATTTGCCCCTCATCAAAGGTGGTTGTTACATTGCCCATGACCAGTACAGTGCTTCCATCTCTTATGCCGATTGATATTGGTACTCCGCCAACCGTAATGCCTTGTCCTGGGGCGAGAGTCTGGCCAGCGAGAACATATTTTACTGTCCCGTCGATAACCGTCGTGGAGATTTTGGCTGCTTGTGTGACTTGCGCACCCGGAGCTGGTGGTAGTGTAGCCCGCTCATCGCCTGCCACGAGGACAGTGGAGCCAGCAGCATCGATTGTCAAGGCAACAACCACGTTGTTGATTGTCATAGGTGTGCCAATAGGTAATGTGGTAGAGCCTACCACATACCTATAGTTTACCCCTGTTGCGACTGTGGTAGGTCTCCCCTCTACTGTTGTGACCTTTACATTGGTCACGGGAACTGGCTGCAGTGTAATTCCACCTCGTACGATTGCAGGTGGTGGGGTCACTTCTGGTAGTGAACCTACTAGCTCGCCTGTCACTCGGGGTCCGTCAGGAGGGAATCCAATAGGTGTTGGTTCACCAAAGCCGTCCGCTGTCACTTCTATACGCGGTGAATATCGTGGATCAGTCGTGACCTCTTGCCAGCCATCAACCGATTGCTCGATGCGTATCGACAGAAAGGTCGCTACCGGTAGGGCCGACAAGAAAGATTGTATGACAGAGCCTACATCAGGTTGCGGGGTCTCATTTGGTCCAACACCACCAAGATTGTGCTGAGTGGACGTGGTTGTTGGATAATTAAAACCACTTTGAGTGCTTTCAAAATGCGGCTTGTGCTTTCGAGACTCTGTTGGAATTATTGTTCCTGTCGCGAGACTTGAAGGTTGAGGCTGTATTGGATCCTGAGGAACAGTTATTGTCGCATTAGACTGTGCTATGGCACCTGATCAGCATATGGAGACTGGATACGGATAGAGCTCGTAAAGCTTAGACCTACCACCTCGAATAGTGAAAGCGGAAACAGATGTTACGAAACTCAACACATGCTGTACGTGTATAATCCGCATGGCGCAGGCAGAGTGTGTGGCAAGACAGATAGATGCTTAATGAGCGGAGGCCACGGAAGAGGAGGGTAGGGAAAGAAAATCCCAACGACAAAAGGACGACATGCGAGTCACAATCCCACAACATCGATCGTGGCCGTAAATGACTAGCCCGTGTCCAAATACGATCTGACATTTGAGTTAGTGGTGAGCACAGCCCATTAGTGACAGCTATTCTCCGTCCACCCCGAGGCAAACGCATCGATACCCAAGGTCAGGAAACGTCACTGATGCACGCGTCAAAGCACTTGATATCTGATCTTTTGAGAAAATTCTGGAAAATGAACCGCGTGCGATGTTTATAACAGTGTATGTCCCCTTCAGGATGTGTCAGTGCTCAAGGCCTCCTTTCTCACTAGTTAGCGCGCCAGATGTCGTGTGTGCATTGGCGTCCCAATCAGAAAAGCACGACACCGAGTTTATATCAGGTGCTCTGCAGCCAAACTCCGGTCAGATATTTGTGTTGTAACAATTTTTGGGAGACTCTACCTGACAGATAGAAGCGCGACTTGTTGAGATAGGGAACAATCAACCGTTGTTTACCAGTCGCACGATGATATACCATGCCAATGACTACGACTGTTGGCTCAACCTCCTCATCGACCTTCTTGTCAATTTGACTGACCGGCTTTATTGGACCGAAATTTCTAGAGATGCCGCCCGGCTCTTCATACATCCTGAAGAACAGGTAACCGTACTTCTTGTAGTCTCTAATCTTTAGCAGTTGAGCGATGTTATGAAACAATATTTTGAATGAGAGATGAAGTCGGAGATGGTCAGAATGAGGCAGGGCCGGAGGTACTTGTTTAGAGGGAAGGACGACTATAAGCATTGGATATCTACAGACGCAAACTGTGTTCCCAAGTTCACTCAGTCATATGCCGATAGCAAATAACTAAAATAAAAACACAATTCACTCCTCGCTATCAATGGGGTTATTACAGTCACGATATCACTTGTAATCGACTTATTATCAAGCAATACACCCTGATATATAGAAGTCGCCTTATGGTGAAGGAGGGTAGAAAATATTCACTTCAAGTAAGCACCACTCGATATCACCTCCACATCTTGACTGACGCGTCCGAAGCCATGCCATAGAGTAAATATCTCTGGTCACGACCCTAGCGAAATAGATAACCCCGCGATGTCACAGTCAGAACCACCTAGTCGCACCAAGCACATTTTGCCCAAGCAAGTATGCATCTATTACTCAAATCTCTGCAGCACCAACTTTCCTCTTCCGACTCCTCTTCTTCTTCTTCCCATCCCCCTCCACAACATTGACCACATCCTCCTCCCCACCGCCCACCTCCGAACCCATTAACTCCTCGAACCCACCCTCAGGCCCCTCCTCATCCCCAAACGTCTCCTTCCGCCACTGTCTGAGCCGCGCCTTCTTACTCAGATGCTTCTTATCCTTTTTCTTCTTATCCGCGTCTCGGAACGTCGCAAGCTTCTTCAGACCCGCAAACTCGTTGAGCTGCTTGTCGTCTGCGAGTAGGATGTCGCGCGCGGTGAGACCGAAGGTGGTTGGGGAGGTTTGGCGGTAGCGGAAGCGGGTGGGGGCTTTGGGTTTTGTGGCGAGGGCGGCTTCGTATTCGAGGTTGGAGTCGACGAGTGTTTCGATGAGTCGGCGGTCGCGGCGGGCAGCGCTTTTGGCATCGGCGCGGGCTTGTTTGCGGGCTTTTGATGACTTAGAGGACTTGGGATCTTGATCGGGGTTTGAGTTTGCGTCTTCTTCATCGGAGGATAGAGTGATGTTCGGCCGTTCGTCTTCATCGTCTTTGAAATCAGGGATAAGGTCTTTGATGTCGATGTCGTCGTCGAACTTGGGTTTCTTGGTCTTCTTCTTTTTGTGGCTTGATTCGCCTTCCTCGCTCTCGGAGCCAGCATCGCCTCCATCATAGTAGGCATCGCCGAAACGCTTCCGCATCTCTACATCCCATCGATGATCTGACCAGTCTGCTTCTAAAACGTCTTTCCACTCGTCCATCTTGAAATCTCGCCCACTCAAGCCCCCGATCTTACGTATTTGCTGGACCTTCTGTTCCATCTCCTCGACCTTGAGCTTTCGTAGTCGCGCCAACTCTCGTTCTTTCTGACGCCTCTCTGCATCACGCTTCGCTCTTGCTGCTTCGCGCGCTTTGCGTCTACCAGTGGCATCATCGCGGCGCACGGTAGTACTAGCCACGGCGTCACGGGCGTATGTCATGATCTTCTCGTTGGCGCCCGCAGTGTCCTCAAAGTATAGATTATAGGAGTTCTCCCATTCGTCGGCGGCGGCGTCCTCCGAGTCATTGTCAGATTCGAGTGGTTGGTATCGCGAAGATGCAGTCGGAACCCATGCGCGAGAGGCCATAAAGTTGGACAAGAAGGTCTCTGGGTCTTTGTCGGCCTCCTCGACATCCTGTGCTGTGATCTTGACGCGGTCTTTTTGGGGAGACGCTGGCTTTGGCTTCGCAACCAAGAATTCGTCACCCTCGCCATCTTCATCGGCAGCTGCATGCATCTCCTTGACAAGATTGCGCCTCGTCTCTTCCTGCTCCTGTGCATATGTCTTAGGCGGCGCACCCTCGTCATCCTCGCCGGTGAAATTGCCCTCGATCAGATTCTTAGTGTGGTATTGCCTGAGCGTCATGGATTGCTCCTTCTCAGCTCCATTGGTATCACGGTCGTCTTCGTCGGCCTCGTGATAAAACTTGGCATCTTTGTCATAGATACGAGGGTCCTTTGCACACAGAGCTTGCAGGGTGGCATTGACCTCTTCGTCCAGCGCCTCATCAAGTAACTCGGCAGCGTCGTCTTCCTCCACGCCCTCCTGCGAGTCCTCTGAGTCGTCGGCGGGGTCTTGGAGCGCTCTGCTCTTGCCGTACTTTTCTTCCACTGCGTATCGTCAGCAATACATGGATCATGTGACGATGATGCTACATACGCCTGTGCTTTTCTTCGCGCTTCTTGTTGTACTCAAATCGCCGCGCATACTCGTCGTTGACTTTTAGTGTGGCGCCGCCTTGGTCTGCATCTGAATCGCTCTCATCGAGCAGTTTTGCCTTCTTAGACGGTCGGCTTTTGTCGCTTTTGGACGAAAACGGGTCGTCATTGAGTAAGCCACGCTTTACTCCCTTTGAGGAATCTGTTCCTTTAGACTTTGCCATTATCGCAGGTTGGGTGGTGCAAGTTCGCGGGCATAGCGCGACGGCAACAAAATTTTGGGAGAGCACTGCAGCCAAGATTTCGTGTGGGTCTGACCTTACCGCGGGCCCTGACGTCGGGGCTGGGATGACGACCCACGCCGCGCCTCTCAACGCTCGAGACAGCAAATCGTCGAAGAAGGAAGCACCACATGCTTACATATGCTCACTTGGGCCTTCAACATGCCATTCACAATTCAGCCCTAGCTCATTCTACTCCCCTATTAGATACCCATTTTCCATGCACATTACAATCGCGATAGACTGCCACCATGGCCCTAGAGACAGCGCCCCAGCCTGCACTCGAGCTCGTAGACAGACCACTGGCGTTGATGTATGCCCAACACATGCATAAACAAGCCACAAGCTGACCTCGTTGTAGTCCAGTAGTAATAAAAGAGGCCGCCCTTGATTCTCCCACCTTCCGCGCAACTGCCGTCCATTTCAGCGACCAGATCGAACTCATTGAGCGATGGCTAGATAACTATGTTCGCGCAACCTCGCGCCTCACATCTGAGTTACAGAATGTTCAAGCCCTCGTAGACACTTACATACAAGCTTTGCATCCTCCATTGCAGCTATCCGAAGCCATCCTCGACCATGACTACACCGTCCTGGCTCTCAAGCGGTCTGGGGAGGGCGCACGTGAGTTCTGGAATAGCACGCTACGGAGCATGAAGAGGGCAGAAAGCACCGTATGCGATCCTATCAGGGCCTTTCTACAAAACGACCTGCGTATATTAAAGGAGGCGCGTAAGAATCTCGACTCGACACAGCGAACATTTGACGGTGTCATTGCGCGATATGCCGGCCAAGTCAAGTCCAAGGAGCCATCATCACTGCGAGAAGATGCCTTTCAGCTACACGAAGCGAGACGGGCCTACCTCACCGCCAGCATGAACTTTTGTGTTATGGCTCCACAAGTACGGCTGACCCTGGACAAGGTTTTGGTGAAGGTGGTCAACGAACAATGGCGCGATATGAGGATCGCCAGAGAGACATCGACCAAGGCTTTTGCTGGCTGGACCATCGATGTGGACCGTGTACGTGGTTGGAGCAAGGAGATGGAGAACGGCGAGCGCGTCTTCAAGCGAGAGCTGCATCTGGCGCGTCAACAGATCGAGGCTGCAGCTGAAGCCGCCACCCGTCCATCGCGGGATCTCGACACATATGCAGCGTCGACCGTCCCTTATCTCGGCACACAGCCGTCGTCGGCCAACCTCCCATCACCCGCTAAGCCAGATCCAGCAAATGAAAAGGCAGAAAAACAGGGCTGGCTGTTCCAGCGCACTATTACAGGCAAGCCTGCTAGGACATACTGGGTGAGGAGGTGGTTCTTTGTCAAGAATGGCATCTTTGGCTGGCTCACACAGGGCACGCGCTCTGGTGCCGTAGAGGAGTCCGAGAAAATAGGTGTCCTGCTATGTGGTATACGACCAGCATTCCAAGAGGAGCGACGATTCTGCTTCGAAGTAAAAACAAAAGACACAACCATTCTTCTCCAGGCCGAGACGCAAAATGACATAACCGAGTGGATATCGGCCTTTGAGGTCGCCAAGCGTAAAGCTTTGGAAGATACCTCCAGAGACGGAGCCCAGGGCTCAGTTGATGCCGCCTTTTCCATTAGTCCCCCTGTTGCCCCAGAATTTGCTGCAAAGACCTCCGAAGGCCATGCTTCCCAACCAAGTGACGATATTGGCTCTCTTGAACGTGCAGAAACGACTCTCGCAATTCCTGGTGGTGATGGACTAGCCACACGAGGAAGTTTCGATGTTACTAGACGAAACACAGGGGTCGAGCCAGCCGGCGAAAGTAGCCGTGCCAGAATCATGGAGAAGCTCGATTTAACACGAAAATCTGCGGTGAGCCCTCAATTGAGTGGAAGCAATCCTTCTTCTGCTGCTGGTGGTATTGCCAGTCTAATATCTGCAAGCCTTGCTTCTGCAAGTCACAACATTGTACAGGTTGGCCAGATCACGGCACCTGCGCCTGGCCTCCCAGATACACGACTTGTTACAGGTCAGACCTTACCATACACTAGTCTATCTCCTTCCACGCTCGCGAGTCCACCTGCTCCAACAAATTTGAGCAAAGCTGCAGTCGCCGTGAGCGGAGAGCGAGGTTTAGGGATTGGACGCTCCGGGAATATGCCTGGTGGACTCATGGCAAATTTGTGGGGATCTGTAAATTGGGGTTATGTTAATCGCCTGGCTCACGACGATGGACCAATCAGTCGCATTCGTAGCCAGTCCGGCCCTCCAAGCCCAACCAAACAGTCGCCAGCTATTGGGCCTGTTGAAGACCAGCCGATGGTAAACTCAAGACCCAGTACGCCCACTGTTGCTGCTCACCGCAAGTCAATGAGCATGGGCGGCCCAGCCCCATCACCAAAGAAAAATACGGTAACTACTGACGAATTTCCGAACTACTACCCTCTTGCGCTACGCATGCAAGATGCCCAGTTTCGAATCTTGTTCCCTACCGTTCCTCGTGCTGAGAAGGTTGTATTGGTGTTCCGCGCCGTTTGGAACCCCACTGAGCAGCAAGAATTTCCAGGTCGAGTTTATGTCACTTCAAACAATGTCTACTTCTACAGTAATCATCTTGGTTTAGTTCTTATCACCGGTCTCGGTATGAGTTCAATCGACGAAGTGACTGCTGCACCTGGTAAAGACTGTGACTTCCTTTTCCTCCACTTCAAGTCTGGAACAAGAGAAGATGGTGCCACCAGACTTACTGTCAAAACATTTCTTGAGCCACTAAGATTGCTCTTGCGACGCCTCAATTTCCTTGTCAAGAATGCTACAACAGGCGAGCACGACCTTGAAGCAATTATGAAGAAGCTCATCAAGCTCGAATTGGACGACAATCAATCCTCATCAGGCGACGATGGCTGGGAGGATGTGTCACCAGATACCCCAGTTGATCCAGGCTATGGCGGGAAGAACATAAAAACTAGTCTTCGTATCGATGGGAATCTCTTCGAACCTACTGGTGCCAGTGCTAACAAGAACGTCACCAAGTTCAAACTACCATCCCAACCCGTACTATTTACGCCAAGTGGCATGACCCAAGTGGCAGTCGAGAAAGATTACGACATAAGTGCCAAGGGCTTATTTCATATTCTCTTTGGTGACAAGAGCGCAGTATTTCAGCTGCTTTATCGAGAACGGTGCGCTCTACGTGTCGTACAGGGACCATGGGTGACAAATGAACAAGCACTCCAACGGCGCGATTTCGAGTACGAAATTGCGCAGCCCAATAAGAATGGGGCAGTAGTCATCAACGACTACCAGATTATCGAGGTCCTAAACGACCATCTCTGCTACGTTGTATCGGACAAGAAAACCCCTTGGTACCTTCCGGGCCACGAGAGGTTTGTTTTACACAGCAAGATCGTAATCACACACATCCACAAATCGCGATGCAAGCTTGCCATTCACTCTAAAGTGGATTGGAAACGCAATCCACGCTTTGCAAAGAAGCTTATTGAACGTCAAGGCCTACAGGATATGGAGCTTGAGGCTCAAGACCTAGTTGACGTCGTCAACGATCAGGTCGCGCGCCTAGGACACAATCGCAACACAGCCAAAGTGACCAACATCTTCGGCCCAATAGGTATACAAACTCAGGCCTTACAACTAGCCGTTCAAGATATCCCACCACCAAATCGTCCCCGTAAATTCAAACTGCAGCCACAAACGACCGGATCATTTATCGCGCAACTAATCGGTAATATCATTATCAGTATCCTCTCCACAGTCATGAGCTGGATCCTCGCCGCCTTTGCCGGCCTAGGCTCCGTCATCTCTACCCATAAGCTCCTTCTAACCCTCCTTCTCCTCAGCAGCGGCGCAAACTTCTTCTACACCTCCAAAGAAACCTGGTCGTCATGGAACGAGCGCTCCGCAGCAAAATATATGTCGCGCCTCGGCGTCGGGCCTTCAACAAGCATGACGCGCTCCATCTACCTCCGCGATATCGAGCACGCGTTTCTCAACCCCAACGCCACGGACGTCGACATCCAAGCCCCGTTCAGCGGCGCCTCTGAAAATAAATGGTAGGTTGCGCATGCTGTCCATCTCGAATAGTAGTCGCTCACTGATACCCTCCAGCCACCAAACCTTCACGCATCTCCTGCACAATCCCACGTCGTCAGCATCTCCCCTCACGCCCTCCACACACGGCACTCGTCGCTTGCACCGCACGCGCCAGAATCTCGGGTCGCATCGGCACGACCTGCTTGTTGCGCTACGCGTCGTGAATCGCATCGAGAAGGAGGTTGTGCATGCCGAGTATGAGAGTTGGTTACGGGATGAGACGCATCAATGTGAGCGCGTGGGCGCGATGTTGAAGGGAGGAAGTGGGGAGAAGGAGGTTGAAGAGTGGGTTAGGGGGTATTGTGGGGATTGTCGGAGGAGTTTGGAGGGGGTGGGGAGGGGGTTGATTTGATGGGTGGGATGGGGACGAGTGGCCGATCAAGGGGTATATGTTGAATGAGCGGGTGAGTATTGGATATGAATTATTATACTGTCGTTTGAGTGCATTGCAACATGAAGCTGTTTGGTTAAGTGATGTAGTGTAGGCCTTGTATAATTAGGTATATATTGAAGTTCACAATCTTGTGCAATTACCTGGATTCACTTTATCTTGGTAAGAACAACAAGATCTGAATTCATGCCGGAACCCTAATCAAATACACCCCAACGCAATGGCGGCACTGGCTGAAACATCGTGGCTTATGACACGCACTTGAACTGCAAGAGACACGGTTGACAATCCCCCAGACGCACAAAACTCTTCTCTTTTTGTATCACAGTTCCAGGTGATTGATAACTTTTAGCAACTAGCTCGATGACTTACATTAAATCCAAAAGATGGACCAGGACTACGCTTTTTCCCCTTGCAACTTAGAAAACATGTCTTGTATCACGGCATCGACATCCTTCATCGTAGTGGGCACAATCACCCTAGGAGGCTTTTCCAAAACGCGTTGAAACTCCACTTGCAAGACCTCGCTAATGAATTGCAATGTTTCCTCGGTCCAGGTACGGCTGGGGCTTAATACCCGGTTTGTTGACAGGTCATCGAAAATTAATACCCACTGTAGGTTTCTTGACTTTGCAAAGT
Source organism: Ophiosphaerella herpotricha (assembly GCA_028458525.1). Classification (NCBI taxonomy): domain Eukaryota; kingdom Fungi; phylum Ascomycota; class Dothideomycetes; order Pleosporales; family Phaeosphaeriaceae; genus Ophiosphaerella; species Ophiosphaerella herpotricha. The sequence continues at coordinate 314,021 of JALNQK010000009.1, forward strand.
GCTCCAAGTCCTTGGTGAGATCTTTGGAGAGATCTCTGGCGAGCTCTCTGGCGAGCTCCTCAATATCATCATCCGGATATAGATAGTACCTGCTAGGTAAGTCAACTACTTGAACAAATACCAGAGGCTCGTGATTGGATGAGTAGGAGCTCAGAAAAGATGTATCGGTTTCCCAATGAGTGTTCAAGGTAAAGGGAGGGTTAGTGGACTTAAATGAAGTAGCACATCCGCCGCTTAATGATTTCTGGTTGAGTACTGGAGATCTCCCATGTGAACCTTCAGATGCCTGGGTTAGGTGATTGATGCGCTCGGGCATGTAACTCTAAAGCTTAGTGACACAATAACAGGGAGTACAATCATAGTACACTCACTCTCCTAGTTTCTTTACATCAAGCCTCCCTACCCGAAACCCTAGATTCCGTAGAACCCCGCCCAATGTGTCTCCAAACACTGGGAGAGACCAAAAGGATGTTACCGCATGTAGGCAACGGATATCAATATCGGCAACTAGCGATTCGCGTGCAATGCGAAAGGCAACATCGCTTACTACCCACTCGGTTGCCCACCGCCCAAAAGGATCGGTAATGAGGTCACTTATGACGTCCATAGTCAATTCCACACATTTCTTCTGAAATAATAGGCTTGATCGCATCAGCAATGTCACCTCTTCGCTCTTCTCAATAAAATGTGATGAAAATAGGCTTCGTGTGATCAGTAACTTGGCGATCAAGTCGTTTCCAAAGAGAAGAACGCGTGGCCTTGGCATTGGAGCTGGCGGTGCTTGTTGTCGCCTCATCAGCATCAAAGTCAAAGATATAAGACAGCTTCGAAAGATTGTCTGTCCATCTGCTGGCAACAGATGCACTATCCCTATGAACGATCAACGATGCCGAGTCAGATTGAGCACGAGCGAATGCCTTTCGTGTCTTTGTTCAGATAATGATGTGCTGTTCTATTTAGCCTCTTCTTTGATTTCACCAACTTTGGAAAGTTTGACTCACCAATTGCAAGCAGTGAGGAGAAGAGTCAAAGAGCTAGTTTGACGCTCGATAAACTTTTGAATATCTTTTGCACCTTGGCCTCTCATAAGCAACCTTATCTTGCCGGATGGCCCTAAAGGATTGTCTAGGCTGGCGTCGACCTGGGAGAAGAAGTGCTCAAGCTCAGAAGCTAGTAGGCGGCAGCATGACAACGACACATCAAGGTCCATAGTCAGCTGGTGGCATATACTCTCCGAGTTATTCTCGAGCCATGTCTGTATCTCCACTAGAGTGGCCCTCAGAGTCGTCAATTGATATGCAAGGCTGAGGAGTGCCAGGTCTGCGGTTTTCCATTTTGACTGAATATCGCTGATCTTCGAAATTGTCTTTCCAATGACGTCGATGATATTACAGACGGCGCCAGCAGTGCCAATAATAGCTAGAACCTCGGCCATGGTAGGTCTAAGAAGCTAGCCTCGTGCTTCCACGATGAATGTAACTGGTCACAAGATGTTACACACAAGTGTCGTTTTGCTTTGGTATACGATAATTATAGCGACAACAAAAATGGGAAAACTCAGATTAACGAGGAGTTGGTGGTGTGCAGCTGACTTCGAAGCTAAGGCTTTAGGGCTGCAGATGTCAGCCGTGCCTGTAGTCTCGTTGAATCGATCCATCTGTATCCGAATCAGCGTAGCTCTCAAGATCTAGGAAAAGCAGTGTGGTTTTGACACTCATAGACTGTACGCTACAACGAAACCCAACAAGGTGAAAGGAAGCACCTAGAACTTAATTGGGAATATCCTGAGTCCTATTTACCAGGGTTCCGGACTGCCAAGTACATAGTTATAGTATTCCTGCCACGAGGGATACTAATGTTCTCTTTCCTTTGTTAGACATTCCATAAATACGAATGCCTGGTTTTACTTATTTCACAAAACGCTGTTATATACTGCTGAAATCTGCCATGCAGGTATGAGCTAGCTTTCGCGTAGAGACAATAAGGATTAACAAGAGACCAAAATATAATCAATCCAAAGCAATAGGGCAGGTATGAACATGGCTAGATACAGTAAGAACGAATGATTACCAACCAGGAAGTCTCCAAATCACGCCATTTCCCAATTCAGGGCATGCCCATGAGCGTTCCTTCCCCATCCGGACATCCACGTGATGCAAACACATATGGAAATACTCCGACATTTGGCACAGCATATCAGTCCTACCAATCTCGCAATCCCGAAAGGGAAATTTTCTCAAGATGATTGAATCTGCTTGACCCAAGGCAAGTGAGAAACTGGTAACACCATGCACGCAGTCATGAATTGATTGGTTTAGTCTCACTGATGGACTATTTCCCCTTCATCCCTTTCGGCAAACCAATATTGAGCTATCTGCATCCGAATCTACAGAACTCTTATCTTTTCCTAATCTGGAAGGCATCGTACTATCATCAATAACGAAAGCAGAGACGCAGTATCACTCCTCCGCGCCGAGGCATCTACAGACATCCAGCGGAAGTGGGTTCGAGGGTCATCAATTGATATCAAAGAATGCGATGTGATATTGTGACGGTGGCATTAAGACGGGGAGATGGCAGAGTCGGGTATGGTGAGGTTGCACACGGGTTGTACAGGTCATAGATATCTACTGCTCATCTGGATCCTCCGGCTGGTCGAAGAGGAAATTGGCAGCCAGCTCTTCGTTCTTGTCGCACGCGAAGTAGGCCTGGATAACAAGGTCGCGTTCGAAGCCAAGGCGACACAGACGCTCGATTGCCTCACGTTCCTCTTCGGTGACGGAAATGGCCTGCGCACCAGGAGGTAACGGCGCATCCTCGTCAGCATCCTCGGATAGCAGCTGCAGAAATTGCTCCGAGTTTCCTGCGATCATCTGCGCCAATTGTGGGTTTCCCGCACCGACCTGTTGGAGGATAGGCTCAAGCATTTGTGGCTGCTGTTGTACGACCTGTCGTAGCTGCTGGAACTGAGGGTTGTTGCGCAGAAATTCGAGACTGTTGGCGTTGAGTGCACCACCTCCAGTGCCACCTGAGCGAGCCCCACCGCCAGACCCTCCACGATTCTGGCCGGCCAGCGCAGCAGCCTCGAAGAGATTTATCGGCTCATCTCCGCCAGAGGCTGCAGCGGTCGCACCTGTGTTTCCCGCGGCGGCCGGCTGGGACGGAGTCGGTGCGCTTGCTGGTGCTGGTGCTTGCGCTTGTTCTTGACGTGCACTGTCGGGAATACCCTACGGGTGGTCAGCACATGGCTAATTCGGTAAAAGCATCGGTTGTCTCACAGTCAGAAGATACTCGACGGCGCGATCAGGATTGAAGAAAGCGGCGCGCATAGCTGCATCGATATCAGCCCTGGCGAAGCCCATACTCTCCATGTTGGCAATGGCGTCCTCGCGCGCATTTCCCATGGTAAGGGCCGAGGGATCATTGAAGCTTGGGCCAGAGGCTTGTGTTGCAGGTGCGGGTGAAGGTGTCGCAAGCGCATTTTGTGAGGTAGCCGGGGCGGGAGCCGGAGCTACTGGAGCGGAGGGTGTCTGGGCCGGAGCTCGAGAAGGAGCAGGCGTTGAAGGAGCAGCTTTACTTGATGAGGCGGTAGATGGCTTTGGCTGTGATGGCAGTTAGCGAGCTTGATTACAGCGTGGGTTGCTGCTTCTCACCTTGGACACCATGCACACGATGAAGCCCTTCTCCTCAATACTGTATGACTCTATCGTGTTTGAGTCTTGAAGGATCTTGCCTGGTGATCTGGGTCAGTAACTGTGGGCGCAAGTGTGTCATACAGCAAAATGCCGGGAAGCGAGCGCACCAGAGTAGATGAGCTTTTGCTGGGGCACCTCCCAGCCCTTGTCTGCCTGGATCTTCAACTTGAGCCCGCCAATCTACCTGCGGTATTAGCCAGATGCTTCGACAAGAAGGTAGAGGAGGCGTGTAATTACCGTTTCTGATGGCTCGGCCTCGATGACGAACTTGTTCTGCTTGAGATCCTACGAGGGGCGTGTAAGCGAGCTGTCGGCATGCGCAGACAAAAACACGCATACATACCTTGAAAGTGATCTTCATTGTGGCGGTGGTGACTGCTTGTGGGTTTGGTAGAATAAGTTGAAGCCGGTGGAGGGGCGGGGTGACGGTGGCAAGGCGGGGAGCAGGGAAGGAACCTTGCTTCCGGTGGGTGTGGTGAAATATCTATGGAATAGTAGTGAACGGCCAGGTGCAGTCGAGCCACGGTAAAGGTGAGCAGGCAGTAGAGGTTGGGTTGTGTATTGTTTGCCTACAGAAGGCGATGGAAGCGGAACTTGGGCTAGGCAGACTCTCTGTCGTCAACACCTGCAGCTTCAAGCGGGACGCTCACCAGCCGTGCCAAGGCGTGGCGTCGGCACCGGCCACATGTTTCTCCGCCGAGGGGCGGAGGTGCTAAAATTGAAAATGAAGGCCACTTGCCATGCACGCCACATGGCCACCTGGGTTTCTAGGCACGAACTACTCACATTCTAGGTCTAAACAGCCGAAATGTGCGCCCTATTGAAGGCTTACATCAGGGGCCATGTCGTCAGCCCACAGCAAAGCTATCAATAGGACAAGCATCTTGTTGAATCGCTTCCTCGCCCACTGACGCAATAGAACGATATGGTTTAATTACCGGCCTCTAGTATTCACTGTCAATGAGGGGCGGCACGCAAAAACAATATGCCGAACCCTGCACGCGACGGCCAACTGTGTCAGGCTCACACTCAAGCGGCCGCCCACGTTGCCCGTTCGTTTCAACTCCATGAATCGCCAGCCAAACGTCCAGGGGCGTTTCAAGGCTATCCCAAACACTGGTTCTGGGCACAGGACACGCAGCCTGTGCAGCCATCGTCTAATCGTTGCGTCTGCTGTGCTCCTGGGCCACTGCAGGCCCTGGCACTATTGCTCGGTGGAACCTCCGTATCTTCCGGCACCCGTGGGGATATGCAGCGCATCTCCTAGCACAGCCAAGAGGGACTTGTTGACCATACATGGTGCTGGTGGTTCATGTTTGTTGTGCCTGGAACCAGCCAAAACACCAAACAACGCGTGAGGAGATGACTTACCTAGCGCCCGGGCGCAGAGCTCCACACGCCAAACTTTGACAGGAGATCCCTAACCAAGCGAAATCTTCAATCTTCGTAGTTCAGCTCTCGCGCCATTATTATCGTTCTGGACGCTACCGTTGCTCCTGCATTCCCGGTAGGCACAGCTCCCTTCCGAATCAGCAGAGGCCCGCCAAAACAAACTCGTCAGCCGTCGGGCCACTTACTGCTTCCTGCAGTGCCATACGAGCATTTCCTGGGGGGACCCGTCTCAGTAAGCAGGTCTCAGCATAGGCTACGGATTGTGTGGCCTTCGATTCACGATCTTCCACCTGCGGCATGCCTGCGCCAATCCACCATGTACCATGTAATACTCGCCCCGGGGTCCCTAGTACGCTTCCATGTAACGCGCATTGCCAGTGCTCCGGCCACGCACAAGGACAAGGACATACTCAGCCCTCCTCCTCCCGAAAATAATATTAACTGGGTCCCCACAAAAGTCCTCGCTTTTTTGTTGCGCTGCCTGTCTGTCCTTCGCTCACCACTTTACTTGTATTATCCTCGTCCCCTATTGTCCTCCGTTTCGTCGCTATTGAGGTACATTGAATTGCTGGCTACCATTGGAACCGACTACCCGGCTACGTCAACGACCGTTTGCTCCCTATTCGCCTACCGCAGCCACGCCTCGTAAAAACGGTGCGCTACCCGGATTCAGCCTCCGCGTCTGCATCAACCCGCTGGATAGTCTTTACCTATACAGTCGGTCATCATTTCATTTCGTGCCTCGCACGCGTTGTGTATTGTGACTGTCTCGCGACTTTCCACAGCAACCCCTCCGGAGGCAAATCTATCCTTTCGATTGCATTGAGTGCATAACCTTTGCTCCACTCCCATTCGAAAAGTCAAACACGTCAGAATACCCAACCCCCAACTGCTGCAGCTCGAATCCTATCGCTGGCCGAGCCATTCTGTTCATGCCAGGGGGATCATATTACGCTTCCCTTTACCGGGCATTACCTCAGTCTTGTACCACCGCAACCCCGAAAAGGCCATCAGCTTAGTCTTCGCTCTACACTAAACAGAGATTCCCGGATCTTATCTTTGCAAGCCAAAGTACCTGTTATCTGCAGTAATCTGCCTACAGTCATTGATCCACTGGTAATACAATGGTTCAATCGCGAAAATTCTATATTTCTCTTGTTGGTGTCGTCGCTTGGTCAAGTACAGCCGCGGAAACAGTCTTGACTATCCTCAATGCTACTTCCCTTTCTGCTACTCACGACTCACTTCTTCACATTGCAGCTGCGTCAAGTGCACTGGACGTTGTCTCAATTTGTTGGATTGGCCTCTACACATATCAAGATGTACGACAGAGAAGTCTATCTTCCAGCCCTTCGGCACAAACAAGGGCTATAAGTGGGTTGAGCATCCTGTTGTCTAGTGTTGCTCTTATCCTCAGCCTTGTTCTGATTATTTTAATCAGGGTAAAGTGGGATAGGGTTACCCAAGGCTCAGCCAGAGGACCCGTCAACAACTGGACCGGTCATGTTAACGCACAAATTGTCATGTGGGTTGTATCCTGTATCAGTCAGATCGTACTTTACACCTCATCGCTTTGGGCGCGACAAAGACCCGAACTCCAAGCCATCTCTGTTTCTGGCCCTCGAGATTCAATCATGACGGAAATCAGACACTCGCATCCTGGCCGGAACCTATTCTTGATGCAACCTACCCAACCCTCCTCACCTCTTGCTGCCGCGCTTCCGTCTCCCACTTTTTCTTCTAGGTCATCTCGTTCTCTACAATCTTTTCGGGAGTCCCTTCGTCACGTCGTACGACCAGCCACCTCACGAACTACCCTGATTAGTCGAACATCATTCAATAAAGACTCAAGGAGCATCTACTCACAGTCCGAATCATTCGACAACGTCTCTCACTCAGATGGCTTTGACAGCTGGGATACTAGCAGTGTAAGCCTTCACGCTCGAGACGCAGTTTTGCAATCTGCACCTTCTCGAGGCACAACCTTGGACCCCATTCCTGGCAGTCGGCCAACAACCCCTGCCCGCGCCTTGGAGGGTCCATTTCTCACCGAGCTTCCAGAAGAAGATGAAGAGTTAACTCCACCCCCAAAAATGATGCCCGACATCTCACGCCCACCTAGCCCCGCCGTCAGCGAAGCGCATATCCACCCTCTTTTCCGAACAGAAAGCCCCGTTCCACCACCAGAGGCAACACCCGGCACCAGCATTCTTGCTAGCCCTCTTGCAAACCAGGCAATTGCTTGCCCCGCACGACCCTTCAATAGGATGAGGTCCAACAGTCATCTAAGCCAAGCTCAGAGCACCCGTGGCAGGGCAAGGAGCCCGCACACATCGTCAAGGACTCCTAGCCCTATTAACCGTGAACTCACGCCTCCCATTCCGGACTTTGTTCTCAACTCATCACCACGCAGCAGTATGAGCGGATCTCGAAAAGTCCAACTTCAATATTCCCCGGATCGATGATCCCCATCACCTGACCCTCATCACGCGCCACGATTTCTTTTATGTATATATCTAGAGGAGACCGGATATTCCCTTAATTCTTTTCGTCTTTGTTCGTCATCAGCTCTCGCCATCACTGGCTTGATCGAGCTTCTTATTTTCAGCGTTAGGCATGCAAAAGATACCTGGCTTCGGCTCTGATTTGGTCTTGATACAATTTCAAGACAATAATCGTATTTGACCGAGACGTATCACTTAGTGTTTGAGTGGTATTATTTTAGAAACGGCTATGAGATATGCAGAAGAACAGGCTTAGACATCGATGGGCCTAAGCCATCCAAACATTCAAATATTAAGTTCTATACAGCACGATTACTCCCATACCATTCTACTCGTGTCTTTCACTCGCATTGAACTCACCCGCAACTCTACACTACGCGGGTCATATTGAATGTGTTCACCCGGTCCCACGGCTCCGGTATTTTGGAATAAAGTTTTGAAAAATACTGCTACTACAATAGCGACGCAGTCTCTAAGTTTCACACCTGCATCAACCGGACCGCGCACGTACCATAACCGGTCAATAAATCGAACATGCACCTCCGACGGACATCCTCAAGCCTCCCAACCCGACTACTCTAAAATCAAGTTTCTATACCACCGAAGCGTTCATCTGCAGGAACGAACCTGTTCACCCATTAACATGGAACAAATCTGGTATTGCGCAGATATATCAAACGCGTGTTCCCCAACCCCCACGACTCATAATCCGCCGCAGTCACCCCGCACACACCCGCGATTCTAACGTTAACAAGCGATGTCAACTTCTCGTGGCAGATCCACCCCCAGCTTGCATCATGCCTGTCGCGATTACAACCGAGCATTCCAACCACGGAGACATGTCATCTCCCCATGGGTAGCGCGCATAATATTAATTCTAGAGTTCATAAAGACTGTCATTTCCGACGCTGGGCGCTGTGAACTTGTGGGGAAGCGGGTGGAGGTTGCCGGTACTTGTTGGCGGGCCCAGCGCGGTAGTGCTTCGGCATGATTTTTCAAGGCGGCGTAAAATTCGTTGTTAATGCGAGATGTTATTGGTAGGGTTTTTTTGTCGTGCTTGTTTAGAAGGGGGTTGGGGAGTGGATGCGCCATTGGGATAATATTCAGAGAGAAGGGGATCAGAGATTTAAATGCGATGGGAGTTGGGGATGGACTTTTTAAGGTCAGAAGTTTTGTTGCGGAGAGTGAATATTTTTGCTTGTGAAAGGACTTGTGGTGATGACAGGTGAGGGGGGGGTTTTTTTTTAATAAAAAAAACCCCCTAAAAAACCTAATTATTTATACTCCAGCAATCCCGCGCCTCCTCTTGGATGAAGATGGAATGTCACAGCTGGGCCGTTGTACCACGGTGTGCTCTTATCATGGTAAGAGAAGAAACTCGACGTACCTAGGTATTATCTGGCATATCTGTGTATTCTCGTCGCAATATTCCCAAGTGTTCTAAGTTCTAGGTGACTTCTGATGTTAACATGTTATAGACGTTTATGCATGTAAGCTGATCATACCGGGATGAATAAATCACATGTACAATCATGTCATCGACCGCCGGGGTTACCGTCATTATTCCAACGACTATTTCGTACAAGCTCTCGCTGTCTATAGATGCCAGCCAACTTCCTGACTATATATTGGGGACGAATTCATGTAATTAGATTCTGAACAGGTCAATCAATGCAAATAGTAGCAATTGCTCTGATTTTTAATACTTGCGCAAGGTATTCTTGATGCTGCCCGTCACTGTGCAATTGAGTGAAACCATCGGGATTTATCAAACGGAGGAGCTATAGCAAATTTGAAACGGTCTTGTTTTACGCCTGCTATCGTAATGCACAAGACTTGCATTGGCATATCCAAGTAGGGTGGCGTATACATAGCGCAAGTGACGTAAAGTATTATTATCATCAAAGTCATATATGACGGAGGTAGGATTTTAGCAACGCGATCATAGTTCGATCGACGGGAAGGAAGATTTATTTATCATAGCTTGCAATTTCTGTTGGTGGATATCCTTGTATCAACAATTATTTGAAGATAGGTAATTCTCTTGCATGGTCGTCGCTACTTATCTTGTAGTGTTTACGAAAAGTCAATTTGTTTTTGAATAAAGATTCTGAATGCATCTACAAGAGCTACATATGAGCGCAAAAGCGGGAACTCATAATACAACCTATAATCTAGAGCAACATACAAAGTGATCCAGCCAGAACCTCAAGAGCTACTTTCCGATATCTTTTATATCGGTCACTTACAAGCAGAAGTCGCCGAGAATTGTATCTTACAGTTTGTTGAACTGCCTTGGTCAGCTAGAACTTGATTTATACTCAACAAGCCACGGGCTCACAATAGGGCTAAGGAGTTTGGCAGTCCCTCAAGGGGTAATGGAGTTATTCTTAGCTTACTATATCATAGATTCAATATAGTAGATATCTATTTTGTAGCTGTCCTCAGAATCAAGGGCCGTTATGATTACTTCTCAGCAGACAATAACTACAAAACGTTAGGCTAAGTATCAAGCATAGATAACAACCCAAGTCGACGATTCTGGAATTTCAAACCTACAACTAAAGTCAGGAAATCCACTTGGTTTTGTGCACGTTTGCGAAATATTGTGGCATACCGGGACACTCGTAGAAGTAGGAGGCAGGTGCCGACCCGCAGCCGGTGGGATGAGAGTTGAATATTGTACGTGGGGTAGTTACATAACGAGTTGGTGTCACTGCCTATCTCTCCATCCGATCTCCGCCGGGGCCTCCCTCTGAGCCGCATTGCTGACTTGATGCTCCCCGATCACGTACGTATCTACCACACCACAATATGTTGATGAATGCAGTTATACCGTCCAAGAGGAAAGCCACAACATTACTGGATATCCATTCGTTTATTGAGGAATGTGACATAATGCTAGAGTTCTCAGATAATTACACTTTGCTTGCTCGCTTAAATAGCTGAATAGATATATTTATACTCACCCCACCTTTTGATGACTGAAGCGGTATAGATGTAGGCGGCGACCGCTATGGATCAGACGCGGACTTCCCATCTACCTAAATTCACATTCAAAAATCCAGAAGTTTTAGGTAAGGTTTTAGTCTGGGTTTGGGAAAGCCTAGTGTTACTTGACCGAGTATGTCTTGTTTTGTCCCAGCATGCAATATAAGATTCTCCAGACAGTAATTTTCGTTGCAGACTGAGTTGGTATTTGCCGCATAATTAGGACCGTGAACGTGAGCAAATTTTGTACCAGCAATCTTTTGGGGTTTTTGGAGAGGTCAAAGACTACATGCGCTAGAGAAACTGGTGTACTGTAGATGGATAGCACTTTGGGATATACTCAACTTCCGAGTGACGTCTTCTTAGTTACTTTGATTCGTAGGTAGTATAGGATATACATCTTCGACGACCTTAGTTGATGTAGGAGTGCCACTGATTTTATCGAGTGCGGCCGCATGTTCAGGCGTTATATTGGGTGATTGAGAGGAGGAAGTATTGTGCATTTAGAATGAGTATTCGAAATTTACGTGATGGCAATCATCCGCGGGCCCTGAGGCCCTCGAATGTTAGCATCTGTGATGATATACGAACTAATAACGTTTTGAGAATGATTCGGAAGCGTTGGTGTATTACTGAATCTTATCATCATAGCGGCTAGAAAGTGATACTTTAGCGCTCGCTTGATATAACTGATGCTGGTTAGGTCTAGATACGTACATAGTCTTTACTTGCTGGCACTTCTGCTCCCAATTTGCCTGAAGTATTAATTATCTGTTAAAAACCTGCAAATCTTGATTAAGTTTGAGACTCTCCAGATCATCGACTGTAGTAAAACCCTCCATATAACTTATTTTGCTATTCTTAGAACAGTAGCTGTGCATTTCGTTGTTTTTTAAAAAGTTAATTTTAATTTTGCACGTTCGTATTGTCAATATTAAGCGGCAGCCTGAGCTGAAGCCCACCCAGCCCAGCATTTGGCAGTAGCAGATTTAGATAGGAGCGAAGGATATCGCAAGCTCTAAACATTTTCGCGACGATTCCTTTGGGCTTTGCAAATTCATGCGAGGAGGACTAGGCCCGTGACAGTGGATCATCCCGAGGCTGTTAGCGTGCGGCTAATGACGTGCGCACTTGAAACTGGGATGAAGCACACCAAATTCATCTAGAAGGATATTCGAGAGGAGGCAGGATCCCAAGTGTAGCTTTTGGGTATATGGATATATGCTAAATGGGGAGCATCCGTAGCTGCGAAGAGGACGGTGAATGGTGACACGGAATGCGCAATTTAAACCGGACGTAGTTATTACCGTCTTGGGGTTGGTGCCAAGGATCATCTCAGACTCAGGGTAGATATGTGCCAGAGACTAGAAGGCGGACAGCCAGCCTACAGTTGAAATGAAACAATTCAAGCAGAGCTGGAGGCATACACACGCACCATAGGCCTCTGAGAGCAGTTCTCTATCCACTGTGCGATGCTTCAAGGGAAAGCGCAGTCAGCCCCGTCCTGGTGGTTGGTGGACACACACCCCTGCAGGTTCACACTAGCGCGGATTTCGGCGATGGCTTCACCATTTGCGCACAGCCAACACGACTTGCAACGCCATCTACAATCTTTGGGGCTTGCTCTGCGAGAGTCGCTCCCTCTGGCCTTTCATATCTTGGTAGTAGGCGCCCTCTCCCTGCTCCATTCGATTCTCCCCGTCAGCACCGCGTGGAGCATTTCTTGCGTTAGCTCGTGGCTCTCCTGCCAGCTGCCAGCTGCTGCGACTTGAAGCCCAGCCAACAAACCAGCCCTGGACACGCTCTTCTTCGTCCAGTTTGGACTTGGCTACTCTATCCGCGTTTCTGGCTTGCTCGCTTGAATTGTCCGTCACGCGGCCGAGCAAGTCAGTCTGTTGCATGCCGCCAATATTGGTCAGTGGTCGCGGTATGCTTCTCTTCACCTCTCTTATTACTACGTCGAGTCACAGCAAACGGCACAGACCCTGCTGTTGTTGCTTGTATTCCCATTGACGCACGTTTTGATCAACCGTCCATTTCAAATACTCCTGACACTTGTTGCCATCAGCGGCTGACACTTCTTGCTTACAGCCTCACAACCTACAGAGCGCCTATCACATTGAAAATCCCCACCAAGCTTAGCAGAGTACATCCATTTGTAAGTCACCGACTGCAATACCGGGGCGAAACATTTGCCCCTGGTGCTTCACCCTCCCCTAGCAACTCACAAACCAACTAAATCTAGTGTTCCCGGGCCAAGGCTTCTTACTTGACAATGCCACCTAAACGTAAGAACAAAGCAGGCAAGCCAGCGTCTGTCACACCTTTCAAGACACCGCGTACGTCTGGCCAGTCTCCTATATTAGCCATGATGCATTTACTAAACTTGGCAGCCCGGAATAAGGTTAGCGAGGGCACGGGACAAGCCCGTCGCAACAGCAACTCTGCTGCAAGAAGTTCGCGTCTTTTACCATCCGTTCCATTTCAGATGACCACAAGGCGCGGCGCAAAGACAGCATCCGCTGCGCCATCAAGCGCCAGCTCGGACAGCCGTCGCAGTTCTCTTGATGATGTTGCAAAATTCCAGGAGGCGACATCCGATTTTGAGGATGAGCGACCAGCCAAGCGCAGCCGACCATCGACTGATTCTGGTTCGCCGCAGCTATCTAATGGCTCATTTGATAATAAAACACCTATGAATGGGTCGCAAACACCAGAGTTACAAAATTCCGCATCTGGTGCGACGGTAACCGCGCCGACTCCAAAGACAGCTGGCAAGAAGAGATGCGCATCAGACGACTCAACGCAGTCAAGCAACACAGTTAACCCTCGCTCAAATGGTCTTCTTACCCGGACGCAGAGCGAGCTGTCCGAACAACAGCATCCGCGCAGGAAGAAGCGCAAAACCACAGGAACCCCAGCAGACTCTGCAGACCAGCCTCCAGAATTGACCGATGCTAGTACTGCGCCCAATTCACCTGAGCAGCTCCCAGAGGTTGATGGCAGTCAAAGCCTGCAGAACGTGCTGCCGACCAATGGTGACGCCCCTGTCAAGCCCGGCAGGCGCCTGCCAGGCCGCAGGCGCCAACCGCATTCGGACATTAACATCGAGACTGACTTGCGCCGCCAATTAAATCTCAAGATGAGCTATCGCAGCCTTGCCAAAGTGCAGAAGTCACTGTTGGAAGAATTGTCTAATCGGACTATTGAAAATTTGAAAAACGAGGATTACCACAAGCAATGCCCAGAGTATGAACCGCTTATACACCAGTTGAAGGAGCGTCGCGACAGTCGCATTGATCAGATCAACGCCGTGCGGACTTACCGTTTGGAACAAGCACAGCGTATTCTCGACGCTGAAGAGCATATTCAACGGGAGCAGTATATCGTGAGTCTGACTCCTTTGGGCTAGTGTGCTCATAGCTGACAAGACTAGAACCGATTCTATGACTTGCAAGATGACTTCCTCCTGCAGTGTTACTACCGCATGAAACGAATTGAACGCGAGATGAGGGGTGAGCGTGCAGACGCAACAGATGATGAGGTACGTTCTGCATCTACGTGTGACCCCACATCACCTAATTTTACCAGGAAAACGTCCTTCCACCAACCTACACAGACGAGCCACATCATGCTGATGAAGATCGTATTGGCTCAAAGTATGCCTCTCGTAGCAGAGCATATGTTGAAGCCGATAATGAGCTTGAAGATGACTCACGGCGGAGGCGGTTTGCTCAAGCACGGGCTGCCTTTGTCGCAAAAGATGACGACGCTGATGATTCCATCAACGAGGCTACTGGTGGTTTTGCTAGATTTGCTGGCCCCGAACGCGACGAGGCGATTGCTCACTACAATATTACAAGCATAGTTGATGCTGCCATCGAGCTCGAGAGGACGCCGACACCACTCCCAGAACCACCAAGGGTGATAATACCCAACGCTCAAGCTCTTGATCTTATGATGCTTGCTGAGCTATCAGAGCAGCATGCGCATAATAAAACTGAACAGAAAATACCCGCTCAGTTTGAGCTACTGCAACAGGGACTACAACCTGATCGAGTTGCCTCACCTGCCACCAAACAAGAATTCAACAGACAAATATCTCCCCCACAGGCGCCACCTTCAATACCACTGCCCCCGCAGCTTGCTCATAGTAGTCCGGCCAAAGCCAGCCAACCTATCTCACAACCCCTCCGGGAGGTTGCTAGATCAGAGCCAAATAGTCTTATCGAAGCCACAAAGAACACAACGCCAGCAAGATCAACGCATCGAATTATGGATATGCTCAATAGTGATTCAGAGGTACCAGACTTCCGGTCTAGGGAAACGCAGCTTCCGCTGCAAGAGCCTAATACGTCCTCGCGGCGTGAAGTAGCCAACAGCCACCACAACACACCAGCTCACAATACTATACCACTAATGGAGCAAGCCTCCGAGATTCCCGAACAACCTGTCGATCAAGCTCTTATGGACGCCCTGGGAGGACGGCCTAGTGAGCCACCATCGCCCCCTTCTAACCTCCAGCCTTGGCCCAGACAGAGTGCTGCCCCGGCGCCACCACGAGAGACGGACGATGCGCCTCGTGGAAGGGTTCCGAGAGACCCGCTAGACCGAGTCAGGGCGTTGCTTGATAAGAAATCGCGCGAGCCTTCGGATCGATCTCATTATGGCAATGGGCATCGAGTTTTACCACGCATGTCGAGCATGCAAGCGGCCCAGGAACGACCAGATGTTGCCAGTTACGATACAACACGACCATCGGCCGGTCTATATAATGCACCCCTTGTTGCTTCATCCTATTCTTCAGCGGTTCGCCGGGGATCACAAGATCAAGGTACAGCACACTGGGACCGCGACAGGCGAATGAGTGGATCTCAAGCACCCCAGCAGCCGAACCAGTCGCCATACAGTGAGACAGCGGCGAGTCCGCCGATACACCAGAGCCCATATACTTTACCTCCTGGCTCTCTTCCTCTGCCAGCGAAACCGCCTGGTCCCCCACCACCAGTCAACTTCCGCTTCGCACATTATGCTCCCGCGCCAGCGAGGCCTTATCCACCACCATCACCGACCTATCCCTCAACTTCGCACCCACCTCAGCTCGCTCCACCACCGGCGCCACCATATGCCGGCAGCTACCCGCCTCCATATCAAGGAGGTTACATCCCTCCTCCAGGCTCCTTCCAGGCCCCCCCTCCCTCAAACCTCGCTCCATACCCACCCCTAAAAATTCACCAGTACGGCGGCCAACCCATTCTCCCCGCCAATATGGCGCCACCCCCTCACACCAACCCCCCAATGACCTTCGTCGGTCAGCCCGCCGCACCCACTGCCTACTCTCCGCCCCAATCCCAACCCCCTAGACTCCAATACGAGCCGCAGCGCGACCCCCAACACAACGAGCGCCCTCCCGAGCCCCAGTCGCGTCCTCGCCGCCAGTATAGAAGCTACCACGCTCCTGGCACACAGTTCCGCAGCTACCAGGGCCCTGGCGAAGCAAGGCGACGAACGTAGCATTGCAATTCATCGTCTTTTCATTGTTATATATATTTCTCACACCCTTTCTCCCTCTTTACATCTTAGTGTACATCCGCGGCGGTCTATGGATTTGGATTTGGATTGGCTTGGCTTGGCTTGGTTGCATGGCAGACACGACTTTTAGCGTAGTGGAGCGTTTGCATAGCGTGCTGGGCTTCGTGCCCCATCTTTGTCTTTACATATATATTTTTTTTGCAAAAAAGTATTAATCGTGGTTTGGACTGTTGTTCGCTTTTGGCAGAGTTCCCCCTTTTTTTCTTTTCAAGTTGGATAAAAGGGGGTGTGTATTCTTAAGGGATGCGGGAAAATACCATGGTGGGGGTGGAGTGGAGTGTGTAGATGAGAATATTATACGTTTTATAGAGAGTGTTTTTGTCATGTGAAATGAAGTGTGTGTGTTAGACAAAGAGTAATGTCTTGGTTTGGAAATCTACTCGAGCACTTCGCGCAATTTCCTCATCCTTCCCACCTTTTCTCCAGACACAGACACAGACACTCCATCACCCCTTCCTCCCCTTCCCCCCAGGCGTCCACTCCCTCCCCTCCCCACCACTAAACCCCTTCCCACCCCCGCCCTTCACTCCTCCAACCCTCTCAAACAACCGCCTAGCCGCAGGGGTCAAATCGCCCGCGCCTCTTCTTCCTGGCGTGGCCCCGCCCTTGCCAGGCGCCGACATAAACCTGGGCGTTCCCGCGGTGAAAATGCCCAACCCGCCAGTCGCACTACCGCTTTTCTCTGCGCGCTTCGCACCGATGCGTTGGACCATTTTATTGTGCATTTTCTCGCGGGCCGACGACTCGGATATGGTGAAGGGGGAGGCGGCGGTGGGGAGTGCGTAGCGGGAGAGAAGGTCTGTGGGAGCGTCGTCTTCGTCGTCGTCGTTGTCGGATGGGGGGTGTGCGTCGACGAAGGCGTAGCCATTTACGCGGGGGGTTTCGCTGCCGGCGTAGGCTTCGCTGGGGTTAAGGCGGGGACGGCCGGCGACGGCGTCGCGGATAGTGGAGAGAGTTGGGCTGGAAGGGCGGCGTGGGTTGGGGTCAGGGGCGGGGAGGCGTGTGTTGTTGTATAGGACTTGTTTTGGAGGGGCGAGAGACGCTTTTTCGGCGGCTTCAGCGCGGGTGGGTACCCATGATTCTACGCCGTCTGGGCCGAACATGAGGGTATTGAAGGCGGTGTGTTTGTGCATGTCTGGAGCTGCGGGTCGGTCGTCGAGGTTTTGGCTTGGACGTGCGCTCAGGACTACCGATTTGGACGCATTTGTTGCTGCTTGGGCCTCGAGGACCTTTTGCTGGGCTATTCGCTGCTTACTTGCGTACTTGTTTCCTTCTCTTAGCCAGGCGTTCTTCTCGAATTTTTTCAGGTTTTGCTTGTCAATGATTTGGCTGAAGCTCTCCTGGTCTTCGCTTGTATATTTTGCCTGGAAGGCACCAAGACTCATATTTAGATCCACATCATCCAGCTTGCCCAAGCCCTCCTCGCTCTCTTCTGCTTCTGTCCCTGCGACCGTAGCTGGTGTGTCCGCACCCCATACACTCGGCGTCTGTTCCGCCCCGCCGCCTGGCCTTTCGAACCTGGTGCGCTCTGAAACCCTCCTCCTACCGCTTGGCACAGGCGTCATTGCCTGAGTAAGATTCTTCCCCGCCTCCCGTATCCATGCCTTGTTGTTGCTCTCCACAGCGTTGAGGTACTCACGCTGGGCATCTGCCTCTGCAAGGCCTGGGAAAAAGTCGCGGCGAATGATGCTGGAAACAGCCGAGACATATGTATCTTCGTCGAGAACGATAGAGGGTCGCTTGATACGTTTGGGCGCAGGAGGTGGGGGCATAAGGGCTGAAGAAGCGTTGCGCTTGGTCAGCGCTTTCGAGTTGGAGGTGGACATGGCTGGTTGATGAGGGTCTGTAGTAAGCCGCGAGCAGGATGGACGACTAGAGCATCTCGCATACTAAGTAGGAGTGCTGCCAAAAGGTGGTTGCGAGGTGGATAAACACTGGCGCAAACCAACAGCGACGACAGGCCTTGTCCTTGGTGGATGGCGGCAGAATCACTCCACCGCCTCCAGCCTTACCGCGGGTGAACGTACCTGCATGTGCCCCCAAGCGCATGCAGTCACACCCCATCTTAAATAGCCTGCCCGATTGGGATAAGTCTATGTATGTCTATCTCTAAATTCATCATTTCTAGATTGTCGAGATTGTCGCATACGTCACATCACACACGATTGGGATCTGATTTGTGGCTGGTCATGGTATCATTGTTCCCTATCAAAGGAACGTAAAGGCTCCAGCCAAAATTCCTAGCCTTCATCTAGCATGTGCTGCGCTTCAAACTTTTTGTCGGCTGCAATTCATGAGCATCGACATCCAACTACGTCCCACAGACTAATCTAGTAGAAAGACTCGACCATGGTGTCCTTGTGTGCTGTATTGATATTGCTGGGTCCACTACCCTCACCAAGCCTGAAGACAGACTCCACAACCGAAAGCTCGGTGGCAGTTGTATCGAGACCAGTGACGGCCATCCAGTCGTTGACCACCATTCCTGCGCCAACAACTGCGCTTCCTCGGTTGACGCTGCCCGCCACAAGTGGAACCTGCAGCAAACTCGACAGCTCGTCCTGATCCTGAATGCTCGTCTTAGGATGCACAATGCCGCCCTGATTGCTCAAGGCCATGTAACTTCCAGTCAAGACGTTGTCTGCGATTGTTTGCCTGAAGACCTCCACGCCCAAGGAATCTGCTATTATCTCTTCCGTCTCGCGTTCGATATCTGGATGTACGAGGGCGACGTGATCGTTACAACATATTACGTTTCCAAGAGCGGATAGCCGCTCTTCTATCCGCACCACCTTGACAGCGTCTGGTATCGAGTTGCGCAGATGTTGGAGCTCTTGGTCGGTTGTGGTGGTGGGGACAAGGAGGCCGTTCTTGTTGCCAGCGGTAAGCCGGCCGATTATTCGGGTGCCTGCTATTGTGGCATGGCAGATGGGTATGACGTCTTGGAGTTCGGCTTCGAAGACACTGCGCGCTGTCAGTATTCTGCATCACGACATGGCAGTCAAGTAGGCGAGGTGGGCGCACCTGTAAAAGTTCTCCGAAGCTCCTACTGCTACAATCGCATACGCATTTGTAAGTGTAGAAAAGACACCGACTCTGCGCGCACGGCGTTAGTCACTGTTCCCCCAAAGCCTAGAGTGTACCGGCCACTTACTCGTTGGAGTTCTCAAACTGGGCGCGTACAGCCATGATTGAGTTTCCTCGGTGTTGTACTGGTCCTTTGGTGTTCGGAGAGGGGTCTTGATAGAATAGAGGCTCGTAGTAAGACGGTTATCGCGTGTGTTTGCAGCTGCTGTGCTGAAAACTGTGAAGGCGGGACCATTTTGTAAGGGACCGACATCATTCAGCCCCGCTACCGCATTGGGTCTAGTGCTTGGCGTTTTCGACTCATCTTGAGTGATTGCCCTCGCCACACTGCATCTGGTAACTTGTATGACTGTTGCGAGAGCGAGGAGTCATCCATGGTTCAACAATCAAGACGAGCGCAAGGCGAGAAATCACTCATCGTGCACGGCAGACATGTTCGCGAATCAGGTGGCAGTCCTGTGCGCCGACTAGGGTTGCACGTTTGCGTGCCTCAGTCCTGAACGTGCGTCTCATCTTGCCCTGTCGCGACACTTCAGCAACCAACATGTTGCCGGCTCGTGGGCTAGAGCCGCCCTAGAATCCCCCAACCAAGCTATTGTCACAAGAAATATGTGGCTGGGAAGCAGCTTGGATCAGAAGACAATTGTTGTATTTCGCGTCCCATCATATCTCTGACGTAGATCGCATCACTAAAATTACAATGCTCATATACTTGTCCAAGCGGGACATTACCATAGAGTGTGTGCACAATTGTGCCGCCACACTACATATATCGCCTCATTGTCCGATGAGAACCCCCGCTGTCCTCCAAGCCCCGAATCTTCGAAACCACCCAGCCTAAACAGGATGACACCCGTCCGAGGTATCCTAATGCAACGAAATGAACAATTGGGTAGTCGAGAAACAGAGAAACGCCCGCTAAGCCATGCTATGCAGTTGGAATATGCAATGCCCCATTGGGTTTGGGTCGCGAAGGAAAAGTGATAGGAAATGGTAGGAAAAGTGTCAAGAAAAGTTTTAGGGAATGGTTGGTTGTACAGTAGAGGCAGTGTTTACCCGACTATAGCTCGTACCGAGATCTAAGAAGACGTCGAAAGAGTTACATCTCGTGCTACATCGCCATTAATACATTAACATACGTAAATGGCATGGTTATGTCGTCAAATATTCATAAGAAAGAAAGCTGCCTGAGCAGTAGGTGTAGTTGTGGGTGGGGTGGTAGTAGGTGTGACGAGATGGAAGTGTTGTTCTGGTGGTGTGCTGGTAAGTATGTTGTTCGCCGATAGGTGATGATATCGATATCAACCCGCTATGCCATCCTCGACGCGAGAATAGCCAGGGCAACGATCACTCCAATCTATAACATATCAGTATTAAGATTACCATCAAGGAATATGGTGAACTTACAAGGAGGGTACCAAGCCCCGACATCACACGATTCAAATTTCGCCACCAAGTCGCTTTTTGGAAAGACTTATCATCCATCGCTGCAATACCAGTATTTCGGGCGAACTGTTGCTCAAGGTCTGCCTGGCTCCGTGTCCCCATGACGTTAGGGTCGAACGGAAGCGGAAGGAAGGAGGCTATCATCCAAGCTGGTGTCCGAATTAGTACACTTCTTCATGCGCATAAACTTGGCCGGGGTTAGGACTTACCGAGAGGGAAGATGAAGCCTACACAGAACAGCAGAATCTGTCGATTTTGACGTCCAAACAGAGTCGTGTTTAGGTCATCATCCAGAGATGGAGCTTTCCACGCACTGTATCGCGTTCCTCCTCTTCGGTCGGTGCGGAGATGTGGGGTTGACCAGCCGCTGTGCGGTTGCATGTTAGGACCTACGGCATAGACTCCTCCATCAACGGAGTAGACGTCATCGGCAAGGGACAGTGTATCAGGCTGCGACGCCCGATTGCGTGGCCGGTTGCGTGGTCGATAGATGCTGAGAGGGAAGTTTCCATCTGAAGGTGTTTGTGTGCGTGCACTATGCGAAGTACCTAATCGAAGACTCTCTGACGATTCTGAGCTAGGAGCACCCACAGAGATGCGCTCGCCTCTCTGGTAATATACTCTAAATAACCATTAGCTGCTGTCTTCCAGTAAAAGGGAGCGACTGTAGTACCTGGCCCATGCTGGGATAGAGTTGTGGAAGAAGGTTGATAAGTCGGATTGCGAAGACCCAGGCCGTGACTCTGTATCTGAGCCCGAATTACTATTATGTCTGCGCAAATAGCCCGAATTCTTCATCCGTAACGGGACAGATGAGGGAAGTGGCGAGATTGTATCACGATGTTCTTCGTCTCCATGCACATCCTTCTCTTCGAAGTTATTTGACACTGGAGAGAACAACGGCAGGGGCACTGCCGAGAACTCTGTGTGTCCTTCTGAGATGTTGTCCGAAGATGATGCGCTCCCAATGGTTTGCCTTCGCTGTCGTGGGTAACTCGACCGGACATTGCTGGGGCCATTGTAACTATCTTGCGATTGTGATCGAGTGTAGGACCTTGAGCCGCGTGCGATTGATCGCGAGTCCCGCTCGGATACGGAGGCAATCGTAGACAGCTGCGAGCTCCATTGGTGCACAAGCGAACGGTCTTGCATTCGGGATGCGAAGCTGGGAATGCGATGGGATTCGGCACGTGAGCTGTTCGCCGACGGCGCGCGTACGAGGGGATAGTTGATTCGAACTCCGCTCGCGACAGTTGCTGTACGGGCTTCATGAAGTGTTGGTGATGGTTGAGAAGATGGGACAGGATTAAAAGTAGGCTCGATACAGGTGGAAGAAATATCCGAGTATGCGAAGGAAGCTACACTGGCGGAAGACTTCAGTCGGGGTTGTTGATCGTCAGTGTCGCTAGGGTACCAAGATGGGTTGCTGTCGGAACCAGATGACGGGTTGTGCTTATGCCCTTTCGGTAAAGGTTCAGTGATACTCGTCCAGTTTCCAGCACTAATTGGAGGAGGTGACGAGGCCGGACCCGTTGAGGCAAAAGGTGCAGCAGAAGCCTTAGGTGTCAATGCGCGAGTGCCGCTTTCGAGCGATTCTCCGCCAGATGAGGAAGGCGGGACGGCACGGATAGTTGACCTCTGAGCAGGACGGGGGGTTTCTTCCTCAAGTACTTCGAGGCCCTTCAGACCCTTTTCATAGTCGGTGATTTCCGGGAGGGGTGAGGTTGGGGGCGTGCTTCCCTGGGAAAATCGCAAGGACGACGGTGTAAAGGACGTGTTGACCAGGGTGTCGGCATCTGAGGACCTGGTCGACACTGAGTGTCTGAATTTCTTTTTGCGTGCAAGCCGCAAGGGTGGAGGTGGCTGTAGTACGGGGCTCTTGCTCGACTCGAACTTGGCGATGGTATTGGCGACTTGACTGCCACCTGAAACACGGGACCCTGGTCTCTCAAACCCATAGCCTGGCGCATGACGAGGAGGCGGAAGAATCTGCGAGGGTTCACTGGGCACTGGGTATTTTGAGTAAATGTCAGTTCCAGGATCCTCCACTATGCGAATGGTCGGGCCCGAGAACTGATTGGTTTGCGAGTTTGAACGGTCATGGAGCGGCTTTCGAACAGGAGATGCATTCCGCGAAGTTGAAGTTGGAGGAGCGAGCTTTGGGGCCTGGTCCAGCACCGAGGATATCGAGGTCTGGCGTGAAGACGTGCGGTGATGTGCTGTGTAGTCCGAAGACATGTTTTGTTGCGTGGTTGCGAGAGGTCTATCCGAGATATAGACCGGGTGGAGAAATGCCGAAACCAATCATTAAAGACAAGATAGGAATACAGGTAGGAAAAAAAACAAGTAGGAAAAACCGCGTGGGCGCGTTTAGCGCAAGGAGGGACTGAAAGAGGGACAAAGAGTGAGTGAGTGGACGCCCGTAGGCATTAAAGAGGCAGAAGTTTCGAAAAAGAGAGGGTGAAGAGGAACAGCGGGCTATGAGTGCTAGGAGTAGATGGCCGGCTGCGCAAGTGCGACCCAAAGAGGTTCGTGTACTGCTGCAAGCTGCAGGTTCGCGCTGCAGGGTGCTATGCAGCCGTCCAATTGCCAGCTCCGGCCTGGTGGCGGCCAGGCACGAGCCGCGGAAGTCGTGCTCTGCACAAGTAGCCTCTTCTGGATAATTCGAAGATGCCTGGGGCGCGCTCAAGGTGATGCGCCAGGCAATTGCGCTTTGATGGCGAACCCCAGAGTCGGTCCAGTGGGCTCTGCGATGGGCTCCAGGAACCCCTCGTCTGGCTGGCGTGACCCCCCCAATCGATAGGCGATAAAGAACGCGGCGCGCCTGTGGACGGAGGAATAAAATTGCAATTATTTTAGGAGCAGCCGGCGAGCCAGTGACGCGATGCCACGGGCGCTGGGGAATATCCTGGGCCTGGGACCGGCCACGGCGCGTTACGGGTTGCGCGGTGCAGGGGAGACGCGGGAGAGAACGGGCGGCGTGGTGCTGGCGTGCCGGATGGGGACTGGCGTGGCGAGTGCGCACGTGATGTCGGCTGGCGATAGACAGATGAAATGAAGGATCGAACATCCCACGAGCAAACGAACGCGAGGGGGCCTATATGCCCTATTGCTCGCTGCTACGGCCTGCGCTTCCTGACGACGGCTACTGCGTGTCTGCGACATCCTCATGGCGCCGCCTATCAAAGGCTGGACAGACGGTCTCCGCGCGCTGCTCGGAGGAGGTAGGTCGGATCCATTGGCCTGTGTGCACCCCCCCGCTCCCGAGGCTGCCCTTGACGCCTGCGCGGCCCACACCACATTTCTGCCTCCCTCTGTTCTGCCATGGCCTCTAATGTGCTGCCAGCCCCCAAAGCGCCTGCTGTCTCCCCCGGCCTGGCCGCCTGTCTGTCGGTATGTTTCAACTGCTGCACCCCTCACCACCACCACGCCTCCCAGCCTATCGTCCCCCGCGCATCCGGCATCCCTGATGGGCTTGCTCACACCCAAATCTGCAGGCTGCTTTTGTGTCTGTCTACGTAGGTCCCTTCTACCTGTCGTCGGCAACACGGCCCTCACCGACCCTCACCCGCGATGCGCCCTCGTCCATACGCGCCAGAACTCGGGCCGTCACCTTTTCAACCATTGTGTGCCTCATTCTGACTGTCTACGTGTTTCATGAGCACAGTGTGCCGTCAAAAGATATTCTCAAGCTGCTCGGTCTCTGGCCAGTCGCTCTCGTCGACACTGCGCGAACAATGCTCCTGGTAGTTATCCTCTTCGCAGGCCCAATCTTCGAGCACGGTGTTGTAGATGGCGGCTTCAGGGACTGGATCAGACTGCGAGGAGTCTACGAGTCCTTGAGCAGCTGGATCGGGTACAGAAACTACATAGTCGTATGTGCCTTCTCAACCACCATCACCAGCTATCCTAACAAGAGCCTAGGGCCCTGTCAGTGAAGAGCTCGTCTGGCGGTCCTTCATTGTGCCTCTCCATGTGCTAGGCAGCTTTTCAGGAAAACAGATCGTCTTTCTAACACCGCTATACTTTGGAATAGCCCATGTCCACCACTTATACGAATTTCGTATCACCCACACGGAAGTACCATTCTTCATCGCCATACTTCGTTCGCTGTTCCAATTCACATACACGTCACTCTTCGGCTTCTTCGCCGCCTTCGTCTACCTGCGCACAGGAAACGTGTACACCTGCATACTTGTACACACCTTCTGCAACTGGATGGGTCTCCCGCGCTTCTACGGGCGCGTAGGCGTAGACGACAGCATACCAATCGCGCCCCCAGACGCCGACAAAAAAGATGGCAAGCAGAAGAATGCGCGCGCACATCAAGGGAAGGGACCCCTGTGGACCTTGGCATACTACGTCATCCTCGTAGCCGGAGCTGCAGGGTTCTACTGGCAACTATTCCCTCTAACAGCAAGCAAGCATGCCCTGCCGGTCGCTCTAGTCAAAGATCCCGAGCCCTCGTTATTCACACGCGGTAGATACATCCATTGAACATCTTTCTCATGCGCGTGCAGGGATAATCGGTGTACCTTAAATGCCATCGTGTCATGCACGCTTGTCAGCCACGTCTTCCAGAAAATCTCCCGCCCATCTCCCTGAGTCGCTAAATCCCGGCGCAATGGCATCACGTGTGCTATCTGACGTCGTCCGGAAATTACTACTATGCTTCCGGTCGCCTTCGCATAATCCGGCTTTTGCGAGACTCGTGATGCCTATATTGTCATGTCTTCCTTGTTGTGCTTTTCACCATTCCTATGTCTGAATATGAAGGTGTATTGTCGATCTGACGGTCTACCGCATCTGGAGCTATGACTCAGTGATCAGGGTCTGGTCATGATGAAGAGTGGTTCCAGGGGTGCCTTGTGATTGTTAAGGCTTGCTTAATGCGATGCACTGCCAGTTGGTCTGACGCTGATGGTGAGTTGTCACAATCGTGGTCGGAGAGGCTTCCCGCTGTTGTGTCTTCTTGACTGCATCTCATACTGCTGTGCGATGTCGAAATTGAATAGTGCACACTGGGATTGAAAACTAAGCTGGGTCATAGTGGTACATTTGACAGTCTTCGTTTTACCCAACCCCATTAATTGCATATGTTTGGATAACCAATGTGATTCAAATCTAGAGAGGACAAGTAGATCATCGCTTGTTTCGCTTCAAATATAAAATCCATATTAACTCACACTGATCTGATTGACTAGTTTCTAAAGAAATTTTGGATGGCTTCAGGTGTATCGGTGTGGTATGCTACCCGATTTATGGACTTGGCCGTGTCCAGCCATTATACTATTCAAATATAACACGCAAAAACCGACACCCCTAACGATACTGGTAAGCGCATTCTAGTTGGCGGAGCAAGCTCATTTTAGGTCTGCTAGATACAGGCGAAAAGACCCACAGGTATGCGTCAGTCCTATTTGATTTGTTCGGTGGTAGTAGTCTGTATATCAACCTACTTAGATATATCTTACAGATGTGGCCGGAACATGCTCTAATTCCAGGCCTAATAATAATATTTTATAATGAAATAGCTAGATTACTGAGAGAGCGATCAGAACACGCGACCGGATAGAGCGTCCCTTTTTTATACAATAAATCCTAGCTGCCATCAACACCTCTCGATCCAAGTAGCATAATATAGCCTTACATGCAGCACACTAGCTTATTTCTATCTCATAATCGACCGAATGGATCCAGATTTGTGTACAATCATACCTCTGAAGCTGCGTTGATATGATTTTGGGAAAATCATTGGGCACAAGCATAGCATGAATGCCGGTGATTCACGCCTGTAGCCTTAGCACTGAATCACTTGTTCGTTAGTCTCAGGGTGATTAATTTCACCCGGTAAAGGCTTGGCGCGCTCTTATATCACCTCTTTACACTTGATAAATTTCGTTGTTCAACCACACTTCCGCTCAACTTATCTGCAGAGGGCAAGCTCCACTTCCCGCCAACCTACGGCCAGTGTCACAATCTACCAAGAGTGGTTCACGGAACATGGAAGGCTACAATCCGCCGGTGCCGCCGTGGAGGAGGAGCCAGAGCAAGAGCACTAGCAACGACCGAGAGGCCCGCTTTGCCAGTCTGCCGTCTCCAGGTATGAGCCCTTAGTGGGCTTTCGTTGATACATAACTAACACCTTTAGCTATCGATGGTCTTGTCGATACACCTGAAATGGTGGCCTTTGCTGTAGACTCGATGCTCAATCTGCCCAACAATCCGCCGTCCATTTACGTAGACGTCGAAGGAATCAATCTCTCTCGTCACGGCTTCGTCTCGGTACTCCAGATCTTCGTCGCCCCCATCAACCGCGTCTATCTCGTCGACATCTTCATTCTCGGGAATGTAGCTTTCAGCACTCCTGGCTCTAGCGGAAAGACTCTGAAAGATATCATGGAGTCAGATTCAATCGTCAAAGCGTTTTTCGACGTCCGCAACGACTCAGATGCGCTCTATAGCCACTTCGGCGTCTCTCTCGCGGGCATCTGCGACATCCAGCTAATGGAGCTTGCGACCCGGCGGCGCTCCAAGAAGTATCTCGCGGGGCTGGCCAAGTGCATTCAAAACGATCTAGCAATGCCATTCCTAGAGCGTTTGGAATCTCAGCGCATCAAGGAAGCAGGCATGAAGCTATTTTTGCCCGAGCATGGAGGTAGCTATCAAGTGTTCAACGCTCGCCCCATGTCAGCAGAGATCAAACAATACTGCGCACAGGATGTGCTGTTGCTGCCCCGCCTTTGGTATGTTTATTCTCTGAAAATCACGGCTGCATGGAAAAATAAGGTGATGGACACGGCTAAGGATAGGGTCAAGATGTCACAGATGGCGTCGTACGATCCGAAAGGACCTAATAGGGTTTTGGGACCTTGGACATGAAAAAGCTCTTGGTTCACTAGTGAGATCATGCATTTCACCTTCCCTAGTCTAGGCTGTCGATTGTTCTGCGACTGATTATCTTGGAACTGTGGTCTTCGTTCGACTTGTATGGCCATCCCATCCCGCTCTCGCCCCCGACAGCGATATTTGGACCAGGTTGAAGATGTAGTTGTATACAGGTTTCGCAGCTTCGGGCTGCTCATATCTACTTCATCAAAAACCATTGAATTTTGAGAAGTGATGAATTGAATGTGATGTTCTCGAATGTATCAAACCGGGAAAAAGGTTGGAGATGCATAATTGACACCTTTAGTACTCGGTAGAGGTTTTCCTAATTAGCATCCGAGACACTCGATCTAACCTCAACAATACAAATTTGACAATCAAAACTCGTCATCACCAGGTTTCCTATGTCACAACGTGCCATCAAGCATAAAACCCTCACAGCGACTTCATCCATCCAGCGTCTTGGCGCCCCTCATTGGTCCCCAAAACCTCTCCAACCACCCCCACCGGTCCCCTCCTAAACAATGGCAACCCCCGAACCCCAAGGCGCAGCGTACGAAGCCAAACACGTGCACTCCGTCTACGAAGAAATAGCCTCCCACTTTTCCTCAACCCGACACAAAGTCCATCTTCCCCCATTTATTTTCTCCTCTTCCAAACCTTGAAAACTAACGCGTCAAAACCAGCCCTGGCCCATCGTCGAACGCTTCCTAAAAGCCCAACGTCCAGGCTCCATAGGCGCCGATCTGGGCTGCGGCAATGGCAAATATCTCGCTGTGAATAAAGGCGTTTTCATCGTGGCGTCGGACCGGTAACACACGCTTCCCCCACCCCATATCACGCTCCCTAGGGAAAAATATATATATAAATAAATAAATACGAGCATGAAAACCACGAACTAACCAATCTCCTCACACAGCTCAACCAACCTAGTCAACATCGCCAAACAACATGCCCCGCATTCCGTCCTGGTAGCTGACGCGCTGTCCCCCCCGCACCCAGCAGCGACATTTGATTTTGCGATTTCGATTGCCGTGATTCATCACTTGTCGACGGCGGCGCGGCGCATCGAGGGCGTGCAGGCTGTACTGGAAGTGCTGCGCCCGGGGCCGGATGGAGGACAAGGGTTGATTTATGTGTGGGCGTTGGAGCAAAAGGATAGTCGGAGGGGGTGGGATGAGGGGCATGAACAGGATGTTATGGTGCCGTGGGTGTTGAAGGAGAAGGGGGGGAAGAAGAAGAAGAAGGAAAAGGGGGACGAGGGTGATGAGGAGCGGGATGGGGGCGGTAGTGGAGATAGGACGTTTTTGAGGTACTATCATTTGTATCGGAAGGGGGAGTTGGAGAGAGATATTGGGGAGGCAGGGGGCGTGGTGGTGGAAAGTGGGTATGAGAAGGATAATTGGTGGGCAATCATCAGCCGTGCGAAATCTTGACCTTGGGATATTGGGGGGGGGGGGGGGGAATTGTGGTGGATAGGTTTGTCGAGAAAAAAATTACTTTGCTCAAGATACGTGTGGTTAGGAATGTCACATTATTTTTCGGGGGCACAACCTCTACATCCTTTGCAACGTTCCGACTTTACCATACGATCTAGACTTTTGTTTTTATATACGCAGTCCATTGAGATTTCCATTACCATGATTTTAAGGATACGTAGCTACCCATACCAAATAGGACCTATCTAGAGTATTTCTAACACGCATCCTAGTAGACGGCCTTAATATTGCCGACCTCAGAATGCGTAACAAGCCTCGAAGAATACGTAAAACCGGCAAGCCATGGGACAAATACACGCCTAGCCCAATCCAACTCTCTCCTCGCCACAACATATTCCATACTATGTATCAAACACGCACACACGTTTCAAACCAAATATCATATCAACATTTCGTACTCATACATTACATACCTTCTACCCACCCATCCACCATTCCACACCCTCTATCCCCACTTTTATTATACAATCACAACCAACCAATTCCCCATCCCAACCCCCTACCCCGCATGCCCCTGCGGAAAAACATCCACATACCTCCCACCCTTCTTCTTCTTCGCGCCACCCTTCCGCGCCGCCGGCGCCCCCAACAAATCATCGATACTACTCGCGGTACTCATACCAGTACCCGGCCTGGACGGCGGCCCGCTGGCGGCGCTAAATGACGGGGGTGCCAGCACGGGTGGCTTAGGTCCGCCCTCGCCGTCGGCATCGGATGGGATGCCAGGCGTGGAGGCGCGGGACAGGGGCGCCATGGGCGGGGGCATGGAGGAGCTGCGCTGAGGCGCACTGGTGGGGGGTTTCATAAGGGAGGACGGGGCGGGGGGCGACATGGGGCCGCCGCTTGCGCTGCGGGTACCCATGGGAGGGCCCTTGGGGGGTGGAGGCGTGGCGGTTGGGCGGTCAGGTTCCGAGGCGCCGGCTTTTTTGTTGACCCATTTGCCGAGGTCGGGGTCGTAGTAGAAGGAGGATTCTTCGCCAAGTTTGGCTTTGATGGGGGCTGGGGCTGCGTTGGGGTCTTTTTTGAACCACCCGCTGAGCCAGCCGGATTTCTTGGCTGCGGCGGCTTCTTTGTCGCGTTTGGCGTCTGCTTCGGCGGCGGCGCGGAAGGCGGCATCGGCTTTGAGGTCGGCGGTGGATTTGGAGGTTGAGGTGGAGCTAATTTTGAGGGCGAAGGCGCGGGAGGCGAGGCCGTCGTCGTCGTCGTCGTCGTCGTCGTCGTCGTCGTCATCGTCCATGAAAGACTTTTTCTTGGGTTTGTCGTCTTGCTCATCCTCTCTATCAGGGTCATATGCTTGGTACGATGGTGGTTCGAAGGAGTTTGTCGGCGGTTCGTAATCATCGAATGATGCTCCAGTTTCAGATTGAGGGGGATGGTAGCCGCCAAATGCTGGCGCTGAGGCGGACTCTTCTACCGGCGGAGTGGACATATACAGACTTCCGTATGGGGGTTGTGCTGCATTGTGCTCGGCCCGGAGTGGGGAGTATGACTGAGTCTTCCCCTGTGTCCGCTGGCTAGGAGGGCTAAGTTGAGGCTGCGGGCTATATAGTCCTGACATGGGGGTCATTGGTGTCATTGGCATGTAGTCAGACGTTGCACGTTGACCGTCGACAGATTCCATAGATGGTCGACCTTGTGATCGTTGTTGTTCAGACGACGTCCTTGGTGCGTAGGTGTTTGATGGTGCATATCTCGAATTTGTGGGAGCAGCTGGTTGGGAAGGTACACCATATCCAGGATAAGCGCCATAGAGATCCGCACTTGAATGTGAAGGCGTAGTAGAAGGACTGTTGCCAGCAATATTGGCAAATGGCCCAATTTCAGCCCCAGGTGCCTTTGACGCAGAGTCTTCATCATCACCTGCAATAAAGCTGTTGAACTTCGACATCAGTGAGGTGCTCACTCGGTCCATGCTGGGTTTCGAGATCCACGATGATGAATGATCCTTTGGCGACTGTGATAGGCGTTTGCCCAAGTCATCTAGGTTGGCAATGAAGCCTGCGTTATAGTAAGGCGACATCCGTGTTGTTGCCTTTATGGCTGCGGCAATGGCATCGCAATACGCCTGTGCATCTGTACGGTAGCCATACTCAGCAAGCTGGAATGCATGCGCTAGCTTGTAGTTCTGTAAATGGGGAATAACGTAAGAGCCGCCCTGTGCAGATAATGACAGAGCAAACTCGTATACCTCGGTCAACAGAATTGGCTCTAGATCAACACCAAGTTCTGTTGGGTTCTGCTTGTGATCAATACCAATGAGGACAAGATCAGCTTGAGCATCGTCCACGCCACTGACGTGGGCCACAGAACGCGCAAAGATGAAACAGATATGGGCTGCTTCGACGCGGCCGTATTGTGCCAAAAGTCTTCCAAGCGATAGCAGCGCGGAGACGTCGCCTTCGCTTCGATTGTTGAAGATAAGGGCTACTGTTTCACGCCACCTATCAAGGCCTTGTTGAGCATTCTGGGCCGAGCCCGCGCCATCTGTGCTCACCATCTGGAAGCCCGCGCGAGCTGATGCTGGCACAAGCTCATCAATACAGTCTTCGTGGTTCCCCGCAAAGACCTCGTACAGAACTGCGAGGGCCTGATTGCTCCGCCCGACCTTCTTGACCTCTTTACGGACGAATTCTTGCACTACTTGCTTCCAGATTTCTTTGCTCAGGGTGGACGACAGGAGCATGGCATGGCCCCAAAGTCTTTGGTCAACGGCATGCCATACTGCCTTTTCTCGCTCGCCCTTTTCAAGCATCTTCTGGAGATCCTCAATAGCGCGGGCGTCAATAGGCTCTGCCAGGATATTCGAAGTGTTAGACCTAGAACGCCCAACGATATCTGCTGCAGTAGAGAAGGAACCGTCCATGTCCGAGGCATCCTCATGTTCAGGCGAGAAAAGCTTCTTCAAGGCAGCACCTGTAGCTTCTCCGTCGAGACGACCATCGTTCTCGACTAGGAAATGTAGAAGCTTTAGTAGGAGGGCCTTTTCTTCAAGGCGCTTGATGTCCTCTGAGCCGAGAGAATTCTCTAGGCCAGGATCTTTGAGCTGACCTTCTGAAACTTCTATCTTTGTCGTCAGCCAAGCTGAGACATCCTTCTTCTTACTTTTAGCTTTGAGAGGACCAGGAAATTTGATAATTGTCTCGGCGAGCGGGTACGTGTCTTTGATGCTGTAAACTCTGATTTCACCAGGATTGCATTTCATCATCGGAGCTGTCATGCCGCCGCCATACCGTGGGATCTGTTTGGGGAAACTTGTTACAACAGTGCCACCCAGGCCCCACGTGAAGACTGGGTAACCCCTCCATCGCTGGAGAGGATCCATCGCGAGCTCGTCTTCCGGAACAATACACTCGTAGTCAAGAGATGCTTGTCTTCGATGCGGAATAGTGTTTAGGGATTGCGATTCACCGAGCTGCGCATTATACGATATATTCATGGGCACAGCTGCGTAGATGGGTGCAGAGGGTTTCATATTGGACGAGGGCGATTGTGTGAGAGATCTCGACGGTGCAGCTGAATTCATAGGCTGGTACTGTGGTGCGTAATTTCCTTTCTTCAGGGGGGACCCAGCGGCAGATGCTGGAGTGCTTCGTGGTGGAGGAGTTGCAGACCTAGCAGTCATAGGAGGTCTGCTGCCGAAGGAGGATTCCTGCTCCAAGGCTTCGCTAACTCCTTCTAGAGGGCTTCTAAAAGGTGCGCGGGGAACGCCATCTGCGGACTGAGAAACTTGGTGCCCTGGATAGTGCTGTGTGCTGGCTTCTTGTGCAGTTGTTGTTCCCTCTTGATGGTGAGATGTGCTATGGAAAGCTAAAGGACTCGATGTCCGAGGAGCATATGTTTGCGAGGGCGGCCTAGCTGGTCCTGTGGGTGGTTCTGACACATATCGAGTATGTGCCTGACCGCCTGGAGGCGCTGGCGAGTATCTCGCATTCGCAGGGCCTTGTGCAGCTGGAGGAGCGGGAGAGTACCTGGAGGATGGGGGTGGTGCCGTAGACTGGGGTATAGGAAGGCTATTCTGTCTTGCGGGTACCGATGGCTGGCTGGGGAACATGGGCAATTGCTCCGGCTGCCTCAGGTGAGGCTGCGCGCCTACGGAATCTGGGAGCACCTCATTTCTGAGGGATGACCAGGACGCTATCCGTTCTTTGGGAGAGAAGAGCTGGGGACTCTGCAGGGAGTTGCCCTGAGCGGACACAACAGGCTGTGGAGAATAACGCCCAGAAGGTTTTGCTTTAGAAGTAATGGGGAGTTCAGCAAAGAAGTCATTGGAGGCTACCTTTACAGGCGGCGCAGGCTTAGGTGGAGCAGCGGGGGGGAGTCCTGTCACCTGCCCGAGCATGGACTGACTAGAGGACGGTGGGGATAAGCTTGCAGCGGACATGTTTGACGGAGGCGGCACAGGACGCGGAGGGTCGGAGGCGGAGGACATGCTACTAGTTCGAGGAGGTGGTGGTGTGGGCTGCGCAGCTGGAATCGTTCTAGGGGCAGCTCGCCTTCGCGTTGTTACAATATCGTCTGGCATATCGTAAGGCGAAGCATAGCCTCCCTTTGACTTGTCGGCAAAGCTCTGGGCCGGGCTGGCCATGGCTGGATGGGCGGCTTGTTGCTGTTGGAAATTGAGGTTCTGGCCATAGCCATTGTACGCTGTGGTGGGCGATGATATGGATTTCTGAGTAGGATTTGGTAGATTGGCGAATTGGCCCTGGGGAGCATATGGGCTTGCCGCTGGTGTTGATGCTTGAGATGTCTGGGCAGCTTGGGGCGCATAGCGGCTTGTACTGCTTGGACCGGTTGTCGCAGGTTGGGATTGCTGAACTGGCTCATCGTCCAAGAAACCCTCATCATCACCCAAATCGAGCATAGGGGCATCCTCGGTGTCCGGTAGAAAGTCCTCGTCCAGGTCCAGATCCAGGCCCCAGTCGTCTTTGGCAGGGGTAGGTTCTGAAGGCTGCGAAATGTGTGCGCCTGCTGGCTGACCTACAGGCTGCGCAGGCTCCAAGACCTTGCTCGCACCACCGAAAAAGCCTTCCTCTTCGGTATTGCCCCAGTCGATATCCTCGCCAGCGTTTCCTCCGGCTTTTGTGTTTCCGATCGCGTTATCTCCAACGGAAGTTCCCACGGCTTCCGCTTCAGGGGTCTCCAAGGGTGGATCTTGCGGTTGTCCTCCGATACCAAATGCATCGCCAGAGTCTCCCCAGCCATCGGCGACTGCAGCAGCACCGTCTACCAGAGGGATCCCATCGCTTTCAGTGGCAGCCTCCTCTAAGGCGGTACCTTCTCCCTGGTGCTCGCTAGGAGGCACTTCCTCGTCGTCCTCGCTCTCCTCATCACTCTCCTCTGCAGAGTCGGCTTCGTCGCTCGATTTATCTTTTGCCAGCGAGACGGCAGGCTGCGCCGGCGGCCCGGGAGCCGCCTCTTTGGCGGGAGCCGCATGTTGTTCTTGGACAGGGCTGGAGGGCGGCCGCACACTCTGTGGAGGCACCGCAGCGGCAATTTGCGCCTGGCTGGCTTTGCGATCGGGGGTCTCGTCCTCCTCGTCGCTCTCTTCGCCGCCGTCTTCGTCGCCGTCTTCGTCGCCGTCTTCGTCGTCTTCCGCTTCTGATTCCTCCTCCCCAGACGACGGCTCTGGCTCTGGCGGTGGCGGTGGGGGCTTGGGCGGCTTCGCGGTGGTGGCGGGGCCTTGCTCTTTGTCGTGGCGCAACGCGGGACTCCACGACGCGGCCGGCTGTGCGGCGCCGGATTCGAAGGGAAGCGGGCTGGGGTCCATTATGGGGAGTGTGAGGAAGTCCACGGGGGGTGTCTAGAAGAGCGGTGCCCTGACATCAGCGCCGAAGGCGAGGCCAAAAGGGGCGGCGGCAGGGGCCATGTGGGCGACCGGCAGGGAGGGTGTGGGTGGACGTACAATTGAGTGCTCCTGTGCAGTGCAAAGGAGAATTAAAGACCAAGAAGCGAAGGCGCCATGGCGTGTGTGTCTGGTAATCCTCGCAGCGGGCAATGGTCTCGAGTGTTGCCGTGAGGACAGAGTTGCCAACTAGGTGGTAGACGACCGCCCAACCCTGTCCCTGCCCATGCGGGAACTCGGGGTCCTGCGCCCGCTCTGCCCAGGCACGCGCAACCACAGCAGACATGCCTTGGTAGACACATCGCCAGAAGACAGCACCACCATACACGCACACGCACACGGCGCACCACACATGTCGTGCTCGTGCCATGGCCGCCCCCCGCCAATGCCAGCCAGACGCGCCCGACTCGGACTCGGACCTGGACCTGGATCTCGAAGAACTCGACCCTCTGGCCGCCCACGCGCGCCCTGCTGCCGCCTCGCCGCGCCGCCGCCGGTCCGGGGAACAGCGCCGGCCGTTCCATGAGCTGGGCGCGAGAATACCGCTGAGGAGCCTGCGCGTGGGCCGGCTGCGACCAAACAGGCCCAGGGCAGCCCCGGAAGACGACGACCTGCGCGGGCTGCTGGACGACGATCGGGGGCAGGACAGGAGCCCGGCTGGCGACGACAACGCACCCCTCCTGTCCACACCCGCGCCCGGCCATGGCCGCCCGCGGCGGCGGCGGCGGGCCAGCGTGCTCTCCCGCATAGGCTCCAACATCCAGCTGCCCAGCTTCCTCTCCTCGCGGACCGACCATGGCGGCATCCACCTGGGCGACGGCGGCACAGGGCCCGGCGGCGGCGAGGAGGAACACGACCCAAGCACGCAGCGCACCGTCGCCGTCGGCCGGCTGCAGGCGTCGAGGTTCCCTGCCAACGCCGTCTCCAATGCAAAGTACACGCCCTGGAGCTTCCTGCCGCGCACCCTGTACAGCGAGTTCTCCTTCTTCATCAACATGTACTTCTTGCTCGTCGCCCTCTCGCAGGTTATACCCGCGCTGCGCCTGGGCTATCTCTCGACCTACATTGCGCCGCTCGCTTTCGTCATCTCCATCACCCTGGGCAAGGAGGCCATGGACGACATTACTCGCCGGCGCAGGGACGCCGAAGCGAACTCGGAGGGATACACCGTATTGAGGTTTGAGGAGAGTAGCGTGGGCAATGGTGTGGCGCCCGGAAACAGCTCGCGGCGCCAGAGACGGGGGCGGGGGCGGGGTCGCCCGGCCAATGTTGACGAGGAAGAGCAGCGCCTGTCCTCCGGAGGGCTCGCAACCTGCACCTACTGGGAGGCCACCAAGCCGTCCAGGAATCTCAAGGTCGGCGATGTCGTCAAGCTGGGGAAGGACCAGCGAGTGCCCGCAGATATGGTCCTGCTGAAAAGCTACTCGGCCGACACGGCTCTTCCTACGCCAGAGCAGGAGACGGCCGAGGCTGCATCCAACGCCGCCACCACCGACTCTGAGGCAGCCGCCAGGGCGGAAAACGCCGCGGCCATGGGCACCTCGGGAGAAGCTTTCATTCGCACTGACCAGCTGGATGGAGAGACTGATTGGAAGTTACGTCTCACTTCGCCCCTGACGCAGAATCTCGACGTCGGAGAGTACACGAGACTGCGTGTTGTTGCTGGCAAACCGGACAAGAAGGTCAATGAATTCTATGGTACAGTGGAGCTACAGCCCAAGCAACACCACCACTATGATCCCCACGAACACGAGGCTGGCCCTCCGCCCGAGCAAAACCAGTCAGCCCCATTGAGTATCGACAACACGATATGGGCCAACACAGTAGTCGCCTCTAGTTGCAGCCTTCTGGCTGTCGTAGTCTATACTGGCCCACAAACCCGACAAGCCTTATCCACGTCGCCATCTAGATCAAAAACCGGCTTGTTGGAGCTGGAAATCAACAACTTGACCAAATGGCTGTGCGTCTTCACTCTCACGCTATCTTTTGTCCTTGTTGCGTTCGCGCGTTTCCAGGTGATTGATGGCCGTCAATGGTATGTTTCAATGATGCGATTTTTGATTCTATTCTCGACAATCGTTCCGGTTGGTCTGCGTGTCAACCTCGACATGGGGAAATCGGTCTACGCATGGTTCATCGAGCACGATCAAAGCATCAAGGGAACGGTTGTACGGACTAGCACGATTCCTGAAGATTTGGGTCGAGTCGAGTATCTTTTGAGTGACAAGACGGGTACTCTGACCCAGAATGGTATGTCATTGTGATCAAAACAAGCAACTTTGTGTTGTGCTGACTTGAGTAGAAATGGCAATGAAGAAGATCCACATTGGCACAGTGTCATATGCCAATGACGCAATGGATGAAGTGACTTCCTACGTTCGTCAATGCTTCGCACCTGCTGCAGGAGAAGCTCCGACTCTCGTCACGCCCTCTTCCGCATACACGGTGCCTCTGACATCAGCCACTCGCACCCGAAGAGAGATAGGATCTAGGGTGCGTGATGTAGTTTTGGCTCTGGCGCTCTGCCACAATGTCACGCCAACAACTGAAGAAGAGAACGGCGAGCAGGTCACAACATACCAAGCATCCTCCCCCGATGAGATTGCCATTGTGCGTTGGACAGAAGCTGTCGGTCTGAAGCTTCTGTCGCGCGATCGCGAGTCTATGACACTCCAATCATGTGATAGTGGCAACATGGTCGTCAAAGTGCGCATTCTAAACGTATTTCCATTCACCTCAGAAGGCAAGCGCATGGGCATTGTGGTGAAGTTTTATCACGGCCCGCCTACGTCAGCCTCTGATGAAGACGGCGAGATTTGGTTCTACCAAAAGGGAGCCGACACAGTCATGACCACCATTGTTGCTGCCAACGATTGGCTCGACGAAGAGACGGCAAATATGGCTCGAGAGGGTCTACGAACGCTGGTTGTAGGTCGCAAGAAGCTCTCTGCACAAATCCACCAAGACTTCTCTGCCAAACTCGCCCAGTCATCACTCGCGCTACACAACCGCGATACCGCCATCGCCAATGTAGTCAAAGAGTACCTCGAAAACGACCTGGAACTGCTTGGTGTCACAGGCGTAGAAGATAAGCTCCAAAAGGACGTCAAGCCCTCACTCGAGCTCCTTCGCAACGCCGGTATCAAAATCTGGATGTTGACAGGTGACAAGGTGGAAACAGCACGCTGCATAGCCGTCAGCTCCAAGCTCGTCGCCCGAGGCCAATACGTGCACACCATCACCAAACTAAAACGTAAAGACCTCGCCCACTCTTCTCTCGACTTCCTCCGCGGCAAAACCGACGCCTGTCTCCTCATCGACGGCGAGTCTTTAGCCCTCATGCTCACCCACTACCGCCAAGAATTCATCTCCATCGCCGTCCAACTCCCCACTGTCGTCGCTTGCCGATGCTCGCCCACGCAAAAAGCCGACGTAGCCCTTCTCATCCGCACACACACCAAAAAGCGCGTCTGCTGCATCGGCGACGGCGGCAACGATGTCAGTATGATCCAAGCCGCCGACGTAGGCGTGGGCATCGTCGGCAAAGAAGGCCGCCAAGCCTCTCTGGCCGCCGACTTCTCTATCGAACAATTCCACTACCTAACCAAACTGCTCGTCTGGCACGGCCGCAACTCGTACAAGCGATCCGCCAAGCTCTCCCAATTCGTCATCCACCGCGGCCTCATCATCTCCATCTGCCAAACCGTCTACTCCATCGCCTCCTCCTTCGAGCCCAACGCCCTCTACCGCGACTGGCTGCTCGTCGGCTACTCCACCATCTACACCATGGCCCCCGTCTTCTCGCTTGTGCTCGACCGCGACGTCGACGAGTCCGTCGCCAATTTATACCCGGAGCTCTACACCGAGCTCAAGACGGGTCGCAGTCTTAGCTACAAATCCTTCTTCATCTGGGTCGCCGTCTCGCTCTACCAGGGCACAGCCATCCAGGCCCTCTCCCAGTTCCTCGTCGGCGTCGCTCGCGCCGATGTCCCCTTTCGCCGCATGGTCGCGCTGTCATTCAGCGTCCTTGTTGTCAACGAGCTTGTCATGGTCGGCATGGAGGTCACGACCTGGCACTGGATCATGATTGCTAGCATTGTCGGCACGGCTGGCGTCTATTTTGGCAGCGTGCCGTTCCTCGGCGACTATTTTGATCTGCCGTTTGTGGCGAGCGCCGCGTTTTGGTGGCGCTTTGCCGTGGTTGTCGCGGTCAGCTTGGTCCCGCCGTATGTGGGCAAGGTGTTGGGGAGGACGTTGAAGCCGCCGAGTTATAGGAAGGTGCAGGGCGTTTAGAACGTATTTGTTTCGTGTTTTTTTTTTTCTATTTTTTTATTTTTTTGGCATAGCGTGTTCTTGGCGGGCAATTCATGGCGTTATTTCTATGGTTTGACCTACATTTTGTGTCATGGTGATTGTGCCCTGAGAGTTTCTGGCTTGCTTACAGGCCTGCTTTGGGATAGGCTGGCATCTACGACAAGCAAGGTAAGTTAGTAGCATATATTTGGCCTGCCACTTTTCCGTACCAAGTATTAGTCTAGCTTGCGGTTATTGGAGGACTGCCTCTGGGTGTGTGAGGTGGGCTGGGTAGGCGCCAGCACAACCCAAATATGGATGACCCCTACACAAGAATGCGAAGAGTGTATGCCACTTTGCAACAAGAGTTTCCCAATACGAGCCTGGTATATCAATCGACTGTTCTCTATTATAGGTGAGCGTTCGCTTGGGAGTTAGGGTGCGAGGGTTATTATGCACAGAATTTGAGATCGATGCATTGAAAGGACAAGTTTTTGAAGTAAGGCGAAGGTGGATGCAGGTGGTCAAGGGTCCCAACGTCTGCACGCACACCTGCCTAGACCACGGCATACCAACAGCACCGGCAAGGCTAGTTGCCTTTCACTTGTCGCATCACGGAAAAAGTATAATAAACTTAGCGTATTCGTGCCACTAAAACAATCTTTGAATATTGTTTGATTGTGGTAGATCGCAGGCTTACCACCTCCGGTGGCGAAAGGTACCAATGTTTGCGAAAGCAACACACCCATGGACACGATAAAGCGGGTCGTGTTGGCTAAATCACTGACTGGCCCCCAATGGCTTGGCTAAAGCCAAAAGCCAAAAGCCGTGCGTCCAAAAGCGCAGACTTGTAGGGTGGTGAGGGACTTTGGAGGGGGCTGAAGGACGTATGAAAGTATGGCGCTTCCGACGGGCTGGGTGACCTCCAAAAGTGCGGAAGCATTTGAAGGACTTCTGGTGGCCGCGCATTTCCCCCTCCCGCTCCTTCCCTCCTTATTCCAGGCTATCATTTGGTATTCAAACAAACTCATATTCGGATATCAACTTCTATCTTTACTGGCCTTAAAGATCGCCTCCTCATACTATCTCTATAAGCCTGTGTTGACGTTCTTCTTCATGGACATATCTCTTGTCGTTTATCGCTCCATCACCTTCAGCTCCTCGAGCGCACATCACGGGCAAGTCGATCTAAGCCTGCTGGTATTTCTCATGCCCATGTATCCAGGACTCGACTACAGGTACTTTGCAGGGTCTACCCTCATCGTGCGAGCTCCCTTTGTCTTCCTCAAGCTAACAGCAGAACGAGATTCGCACCTACCTTGCCTGCCTTGACGACGCGTTCGATAGTGGATGATAAGCATGAGAACTGTGCCTATTGCTGCCGGGGCTCCGACAACTAGAGCGACAAGTTCTATGATATCACCTCTCTCCCACATTGTGCTATAGCGACACACTATACGTTAGGTCAGCACGACGTATTCGTCAAGGATGGCTTCGCCCAGGTATCGCCTGGTGCCGATAACAGCTTACCGGAAGTGGTAGACTCGATCAAGGAGGTTTTCGGTGATCTACCCGCTATCCAAAAATCAATCAACAGAAACAACACTTAGCTGCGGCTCGGTCTCAAGACTACGGAAGTGGGAATACTAGCCTTACCAGTCTCTAGCCCTGGAGCCGCCATTTTTTCCAACTCAAACCTTCCTGGGTTACGCAACCCTCAGCAAAATCTGCGGCAGCAAAAAGATAACGATTCACTTACTCACACTAACCACTTAAAACTCATCATTTTACCCTAACCACGACACTGTCCAGTCTTTGCGTCTTCACTCATTGGATCAGCCAGACACATTGCCATACTTAGCCACGGCGCCACGCTTGGATCTCGTTCTTGTAAGCTATCAGCCGTCATCTGCAGCAGAGCACAGCCACCTAGGTATATTAGATACAATAACCTAATGTTCGAAGCCTTCATTGACCGCCACATTGATGCAGGCGTATTCTCAATCACGTATCAGCAGCAATCCGATCAATCCGGAAGACCAGGTCGTTATCACACCAAGTGCAATCGCCCAGCCGAGACACGAGTCTGATTAAGCTACCAAAATTGGTGGTGTGGACTCAGCCTTGGCCTAGCAGCATAACACTGAATAACGAAGCATAATCGAGGCAACCAATTTGCCTTGTTTCCGCGATTTAGTTCTAAGATTTATGGCAACTCATCCGTGCATAGAATTGAGCGATTTTGTATCTTTTAGGAGAGTGTCAGCTATGGCCCCGCTTGGCTCAGCTTCTACTGGCTCATCAACGTGCCGGCACATTGACCGGTCAGCTGTTCATACATTCTGTCTGTACCCACATTTATTGAACTCAGCACAAGGCATAATCTTGAATTACGTTTGCCCTGTGTAACATGACTATTATCTACTTTTGCTCATTCTAAACGAAGCAAATGTGAGCTTTGATTGTTAGTTTGTCCGCGGAGTCGAATCACGGAATATTACCTTGAAAGCCATGCGTCGTCGCAAACTATAAATCTCCCAATTCGGACTTTTGATAGATGTATTTCATCCAGTCCCAGAGCGTCTTTTGTTCCTGAAACGGCTTCTAAAATTGTGACGGTGCCTAATGACGGGAAAAGGACACTGCGGATGCTGCAGACTCCTGTTGACTTCGGCAAGAGAAAAGCCTGTTTATGGCCAGTACCAGACCGCAAAGAGCTAGATGCAGAATACATTAGTGTGCTATGGTCGGGCAATGGGTATCACTGGATCGAGGAGATATGGACCCCGTATTCCGCATTACTTCTACTATCGGCAGCCTGTGGATTCATCATCTACAAGCATGATTGGGCATATCGATGATCGTCAAGTGTTAGTGGAGAGTAAAGGCCACACCTACAAGCAATCAACATACTACACTGTTAGACTGGACCATTGACATCTAGGCCTTACGAAAGGCTTCACTGCACGGCTTTCTGCTGCGAAAGAGGCTGATTGGATTGAAGAATAAGCACTTGGACAGCATACCCAGTGTTGTGAAAATCTACCTGGGTTGAGCTGTTCAACCTTCACTTTGCTTCACTCTGCGGTGGAGATAGGCACTTTTGTATATGAACGCACTTCATGGCTCTCGGGGTGCAGATACACAAAACATGAGCGCGCCTTAATGGTGCAGCTTTCCGCTACTATGGGTTGTGGCGAAAAGAGTAAATATCCGTGCTAACTGCGTGCCTTGCTAGTAGCTCGTGGACCAAAGGAACGGGCGGCAATCTATCAGCTCTAATATCACAGTGCTCTGAACTTCTATAGGTACATTGTGTGTAAAGTAGGTATGCACGGGTCACATTGAATGAGTAACTCGCTAGCATTATCATATCACCTCTTCTATGAGGGATAGCTAAGTACACAAACGATTATTGGTAATCAAGTCTACACACTCGTCACTAGTGAAGTAAAATACCTTAGAAAATTGGCTTGCATTATTATGGCGCCTCCAAGTAAAATAATTCAGGATCGTTACACTTTGAGGTATTAGGAGATCCAACCGTAAACTATTAGATTGGCGCTTTCGCCGTAGTCTGGAATAACACTGCGCAGTGTTGTCATCTTCCCGGAGTATCTTGGAGATTATAATAGGGAAGCGAAAATATTCTCCCGAATCTCTTCGTCTATATTTAGCCCCGATGTGTGAAAGAGTGCTGTTGTGAGCTTTCGAATTCGGAATTGTCATTGCGCCTTCAGGCTTAACTACTTACTTTTGAGCTTCAATAACAAATAGCGGTCTACAACACAAACAGGCAGTATACTAAATTAGGCACTTTCATTCAAAGCTTCACACTAAAACTTCGGAATATCTTTACTGCATACGACTTGTTACGGGATTTTAGAATCGGAACCGAAATAGCCATTCTTCAATAAGCCTCTTTACAATTCTCCGATTCTTCGCGCCAAGACTTCACCTCCATGTCCGTATTTCTCCGACAACATATGACAAACAGCCCTTGAACATTCGCACAAATAACCGCATTCAGACCAGGAGTCCTAATATCCGAAACCTGCACAGTTGATCAAATTCTCCATAGCTGCCAAGGCACGCACCAAGGTCTATCCACGGCCGATCCTGTTTGCCAAAATACACCACCGCGCCCCATCGCAACCTTCGCACTTGCCAATACAGCAAACACCTCTCGCGCCTCGGCACCGGAGCATTAGTTGCCGCAGATACAGGCTAGCCGGATACGCGAACCTGTTTGAAGATCGACTGTATGGGTGTTTGGTGAAACGCTAGGGCGACGGGCTGCAACACCTGGCCTGCCCAACAGCCTCGCGAAGAGGTGGGCAACACCAAAATTAGAAAAGAGGCAGGGACGGGGGTGGGCTTGGCTGTCTTGCTTGTTCGATCTTGGCTGGGCGTAGGCGATGGGGTCGTGCATGGTGCGGAGTGATCTGCAGGTAGTGGCGCAGTGCAGGCGATCATGGAGTTGTGAACTGTTGAAGCGGGAGGGAATGAATGTATTTCTAGCCAGCATCACGCAAGTACCTACGAGAACGGTCATCTCAGTGAGGAGTATTCTATTGTTTGCTTGTTTGTTTTTTATTCTCCGCGCATCACATGCCCTCTCATGGTGCTGATTCGTTTTGTCAAATGCAAATGCAGTGTTTCGGCATGCAATTGTTGCGTTTCGGCATTCCGCATTGAAAGTTTGGGCCTTGGCACCTCAGCTTCTTCGTCAGGCGCAGAATGAAACTCTGTTCCGTAACAAAGCGCCCACTCGAGGCCTGGGGATTGGCCTTTTGGATTTGGCCAAGCGAGTAGGGAAACGCTTACGGGTAGCCAAGCCCGTTTGGACTCGGTCTATGGGCTATGGAAATGTATCTCTGAAGCGTAGAGTGGTTTCTACCCTTGATTACCCTTGATCATCGTGGCGCTGTACATTTCTTTGGAAGCGTGGGCCGAGGGTGGAGGAGACGGCGTTGAAGTCATTGGCTACTGGAATGAATCGTGTGAAACTTCTGGTAGAATCGATATGGTATAAGAGGAAGACGTAGTAGTGCGATTGAGTCCATCATCAACAACCAACATCATCAGCTTCCAGCTTCTCTAATCCGCTTCTTCAGCCTGGTGCTATTTCTTCTTGTTTCCTTTACCACGTCCTTTACATAATCGAGTTGATCTCGCCTTCTTTTAATCTTCACCATGTATATCACACAGCAAATCGCACTTGTCGCTGCTCTCACAGCATGCGCCTCGGCCCACGGTGTAGTCACCAACATCAAGGGCGCTAATGGTGTCACTATGCCTGGCTTGACTATACAGGACGGAACTCCTCGTGACTGTTCTTCAAAGTGAGTGTAAAACTGTCTGAGATACTTGAGCCAAACACTGACAACAACTAGCGGCTGCGGCTCCCAGGCAGACACTGC
Source organism: Ophiosphaerella herpotricha (assembly GCA_028458525.1). NCBI lineage: Eukaryota > Fungi > Ascomycota > Dothideomycetes > Pleosporales > Phaeosphaeriaceae > Ophiosphaerella > Ophiosphaerella herpotricha. The sequence continues at coordinate 358,673 of JALNQK010000009.1, forward strand.
CATCATCCGAGACCGCGAGATTGCTAGCGGCAAGTGCGGTCCCCTCGGTCGCACCCAGGGCAACGGCAACGTTGATGCCGCGGTCATGGTTGGCGCTTTCATGAGCGGCAGCGCAGGACCACCAGCAAACCAGGGTGCCTCAGGCAGTGTAGGCGTAGAAGACAACATCCAACAGCCTGGCCAAAAGCGCCAACTCCTCGCTGGACTTTTGGGCGGTAAGGGCAAGGGCGCAGCTGGTGGAGCAGGTGCCACTGGAATCGGAGGCCTCTTGGGCGGTGGTGGAACCAAGAGCAATGGACCTCCTGAGGCTGGCGTCGCTGCCGCTCAGGGAGCTGGTGCAACCAGTGGTCTCCCCACTTGTGCGGATGATGGTACAGTCACCATGACTCTCCGCCAGGTAAGAAGATCCTCAACCCCTCCTCTGAACCCTCAACTAACAGCAAAAAGATTAACCAAGATGGCGCTGGTCCCTTCACCGCTGACGTCGATGGCACTTCCGGCGGAACCCAGGAGTCTGCTATGCAGTCTGCCACTGTCACCAAAGACGTTCCTGGCCTTGGCATCCAGGGTCTCTCTCTTGCTACCAACACCGACTTTGAGATGCAGGTCCAGATGCCCGCTGGCATGACTTGCGATGCTACAGTCGGCGGCACTCCCAACGTCTGTGTCATGCGTGTGAGGAACGGCGCGGGAGCTGGTCCCTTTGGTGGGTCGGTTGCTTTCACTCAGAGCAATGCTGCCAGGAAGCGCGCGATTGCATACAGGCTGAAGAAGCGCATGGAGATCAACAGGAACTAAGTGCGACCTGGGGGGACGGACTGTTTGGAACGACGAATAGATATATATACAGCGGGCCTGCCCGGAGCAGCGCTCTTGACCAAGGCCGACTACGATGTAAATAGATATGGTTTGCCTTAATGAATGTCATTCAAACTAGAAACTCGTTGGCCTACTGTTGTAGTGATGGCTTTAGCCCGATCATTCAGTGACAGCGATAGATCGAAGCAGGGCATGCCACCGGGAGCTTTGTTTGAATTGGGGGCTTTAAAAGAGTGGTCACCGGCAGGATCGAGAAAATGTCGGGCGCTGACATGCCGTTTGAACGCCAATATACCAATCTTTAGTACCGCATTAATGAACAACACTGAGGGTTGTTTCTAGCCATGAGTTCATACTATATTCCTAGAAGCGAACTAGGTGAATTAGCCTTTGCCTGGATGTTGCTTTGAATTACGAACTTGGTGGTAAGTACTGGAAGTAAGTATTTACTCTAATTCTTTCAACTGAGCTAAGAATGTTTAGCGTAGAGAAAGCACTTTAAAAGACACGGGGTGTGCTCGAAAACGGGAGTAAAAATACTTTTAGCCATAATTCCTGCAAACAGTCTTTATGTGGGAGAGTGTTCCTGATTATGACTAGTTCAGCCAATTACGAAAGCCGAGATCATGTTGGTAGTTACGAGGAAGGACGTCCTAAGCATATTTACAGGACTAGCTTGATCATATTTCACAAGGCAAGCCTGGAAATGTGGATTTCCGCCTTTGGGAATACGGGTCACTGGCTGACACGAAAAGCGAGGCCTCCGAAAGTGACTGTGCTTCAGTCGGACGAAGGGATAAGAATTGAGCAAGTATATTTTCTACTCCGTCAAAATGAAAAGATTACACGATTTTTTTTTGGCGATACTACATGCATAATACTGGAAATATCATGTTTATAATGCACTTTCGGTACCAATGATAAGGTATTTAGTTTACCTTTAGGATTGCAAAGACTCAATCAAGGTTCGGGGCAGGGGAGGTTTCCATCACCTTATCGTTAGATCCCTGACCCCGAGCTGCCCCTGCATCTTCGAGTGTTCTAGAGGGGGTAAGATACGAAAAAATAATGCAGAAGAGTATAAGGAGTAGGTGTAGCGACGGTGGAGAGACTGCTTATGGAGGCTCCGTGTGGAGCGGGTTCGACTAGGCCAAAATAGGCTAAGTTTACCCTCACCCACAGTCGGCGCACTCGCACCACACTCGTACCATAATTGCCATCAGAATCTACAAAACCCCGCCGTTGCGGCCAAGGACCTCGCCCATGGTCCTTCGCTTATGTTATCCCTGATGAATGGCGTTCGGTGCCACCGTGTAGTTGTCGTCGTCGTGTGCTCAAAACGATTCGCACGCTTATCGTTATCGCGACATACTCCACCCTAATCACATCATCCTTGCAACTTTGGTCACTCTTGTAGTCAACAACTACAGCGGAATGGCCTAGTGTGATCTGTGCCAAGGGGCTATTAACCCATCATATCCAGCTAGGTATAAGATGACGCCTTTGCTCACTCTTCGCCTCCCGCATACTTTGCAATATGGCGGCCTTTGACACCAAGAATCCCGTTGGCAACGAATCGCCTACGGCAAGCATCAACAATGAAGACCATCAGCGTATCGACCCTGAGTCTGGCGTCAAGCGAGGCCTCAAGACTCGACATTTGTCTATGATGGCCCTGGCGGGCATTATTGGTCCTGGAATTCTTGTCGGTACTGGCGGTGGTACGCATCCTCGTTCGTCTCGACTCCAAGCCAATAGACTGACCATATAGCTCTTGCCAACGGTGGTCCAGCAGCTCTATTGATAGGCTTTGGTATCATTGGTCTTGTTGCCTGGAGTGTAACACAATCTTTGGGCGAAATGACCACGTTATATCCAACCGGTGGTGCTTTTGTTACGCTCTCCAGTCGATTCGTTGACAAGGCCTTCGGCGTGGCCATGGGATGGCAATACTGGCTTGTTTGGGCATGCGTCTTGGCCAACGAGTACAACGTCATCTCATCTCTCATGGTTTTTTGGAGCGACAAAGTGCCATCCTACGGCTATTTCCTCCTGTTCTGGACCGCATTTACCGCATTCCAGATGATTGGTGTTGAATCCTTCGGCGAGGCTGAATTCTGGCTGGCTTTAGTGAAGCTGCTTGGGCTCTGCACCTACTTCCTCTTTAGTATTGTTTATGTGTCGGGTGGCTTGATTGGCCAAGCGGAAGCTATCGGTTTCCGATACTGGCACGATCCCGGTGCATTCGCAAATGGCTTCAGAGGCGTTGCCCAAGTGTTTGTATTTGCCTCGACCTTTTATGCTGGCGTTGAAGCGGTGGCTGTGGCTGCAACCGAGACCAAAAATCCTAGTGTGGCCGTGCCTCTTGCCATCCGACAAGTCATTTGGGTAAGTAACTCCTAATACTTTCAAAACATGCAGCCTTGATAAGCTAAATTGCTCTTGCAGCGTATTCTCTTCGTATATATGGGTGTTGCGCTCTTCTTTGGGCTGACTTGCCCGTCTAACGCGGACGGTCTAATCAACGGCGAAAGTCGCGCGTTAAAAAGTCCAATGACAATCGCTATACAAAATGCTGGCTGGCAAGGTGGAGTGCACCTTATTAATGCCTTCATCTTCATCACCGTTGTTTCTGCAGCAAACAGTTCTATTTACATCGGCAGCCGCACCCTCCTATTTATGGCTCAAGAGAAAATGGCACCTCGATTCCTGGGCAAAACCAACAAACGTGGCGTTCCTTACCCCGCCATAATTGCTACCAATCTCTTTGGATTTCTTTCTCTGATGAACCTGAGTACTGGTGGTGGCAAAGCCTATGGTTACATCATTAACCTAAGCGGTGTCTCTACATTCCTGGTTTGGGGCGGCATTTCATTCACACATATCCGCTTTCGGCAAGCATGGAGTGCTCAGGGCCGAACTCCTGATCAGCTGCCATTCAAATCCTTTGGCTATCCCTGGAATTCCTACTTCGGACTGTTCGCCAACCTGTTTCTAGCCCTCGTTCAAGGATGGACTACGCTGAGCCCCTTCGACGCTGGCTCTTTTGTAGACGCCTATATTTTACTCCCACTATTCGGTATAATATTTGTTGGATACAAGTTCTGGTTCAAAACCCGCTGGTGGCATAATGATGAGATCAATCTCGATGAGGGCAAGAGGAGGGATCTAGAAGATCATGTTGAAGTGGCGCATGGTGAGGAGTCTCATGTTCGCTCAAATGGGAAGCAAAATTTTGTAAAGAAGATATGGGCAAATTTCTGAGGGAAAAGTAAAATAAGTGATTTAGTCGTCATCAAAACAAAGCCTTTTTCAACCCACCATACTGATTATCATCTTTGAAATGGTGTATATTGTATTCGCTTATAAACATTAAGATAACACATAGAGAAAACCAATGGCAGATCTTGCTGTTGAGTCATTGGTCTCTCATCGGTGGCTTAGGCGGACGGACAAGGACCTTGCGGCTGATGATCAATGCGCATCTGGGATGACACCCTGTTACAGGCTCTTCAAAGTTGCTAATTAATGAACGGAGCCCGAGAATAAGCATCAAAATCACTTGGACCAAGGCGTCCAAAGCTGCAAAGAACGCCTTGTTGGGATCATTACGGATCCAACACACCGTAAATTATACCTGTCTTCGGCCTTGAGCATTGAATGCTCTCTCAAATCAAGTTGCGCCCTTCGCTATATTGCTGCTATCATTCAGTGAAAATGCGGCTTTATCATCATCCTATTGTTATAATGCAAGCGTCGCACTAATTTGCATGCTAAATTCCTGATCAAGTAGATTTATGAGGCTTACGCCTCGCAAAAGATGCCTCGTGGATACAAGGGAGCCCCGTCAGCACTTCAACCAAGGTTGGCACTGCCAGCCTATTGGTTGAAGCAGCCCGCCCCACGCTGAACGCCTTGTCAAGCATTTGAAAGCTCAACTGCGCCGCAGCCACAACTGATTATATCCTACAAGGCCTAAATGCAGGCCAGAACACGTCTATAGCGATCGTGAGACTTCAAAATTCAAAGGATATGCATTGAGTCTCATAATATCACTGATTTGGTACATTCTCACGCTGCCTAAAACTTTTCGCCATAGTAATGCCTGCTGGTACCGGTAAGACTCGCCAAAGAGCTTGGAAACCGAAAAATCGCACGGGTTGTAAGACCTGCAAGTAAGTGAGCTCGCTTATGCTTATGCTTTGTCTATAACGAAGCCTTCTGGAGTTGGCGCATTCCACACTTATGGCAATCTACCTAATCTAGAGAATGCCTATAACGAACAGTCAAAAGTCTTTGTTTTTCTGCTGACATGCCTAGAATACGCAAAGTTAAATGCGACGAAGAAAAACCTCACTGCAAACGGTGCATTTCCACCGGCCGCAAATGCGATGGTTATGACCCAACCTTTCGGCCTGCTGTTCACTCGCCTTCCTCCAGTCCACCGTCTAGCTATGCTAATCATGGACTATCTTGCTCTCACTCGCCGATGCCATTAGCTCCGGCACTGCAGCTTAACACTGCTCAAGAACGATCTAGTTTTGAATTTTTTACCACATATGCTGTGCCTTCCTTGCGGGGCTTTCTCGATTCTCCATTTTGGCAGAGAGAGATTCTTCAGGCCGCTCATCAGCATGAATCAATTCAACACTGTATAATCGCGCTTGGTGCTATGCATCGAAGATACCTCGAAGGCAACAACTCCCACATCAATGAAGTGGATATGGCAGATCAGTATCTGCAGTTTGCATTACGACAGTCTAATCAGGCTATACGGGGGCTACTAAAGGCAATCAGGCCAGGTAATGGTATAAACGAAGTAAACAAGATCACTTTGATGACGTGCTCGGTGTTATTTAGTAGTATGGCTTGTCTTCAAGGCCACCAGCGCGAGGGTTTCCAACACTTGAGGAGTGGTATCCGACTCTTGCATGAAATAGATCGCGAAAAGAAGGACAATATTGAGAGACATCCAATTGATATTGAGTCACTCCGATCAATATTGGTTGGGTTGGATTTACAGGCGAGATCGATCATGACTACGGCAGAGGCTCAGCGATGGGAGCCAATCCCACAAAACAGGGTATCGACCATCTTGCTAGCCGCAGAAGTCGACAATGCAGCGTTGATAGCGATGCAAGCCTACCTTCAAGCCTTGAACAACCACATCTTGGCCTTTTTGCAGGCATCAGTTAACCGATCCTACGACGAAAACGAAGACGTAATTCGAGAATATCGAAAATTGCTGGAACGCTTTGATCGAGGCACTAAGCTGCTTGAGCGGCTTTGTGAAAAAGCATCTTGCAGTGCCAATGACTTCTCCCAATCGTTGGTCGCGCTCCAGCTGTTGCACTCCCAGACCGAGTACTTCATACGGCATCCTAGAGCTGACCTTGAAGCAAAGTTCAATTTCATGCTCGAATCGCGCCGGATACCTTTCGACCTTGACGCACATTTTGCTAAGATACTAGACCTTGCTATGAAGCTGCTGCAACATCATTCTTCGCCGGTCCCTGTATTCACCACATCAATGGGTCCACTATCTGCGCTGTGGCTAGTCGCAAGTCGTGCGCCCTCTTCGTGTGTCTCCTTACGTAGACGCGCTGTCGAAGTCATGTTGAGCCATCCAAGAAGAGAAGGCCTCTGGGATGGCATGCTGGCCGGAAAAATTGCAGAGGAATTGTTGAGGTTGGAGCAAGAAAGTGTGCAAGCGGAGCTGGGGCTATTGCCCATGCCTGGGCACGATTTCATCGTACCGAAAGATCTGAGAATTGTCGTTATCGCATTATCATATGATGAGGAAGATAATAGGAAGGCGAAGGTCGAGTACAGGAGTGCGCGGGACATGGCTCGAGATGCACCAGGAAGTGTCCAATACTTGACTTGGTAGAAGCTTCATCATTATATCAGCTTCGTGAACTGTATGTGTCCGCCTAGACAATCTCACATCTGCTCGTTGCGCGCACTGACCAGAATCGTGCTACCTACTCCGCGGTTGTGACTCGTAATCCTTGTGGTTCACTGAGAGCCATTTTCGAGGCACACTTCAATACCAGTGCAGCGAATGAATTGGATTAACGCCCAAAATTGTGTGTTTAGCAGGCGCCCGATGCATAATCCCAGGGGCATATTGCACCACTAGAAGCGCCCTGGATGGCAGTACAGCACAGTCCGCTGCAGCCCTCTGCAGCCAAGGCTGCATGCATTGCATCTTAGGTCTGTTTTACTAGCCGTAGCCACCTTTCGTTGTCTTACCCAGGTACAATTCACTCTTGTTTTCTTCGCTCTAGAGTCTTATATCTTGCTCCATCATGGAAACTACGAGGTCAAAGGAACTAGCCACGAGGGTGCATATCAGCACCGCTGCAGGTGCGATAGAGAAGACAGAAGGGACGCAGGACGATAGGCGCCTCATGGATCGCATGGGCAAAAAGCAACAGCTCAAGGTGACCCCACCACTCTTCTGTCGTGCAAAGTATCTATGCTAATAGATAAATCGCTAGCGAAACTTCAAGTTCATGTCAATTTTTGGATACGCTGTTATCTTAGGTAGCACGTGGGAATATGCTTTAGTGTAAGTTGTGCCAGTGACAAACCCACTACGCAAGACGGCGCGAATATAGTCTAACACTATGTGTTGCAGTATCATCGGTATTTCGTTGGGTAACGGCGGTACTGCTGGTGCTATTTGGATGTTTCTCGCCGTCTGCTTTGGCATGTTCTTTGTCATGCTTTCGATGGCAGAGCTAGCTTCTATGTTTGTACCAAGCATATTGATCCGGAAGGCTAATGGCATGCTGAAGTTAGACAGGGCCCCAACAGCCGGCGGGCAGTATCACTGGGTCTCGGAAATTGCGCCTCGGAAACAACAGAAGTTTCTCAGCTATGTGGTCGGTAAGGCACACTTGACTTATTTAGCCCTGGCAACTCTGATCAAGTGCTTCGAGGGTGGATGTGCGTCATCGGATGGCAAGCGGCTATGGCCACCACCGCTTTTGCGGCGACTCAACAGGTTCAAGGCCTAATCGCCCTAAATTCGCCCTCGTATACTATCCAAAGATGGCATACCACACTATTCTGCATCGCCATTACCTCGTTCGCCATACTTTGGAATACTGTCCTCGTCGGAACACTACCATTACTGGAAAGCATTGGTTTCACCCTACACATCCTCGGCTTCATCGCCTTTGTAGTTGTTCTGTGGGTGAAAGGACCTCGCTCAGATTCTAGCACTGTTTGGACTCGCTTCGAGGACAATAACGGGTGGGGCAATACTGGCCTTGCTACTCTCGTCGGAATCCTTGGGCCGGTCGTGACGTTGATCGGCTCCGACTCGTCCTGTCATCTGTCAGAAGAGGTACAAGACTCTGCGAGGGTAGTTCCAAGAGCAATGGTAGCCACAGCAGTCGTGAACTACACAGTAGGATTCATAATGACAGTCACCGTCATGTCAAGGTTAGGAGACGATACACTCGCGCTACTTAGCACTCCTTTTGGCCAACCGTGGATTCAGGTGCTATACAATGCCACCAAGTCAACGGCCGCAACATCAATCCTAGCAGCAGCCCTTTGCCTTCTGCTTCTACTTTGCGCCATCAATCAGGTAACAACCTCATCACGCCAGCTCTTCGCCTTTGCCCGTGACAAAGGTCTCCCATTCTCTGATTTTCTCGCTTATGTATGTTGCAATTCCTGATTCTCGGATTTCGTTGCAACTAATTGCTTGGCTAGATACCCCCAGGCCAGAGTGTTCCCGTCAACGCCATTGGCGTTACTTTACTCATTACAACGCTCCTTTCCCTGATCATTATCGGCTCTGACATTGCCTTCAATGTCATCACCTCACTTGGACAGGTCGGCCTCATCTCTTCCTATCTGATTGTTATTAGTTGCGTCTTTGCAAAGCGCGTCCGCGGAGATCGTCTTCTCTCCACTCAATTCAGCCTTGGAAAAGCCGGTATCATAGTGAATGCCATTGCGATAGCCTTCTTGTCGCTTGCGTTTATCTTTTCATTTTCCCCGGCTGCGCCCAACCCAGGTCCAGCAGGTATGAACTGGAGTTCTCTCATGTTTGGGTTTATATTGACCTTCTCCTTGGTCTACTACTATGTCTACGGAAGGCGGAACTATGTGGGACCAGTTGAATATGTCAAAAGTTCAGTTGTATGAAAGTCGGTTTTGAACCAGATGAGCGGAAGAAACTGAACTTTCTTTATATTGGCTCTATCCAACGCTGAAGCACCAATGCCAAACAATTGGGTGTTTTCATAACTGAGTCGACCTAAATCCCTGGAACGCCTATCCCCGAACGAGTTACGATAGCGCCGCGACCGGGTAGAATGATTGTGATTTTGTCTGCTTGATCACATTTTCGGTCATTTCGGCCGTGTCGTACCATTATTCGCGGGATCGTCGGGTGAGATTGAAAAAGTCCATAAAGCTCATTGCGCGTTGTGCCTTCTGACTATTTGCACAACATTCGCCTCCTTGCCCTTCTTCATTGTTTCTCTCCCCATTCTTGACCGACGTCGTACCCTCTCTATCACCAGTTCCATATTTTGAAGCTACCCCGGCTTCAAATACCGTCTGCTCAGATAGTTTAGTAATGGGTCCTGCAGATATTGCAACAATACCATCGCGGCCAGCATCCAGTTCGTATGTGATTGGGTGACCATCAGCTTCAAATGGTCTGCCAATGCCATTCAACTCAAACTTTCCGCTCCCAGGGCATTCGAATCGGTGTTCTTCATGAAGTTCGTATTCCGAGTCACCAGGTAGTTCTTTGACAGAGTTTTGAGTGCAAGCCCGACAACGTGAACGAAAGACAATGACTACAGCTGTAGCTATAGCAATGGCAACAACAGATATACCCACAGAAATACCAGTGATGGTGGCTTTACTTAAAGCTTTGTGGACATGTTCCAACTCTGTTCCATTTAACGGATGGGTAGAAGTAATGGCAATGATTTGCGATCTATTCTGGGTCCATTCCCAGTTGACTGGCCATACCGAAAAGTTGGAGCGCTCGTAGTCAGCTATTAGATATGCCTCTTGTAGAAAGGCCCTGCCTAAGATAATTTGACTATCCTTTGTCGCTCGTTTGAGAGGAAAGTAGAATAATTCTTCTTTAGTGCCAGGTGAGGTGACGTTGAGATCGAAGGCCGCGTAAGGCAATGTAATTGAAACTGTTTTGTTCGCGGCTAATGGAGGAAGAGTTGGAGACAGCATAAAAGTAACCTCGGGGTCAAGAGTGAGAAGTGTTTGATGCTGTGAAGTGTTCAGAATGTACAACTCGGCTTTTTCATTCCATATAAGGCCAAACGCAACTTCAAAGTATTTGCATAGGCTTTCCGGGAACCAGAAGTAAGGAGTTGTAGAATCAATCAACGCGAAGGTGCTATTTTCGAGGTTCAACAAGTCTGTCTCTGAATTGGATGAAATCGTTTTGCTTGCTTTAATCGAAGAGACACCGACGAGGAGGTCTCGGGTTGGGTCCGTGTTCATCGGGAATGTCATATGGGGATCAGTTGCAGCTGGTTTCGTCAGGCGGGCTACATCATAACCACCAAGAGTAAGCGATCCAAAGAAGCTTCCCATCCCTATTATATGATCAAGTCAGTTGTAGAACGGAATTTAAAGGCATAATGTACTCCCTATTATGACGTGGTAGCAGCTAAACGACAGCGAATGAATTCGAGTGGTCGTTAAAAAAAATGAGACTTACAGTATCCAGCCCCTGTGGTGTATGCCCAAGATAGACTAGGTATAAGACATTGATCCTTCATTTCTTGAATAAGGCTAGTCTGTGGTGAATATGTCGAGTTGGAGATATTCATTGATCTTGGATTAAGTCCTAAGGCACCTAACCATGTAGCATTGGTGGCTTGAATACCTGCAATGATTGACTTGTTGACAACTGAAGCTTCCCCAGCTAGTCCACTCAATTTGACATGGTCAAGGCCGAGATTGGCTTGCACAGTTCCGTCGAGAAAAGTATTGGCTTGGAGTGATTTGTTGGCAAGTGGTTCCCATGACTCGGATTTTTGCCAATTGAAAACCCCTCCATGTGAATTGGTGCAATTGGCCGACAATTCGGATGCACAATCCTTTTCGCCGGTGATAACCCAAGTGACCGAAGAAGCCGTTGAAGGAAGTAACCTCACGCTTTGTGTGTTGCCAATCTGAACCTCAAAGGTTGACCATGGTCCATCATTGCCCTCCAATTTCTGAGAAGCGCTATTCATGTTAGATTATGTGAGAATGAGTGGTCAAATATATAAGTGATACCTGATGACTACTGGAGCAGGGATCGAGCTTTCATTTATTCCTCTCTTGCTTGGTTGTAGAGCCGTTCTCGATGAGCCTGAATCACGGGGCAACACAATAGCACTAGTTTGTTTAATATTAAGCAACAGGAAGCTAATGGCCGCGTGCCGTAATACTTTCATCGTGACATTGGGGGTAAAAGACAGCCTATAGAAGGGTCTGGGACTTGACACATTCTTATGTAAATGACCGATGCTCCATATAGTTTAGCGAACTTTGTTCGTCCGATAAGTAGCGCAAACCCACTTTGCTAGTACCAGGAAAGGTACATCGCTTGTAACTTTCTCTTCAGGTCCAGCCAATAGTTGATCCAGATCATCAAGCCTATATCATCTAACTGCTTGATTTTGATAAGGAACCCCGCCGGTATGCTTGTGCTAATACTAGGGAAGGATGATAAGTCATCGAAGGTGCGGATGACTACTGTTCCTCACGAATATTGAGGCTATCCATAAATCTGCTAGTAGGAACACTATTTATAGAGTTTTTTGCAGAGGCAGTTAGCGTGTCGTCAATATTGCGCCAATCAAGATCTCTATTTGATTCATAAGCAGCCGCATACGATTAGATGCTGGAAGATCATCGCCCCATAAGTGACTTTTTTTGCATCGTTATCACTGAAACGTGGATCCTGCTTCGATCTAGAGCCTGACTGGCTAACCAGTTGAAGTCAATATTGCCGAAAAGCGATGTCAATTCAATATATCTGGCCACAGATCAGTATGATGAGGAAGGACGTGTGTTGATCCAACACTTGGGTGCATTTATTCCCAGAAGATACTAACAGCGAACATCCAGAAATGCGCTATGAGACCCAACCATCTAACGTAGACGCCGGAATCTAACTTATACAGTGCAGTCCCGCTAGCGAAAAATGTTGTGGGTCAAAGAAAAGTTTATATAATAGGTGTGTGGTCTCCATAGGACCATCAGAGTGAGTCTCGCCCTTTACACGCCATGAAATCCAATCGCGCCCGGTAAAATGACCACCTTCACGATGATACTGAGACAGCGTGTTCGATTAAAGCATGGAACATATGCCAATTTTAATGACTCAACTTAACCTAACTCTCTCAGATTACAAAGAGAATAAACACTACGAAGAACAGGCTCAGTTCAAACCGTATCCAACAAACAAATAGTAAATTATTTTTCTTCATCGGTCTTGCTTGTAGTGGCTTGAGGCTGGACAGAATGGTTAAATTCCCTCTGCATGCAGGTGATAGGTATTAGAACTATGCGACTAATGCTGGTTTGTACAACGTGGATAACCCGGGTGATACGTTATTAAGTGTACGTACCTCAACACATATGACTCTCCGGGATAACATCATGAGTAAAGTTGCCACTTGGAACCCAGTTCACAGATGTTCAAATTGATTATCCCGCTTGTAAAAGTAGCCTTGTTCTTCACGACCTGCTTCTTGATGTCGCCAGAGTTTCAAGGTTACGGTTATTGTTAGGCAATAGCATAGGCGAGAGAGTGGCAATAGACATAATTGATATATTAAGTACCTTGGGAAACAGGAGGGAGCTCCCATAGGCTCAGTATACTCATATCGTACCTCAAGCCAAGAGGTCAGGTTTGAGCCCATAACAGTTACTAAATGTTGTAAATATGTGAGAAGATATTGGAATAGAATCAATGGCGTATGAGCCGGAAGACCTTTGGGAGAATTCGACTCTTACTTGTTTCAGAAACTGTGATACGGAGATTCGTTGGCTTCCGGCTTGGTGGCCTAAATCTAATGAGTTTGGTTCATGGGTTGCCTAAGGAGGGGATATTTGCACACTGATCGCCTTCCACCGGTACCCGCCGCGATGAACAATTTGTAAGAGATTAATTTGGAATTGGGCAAAGATACAAAACAAGTATATTTAGGCAAATTTCTGAGATATGCAATTTAATCGACGACTTTCAATTCCACTGAAACTTCTATACTGTGAATCGAGCAACTAGTTGTGTAACACATAAAATAGTATTTCACACTCGATAGTCCTGCGTAATGTGTTTTTCAACTCCGAACAAGAAAAACCCCAAGTCCTATAACCGCCAAAAAAAAAATTTATTTATAAACCTCTCCTAGTATTTCCACCGATGATACCGGTATTATTTTAACACATAGGTAGTTATTATAAGCAACAACCAACTTCTTCGCTTACCCCCAGTGAGGAAAAAATGTTGAAGTTTAGCCCCACAAGACTGCACTTTCCAAGACTTACCCCCCCATCCTTGGATATTGAATGCATGCATTTGCACACCTCGCTTAGATCAGTTTCCTACAACGAAAGCACAATTCAATTCAGCTGATTTCAACGCGCTATATAATGCTCGCTTTCATTCTCATCTTACAGTAATTTATTTGAAGTATCGCTTTGGAATAAAGGCGTTGATGATTACTGGAGGAAGAAAGTGCGGGGGTAGATAGTACCAATGAATTGCTGAGACCCACAACATGGCGCCTTATTAGAGCGTAAGGCGTCAGCCAGCCGCCGACCAGCTACTAATCAGGTTAACACATAGTTGATTAGTAACCCAAAAAAAAGTTTCCTCTACAAAAGGTATCTTCGTCTATATGGCCATCATCAGACCTGAATATTCTCGATCACCATGACAGTTACAGACGAAGAAACCCCTTTGCTGAGGCATCTTACTCATGGCAGTGTGGAACACGAGGAACACACCGAGGTTATCCTAGATTTTGAGCCGTTGGACCCAGACGATCCGCGCAACTGGACACCAGCGTTCAAATGGGGTATAGTGGTATTACTTGCTTGTCTAGCATTTACAGTGTAGGTTGGATGATAGGCTGCTTGCCTTTTTTTCCCCATATAGCCCAGTTGGAAGAATATATTTCACTCTTTTGTAACATTTTGGTTTGTAGCTTCGATGCCACCATCACTGGAAAGTACTATTCTTCTTTTATATCACGAATCTACGAAAAGTCCATTGATTAATGAGACAAAAGCTACATACAAAAACTGATGGCAATCTCAGAACTTTCACATGCATTGGCGTTGCTCCAATTGCATCTCGCATAGTCGAAGACCTAGATGGCCACTCGTCTTCTTCCTCCGATACAACTCTCATGGTAACAATTTGGGAGCTGGGAGAAGCAGCTGGTCCCTTGCTAATTGCGCCACTTTCTGAAGTCCTTGGTCGCTCCCCTGTCATGAACGGATGCAACGCCGCCTTCATTATCTGGACACTTGTCGCCGCCTCAAGCCAATCTACCAAGGAATTTATCGCAGCCCGTATGCTAACAGGCCTTGCAGTTGCGGTCGCCGTACTGAATCCAGCAATTATTGGAGATATGTTTGAGAGTAATGAGAGAGGAAGTGCGATGAGTTTGATTATGCTTGCGCCGTTGATCGGAGGTGCAATTGGGCCTGCTATCAGCGGGGCTGTCGCGCAAACGCTGGGCTGGAGGGGAGTTTTGTTTATGGCTTCTGGCTTAGCCATTTTGTGCGAGATCTTGTTCCTCACGTGTTTTACAGAAACCTATAAGCTGGCTATTTTGCGGCGACGGCTAAAGAAGTTGCGGCAATGTAGTGAGGATTTCAAGAATACGAACAACAAGAGCCTGCGCGAAAACTTGGTAAGGTTGTGGCACTCGATTACCCGGCCCTTTGCGGTACTGTTTGGATCTAGTGTACTGATGCTGCTGTCACTCTACGCAGCAGTGTGCTTCAGTTACTTCTACGTTTTTTGTATTTCGTTTCCGATTATTCTACAGGACGTATATGGCTTCACACCTTTACAGACCGGATCCGCTTTCATAGCTTTCAGTAGGTCGCCTTCAATTTCCCACCTGCATTTTCAACATGTCTAATGGCTCTTTCATTTAGGTGCTGGTTCTATCCTCAGCGTTATCGTTTGCAACTTCAGTCTCGACAGAATATACATGAAACTATGCACACTTAGCGATGGCGAAGAGAAGCCGGAGTACAGACTTCCCCTCAGCATCATCAGCGCTTTCACTCTGCCTTTTTCTGTCGTAGCATATGGATGGATAGCAGAACTCCAACTTCCGGTCCCGCTACTCCTTGCATCAGTTTCGCTCATTGGCTTCACCTTAGCTTTGACATTGATCCCAGTCTCAGCATATGTCGTGGATGCATTTGGGCTTTACTCCGCATCAGCCATGACGGGTGTTATTGTTACGAGGTGTCTTGCAGGCACCTTTCTGCCACTTGCTATTGATCCCTTGGTGCAGCAATTTGGATACGGTTGGGGATTCACTGGATTTGGTGTGCTAAGCATGTGTCTTGCAATAATTCCAGTGCTACTCCATAAATATGGCGAGAGTTGGCGTCAGCGGTCAGAGTTCACAAAGACGCGTGGCTAAATATTAGCTAGCAGGGCACTCGTTGAGAAAAGCTGGGAACCTGTAGAGACTATCAGATGTACAGCCACACTTGTAAAAAGAAGGCGTCACTCGGAAAATTCTAGAGCATAATCCATTGAAAAAAGTAATTGACTATGGACAGGTAGTCCGATTGATCTTTTTGGCTCGATTAGTTATCCTATTTCTCTCGGCATTACCGTAACAGGCGGAAAAGTAGGCTAATTTGTTGTGAAATACTTAGTTCGACTATTGTATGCACTGGGTAGAGACCTTTTCATTATGATTATCCTGATTGCGAACCCTCTGACTCAGGCCGATATTTTCAGCAAAAGTGAAAGTTTATCCTTCCTCAATGCACCGGTAATCGAGCTGATCCCTGTTGTCATATGACCGGCGCGTTTTTTGTGGTATTCCCACTAGTCCTCATTGTCTGGTGTCCTAGCTATCACGGTGTTCTATGTCTTGAGCTCGCGTGTTAGGGCCTCCAAGTCAATTTCATGATTTACAGGAGAATGGGGAGGAGATCAGGAAGGGGGTTCTGGAGCCTTACGAGGTTGCTTCCACAATTCGTCGGATACACGCTAACCTCGACCTGGGGAGGAACGAATATCTCTAGCACTCGGATGTAGGGTATTTTTCTTGGAGGCTGATAAGTTTTGTAATCGTAGCCGTTCTAAGGTAGACTCTTCCAATCTACCTTTAATGGCTCGCCCTACAGTGGTCAGTATTATGTATCCGTGATTAAATGTACGCCAGTACTTAAGATACAAATTCCAAACTTATGTGCAGAAAATGCAATAACATACAAGCATCGGAATCGAGGGTATTACTAGCGTATCTTCCTAATTCATGCCTTAAGATTTTAGTGCACTCTTTATCTGCCTCCGCACTTTGCCTGGGCTACTCAGCCGCGTAGTAATAAGTCGAGGCCAGCGGAGGGAAAACGATAGGATTGTTATACACACGCAAAACTTGGATGATGCTCATTCTGCTGATGGCAGGGGTTATGCCTTGAATCCTATTTCTGCTCAATTGAAGGATCTGTAGATTCTTCAGGTTGGTGATTGATTTTGGAATGGCGCGCAAGAAGTTTCCTTCCATATCCGGGATTTCCAGTGACTAGACATCCATTATTGGAGGCGGCATCAAGTCGAATTTGTTGTTTTTGAGGTTGAGGTACCGAAGATGTTGGCCTAAATTTCCAGGGATATTCCACAAGTGATTTCGTGAAAGACTCAACTTCTGTACTTGAAAAGAAACCATCAAATTAGCTGCATCGAGGGGTAGATTGCTGATGTTTTTCTGACTCAAGTCAATGGTGTACGGGAGAGTGTTATCAGCTACTCTCTGAGGGTCTAGCTGCAGTTCAATCATAGCAGTGATAGCGCTCACCTTTGTATATGGAACCGTGCTGGAATGCGCCATTTCTTCCACTCGTTCTTGAATGGCACGTGAAGCGTCCTGCTAATGGCTGATGGGTAGGTTTTCTAACCACGTCTGGAAAAGTTTGTATTGAGGCGATTCCATAACTATGTCGATACTAGTTGTGGCCGTGTATACATTTGTTATGACAGACGCAGATGGCGGTTGCCACGAGCCCCAAGGAAATGTTGCCGTCTGAGGATGGGGAAAATGTGGTTCTAACAAAGAAGACCAACGTTGCGAAAGCCTCTGTTGGTCATTTTCCATTACGCTTGATAGTCCTTGATTATGATTGATGACTTGGGCCAATAGGGAAGCACTGTCAAAGTTAGAAGCTCTCAGGTTACTCGAGAGACTGAGCCTTACAGAGTCTGCTTCAACATGTGCCCAATGCAACAATTCTCCGGACCAACGCTGTGTTTCTGCTGTCAAATTCTCATGGACTGGCTCGGTGCCTTTTGTAACAATAGTGTCAGAGAGATGTTGGGTGAAACGGATGTTCCCTTCCGTTGGTGGTTGAGCGATATACTTCTCAAATTGGCGTTTAGCTTCCGCTAGGTTCAATAGAGAAGAGCAGGAATCTAGTTCGAGGCCCTGGAGAAGTGTCCGCTCTTGAGCATCTTGAGTATCTTGAGCAACTGTACCCACCCGCCGTGGGACTGACCTAGTTTTTCAGAAAAAAAGTCAAAGCGCGAATGGTTCGACTAACATGCGCCGCGAAACCTTCTCGACCGTGTTCAAGGTACCGAGCATAAGAGCTATATTAGATTTGTACGCTTCAATGGCGGCTCTTAGGACGAGGGTCTTTGGTTTTTGGAAGATCACCCACTGGGCTTTACCAACAAGGCTGAATTTACAGTCTCTGCCATCTTTGCCTGCGATAATGCTTTTTAGACTATCCACAGCATCAAGAATTTCTTTGAGCATCTCGAGGCTAGCATCTGTCATGTCCTGAATCATGTTGGAACAATGAGTGTAGTATTCCGAATGGTGTATCCTTTCCATGGTGCCTTGGAGTGTTACAAGAATTGTGCAAAAGGTTCGAATTTCACTACCCATCATTCTGGCTTCCTGCCCAGCCGAGCCGATATCAGAGGCAAGCTGAGACAGAACGAGGGCAACTTTTGTGCCTGCTGAGACAATGCCGATGATACTCGCCGCAATTTCCGCCATGATCTGAATGATGTGTATTTGAGCGAGCTTGTGAGTCGTTCAACAGTAGCTTGCTACATTCGGTCAGTGCGAGCATCCTCGGCAGCCGGATGTTTTGTCGCTCGGTATTAGATAAAACAGAGCATGCGTATGGTTATGGGGAATTTGGACATGAAAGTGACGCTGTAAACAACAGTTCTTCGATGATAAACACAAGTGATTGATAGCTCGGCTGGTTAGATTTGGGAGCTGAAAAGAACGCCACCGAGGCAACCTTGGAACGGGGCTGTGTATCTGTAAGCTGGATTTGGTCGCTTTTTTAGATAAAACAGCCAGCAAGGCTGATTCTTAAACTACATACTCTGTATTCATGCCAATTGGCCTCATCAATAATTCTACTGCAACAGGGACGCTTCATGACCGATGGGAATTCGTCTTCGCTGGCCGGCGTTATATTTCTCCGAGTGGCGGAGCTAGGCTCGCGATTGCCATTCCCTAGCCGCAGCCCGTATCATCACCTCTAAGAACCTCCCACACCTTCGTCATGCAGTTCTCAATAGCGACTATAGCCTCTCTGGCATCCATAGCCTCGGCCGCACGTTTCCTTCTCCAAATCCCCACAACCGCGCACCTAAACCCCTCGACCCTGCCTTCCACCACCCACGCAACGCTACAATCGAGTGGCCCACCCCTCGATGCATACCTTACACGCGCCAACACACTTAACTTCGTCAATGTTAGCGCAGGGTCGTATCTCGCGACTGTGCATTGTCGCGACTACGTTTTTGAGCCGCTGCGGATAGATGTGAGCGTGGAGGAGGCGGTCGAGGGGAGCGGCGACAAGAAAGAAGTTGTGAGGGTGTGGCAGACATTTCCGGGAAACGAGTGGGACAACAAGGGCGAGAGTAGAGGTGAAGGCGGAAATGGGCTGGTGGTTGAGGCAAGGATTGTGGCGACCAAGTACTATTATCAGGAGAGAGAAGGATGTAAGTTTGGTGACGCAAGAGACGACATGGACTACTGTTAACGTGAATAAGTCTCGCCGCTCTCATTTTTGAAGAATCCTATGATTCTTATGGCAGTTGTGTCGATGGGGCTAATGTTCGGTATGCCAAAGTTGATGGAGAATAGTACGCATATCTCAAGTTTGAAGTTGTTGACAAGGTGGCTGACCCTACACAGTGGACCCGGAGATGAAGGAAGAGTTCGAGGAGATGCAGAAGAACGGAGTCCTTGGCTCAGGCACCACCAATACCGCCCAGCAAATACAGAACTTTGATCTCGCTTCGTGGATGGCCGGTAAAACCGACACGGGCAGTGCCAGCAGTCGCGGCCAGAGCCCAGCAGGTCAGGCAAAGAAGCGATGAACAAGCATTCTTGATCGAGAGCTCGCTGTATAAAAAGTCACTTTAGCCTCAGTGATGTTGCCAGAATTGAATGGCATCACTGAGAAGAGGAGAATGAGGTTCTGATGATACCATATATATCACAATATCCCACTAACAGTATCTAAATCAGCTTGTATATTTCGGTGCACTAGTTCACACAAAACCACGTCAAACTCCTGCCACACCTCCTTTCTCCCCCCGCTCCCTCCTGGCGATCTCCTCGACATCCAAGATTGTGCCGTCTCTTGCACTCTTTTCCAGTTCCTCTTTCTTGACCCCACACTTTGCACTGTATGTCGCCTTATCTCTTCCACACCCATTTTCCCAAAACATGTTCTCGCCCCAGCATGAGCTTCCCACGAGCTCGAGCACCAACACCGCAACCACCAACCCAGTCGTCGTAGCCACAAGCTTCAAACTGTCCAAATGTGCTTTTGGCAAAACAATGATAACAACGGAAGCAAGGATACGAAACAAAAGGCGCATATTTTTGCGAAGTCGTTGATTAGGAATCTTGCGGTGCTGGTGTGTGAATGCAATTACGGAAAGGCAGAATAAGGATACGCCGAGGCCGCCACAATAGAACCATTGCAGACCTGACGAGATATGGTCTTCAGAACGAGGAATGAAAGTTTCGAACAAGGAGTCGAGGGGGGCATCGGGGCAGTCGTGGGCGCGGACTAGAACGCCGAGAGCGGAGGCAGAGAGGACGAAAGACATGATAAAGGGCAGGTGTATTGAGAACCAAATCATTGCTAGATTCGATTATTAGTCATTGCGAGCTAAATTAGGTGAGGGCATAAATAGTGAAGCACATACCTGAGACCACATGTCGTCGAATAGCATGTGTGTGTAAATTGAAAGAATCAATTTCAAAATACAGCCAATTGAACACAAAAGCCTGAATGAGGCCCAGAACCGCTTTTCCAAAGAAAGCATTGATGCCGAATTCGACATTGCTCTGATACAACAGACCCAACACACAGCTGCCAAACACCAGCGTAACAAAAGCATTCGTGCGCTCGATTCGATGCTCGATATTCGTTCCTGGGAAGAACTCTAGCCGTTCTTTGACGCGTTGAGGAATGAGTTTCGCGATTCGAGGACCGGGACGCAGGATTAGTACCATGAGAATATTGCCGAATACGTCAAAGGCAATAGCAACCCAAATCAAGCCTTGTCGCGCTGGCTCTTCAACGTGGATACTTGCAATCCACAATGCAGCTGGAATGAGCATGAGAATAGCGTTTCCAATCATACTTCCGCGTACCATGGGGATGGTCCATGCATAATAGAGCAGGCTGAGTGCCAGGAAAAGGCGAGCAGCGAGGTAGAATGCGACGAGAGGGGTATAGGTGTGTTCGAAGGCTGAGGCCATGTTTGTGGTGAAACCAAGGAGACAGGTCAGGATGAAGAGGACGGAGCAGCGACGGAGTACGTCGTCGGTGTCGAACCAGGATATCAAAAGACCAATGTCGGACCAAAATTTCCAGCCCATGATAAAGGTGATCGCGAAGCGGAGGAGTGATTCGCCTGTGGGATGCTCGGCGGCTGTGTCGCCTGTGATGGCAATTATGCCCACGTAAAATAGGTCGATAAAGAGTTCATAGGAGGCTACCTCTTGTGCCTCCTTTGCGCGCCAGAGGAGTCCTTTGTGGAAGTATTGTCGCACAATGGGTTTTTGGTAGAAGTGCATGAATGACCCGAGTTTTCGCTCTGCATGCCACACATCTTTGTCAAATGTTGAGCCCCCAGACGAGGAGGCTGCGTCTGACCCAGCATCGTGAGTGCGAAGGTGAGCTGAGTATCCGTATTTAGAGAAGTTGGCATCAAGTTGCACGGCATGTTGGCTGAGCATATGGAGTTCGTTGGAAAGAGCATCGAGTTCGCGGATTACACGCTCAAACTCTGTTGCTATATCTCCATGCTCTGCTTTCAATTGGTTGTGGCGGTCTTCATGGTGGGCGTGAGTATGTCGAAGCGCTTCAATCTGGAAAGGGGTTGGCTTAAGAAACCCCAATATCGCATTGTATGTATAGGTGCAAGGCGGCTAAATTCATGAGTGGAAACTCACATGTTCAGGACTTCCATGAATGACAAGATCAAAGTCGTCCTTCTCATTCGCCGCACTCAGAGTCTTGCGCAGTGTATTCGCCTCATCAGGGGAACTCGCGATGTGGACTTTCCTTCCATTAGGGCGGAAGAAATGTCTCACTCTCTTCTCAGCGTGTCCATGAATGTGTGGATGATGATGCTGGTACGTTGTGGTACTTGCTGGCGTCTCGTTTCCACCGATCAACGTTTGGGGGGTGTCAGCCATGTCGACTCATAACCAAAGAAAGTCTGCTAATGGGGTAGAAGCTTGACGAACCCATTGACATGGGAAATGGACAGAATATATAAGAATGGCATGCATGGCCAGCAAATTTCCCCACCATGCAGTGTTGAAAGATGGTGGCTTGTTCTTTATCACGACAAGCCGGAGTGTGATTGGGCAGGCTGAAAGTAGAATTGGTGAATAAGCACATGGCTTGCATGGTAAGCTGAACTATGGGCTGCAGTGCGGTCATAGCTCCTGTTTCAGGGTTTAGGCCAGGATGACTGTGAACTCCATGGGCATTATTTGCCAAAATCCGAGGCCCGATCGGATCCGAAAGTGAGGACGACCTCAAGGCGAAATGAGTAGCAACTCAGCTGAGTATCAGCCCTGAGCATCTTGGCCAGTGCCCAGGAACCGCACAACATGTCGTCGCAGCACTGTTCAAGCTCTTACAAAAATTGGTCAGATATTACTCGAGGCAAAACACAAGCCTGTGCCAAGGCCGCTTTGGACGAGAGCAGTCTTTGCTAAGCAAGATTGGCAGCCACATGTGATATGCGACCGGCGACCAACCCATCTTAGCGTTCTAGAATAGGACCGGTCACGGTCTACTGTCCTTTAGCTGATGTATTAGCCGTAGGTGTCTACAGTACGTAAGTTATAGGAGACATTGCCAATATTCAAAATTGAAATAACTACTTACTATCCGGCTATGAAGTGGTGTAGGAGAGTTGCGAGCGAATTCTGCTTCCCTTGTCTCCAAGTCCTAGGATAAGAGAGAGCTCAGCTGTGAGCAAGGCCTAGCGGACTGCGGGCAAGGCTTAACTGACTGCATATTGTGTGCGCACGTCGGCTTGGATTTCTGAAGCGTGAAACATCAACTTCTATCAATTGTAGCATCAAGTTGCGGTAAGCTCAGTAAGTTACTTGGCTTGGATACCCATAGCGAAAACTAAGTTGTCACCGAATAGTATTGCTGAGATTGTCGCAACCTGGTGCCACGAGCGGTGGAGATTCATCCTTCACATTACGAGGATCTGAGCCAACGTGCCAGCCCCTGTAATGCCTTTCCCCCGTGGCAAGTGTGTTGTTGCTTTTAATCCCATCATGCCGCAGCACCCCGCTCATCAGGAAACCGTATCGTCCGCTGCAAATCCGATCCTCTCTGCGTCTGACCATCCCCAACCTTGAATGTCACACCCTCGCCATCCGCGCGCGCGGTACTCCCAGGGGTGGACAACGGAAGTGGCGCTTGGGATGCTGCCCTTGAAGTCCCTGCTGATCCGTGACCAGAAGGAATGGTAGACCGGCCAATACGCACTACGCGCTGAGGCAGTGTATCGCCCCCGCTACGCGACCATCCCGGGCGCTGTCGCACTTGGTCTGCGTCCAGGTCTGTATTAGATCCTTGGATGTGAAAGGGTTCAGGGTCGTCGTTGCGCTGGGACGACAGTGCGTTTGATAACGTGCGTGGAATGACGAAACCGAGTTTGGCCATAGGGATGCTGAGTCCGTGGATTACCTGTGCTGATGTTCAGTAGATGTTTGATAGGTGTGAGTCAAAGGCTTACAACGGAGCAAATACATAGGAACCAAATGACCACGTTCAACACCTCCTTGAGATATTTGGCATCGGGCCGTATCTCTCCATCAACCGTGATCTTGTTGAGAAACTCTAAGCTAACGTAGAGATAGAAAATTGCACTAACACCTATTGGGCCGAAGAACCCCACAAATAGTGCCTGGCTCTTTTGCTCGATTTGGGGAATGTGTTTGTGCATGGCGTAAATGATGGGAAGCCTGCGGAATAGAAGGACGAGGATGCCGAGAAAGACGAGGCGTTGGATAGGTATAACGTCGTTGTGGTAGAACTCGGCCCACGGGCAGACGGCGCCGAACCAGATGAAGACGGCGACGTTGAGGAGCATATCGATGGTAGGTTGGAAGGAGTCGTCCATTGTCTCCAAACGGAACCAGTCGTCCCATGTGAAAGTGTTACCAGCAATAAAGCACGCAAGCACGTCGTCACTTCCAATCATCCCTACTGTGCCGACGATGAATAGC
Source organism: Ophiosphaerella herpotricha (assembly GCA_028458525.1). Classification (NCBI taxonomy): domain Eukaryota; kingdom Fungi; phylum Ascomycota; class Dothideomycetes; order Pleosporales; family Phaeosphaeriaceae; genus Ophiosphaerella; species Ophiosphaerella herpotricha. The sequence goes on from JALNQK010000009.1 coordinate 382,513, forward strand.
TACCCTCGGTCAGTGAAAGGCTTTGTAGTGGTAAGGTATACTCACAGCCAACGTAATAGCAAACACCAAAAAGCTCTCGCGATCCACATATTTCCTCTCCTCGGCCCAATGCAATAACTCCTTCGCAATCCACCCAATAGTCGCCCCATACACCACGCTCAATATTATTGTATACCCCCATGTCTCTCCAAACCACATTCCAACCGCGGTCTTGGTTTGATCAGGACCATGATGGGCTATCAAATACAACGGCAAAAACAAAAATGGGTAGCCTAACCCATCATTCGCACCAGACTCAGCCACTATAATCTTCTGTAGTTCTTTCGGTATATTTTTGTCAGCAAATTTGCCTTTGACAATAGAATTAGAGAGAACAGGGTCGGTGGGCGTGACACACGCGCCTACAGCTAGAGCCTGGAGGAAAGTAATATGTGGCACAAATGCGAACACAAGGAGACTAGTGACAAGCCACATAACAGTCATTGCGGGGCCGAGAAGGAGCGCAAGACTTTTCCATTCTGTTTTGAGGTACTTGGACGGGAGTTGCACCCCTGCGAGAACCAGTTGGACGCCGAGAACCAGGCGGGTGAAGTAGAGTGTTATAGTATTCAATGTCTCTGCGGAGTGGAGAGCATATTCTTCTGGTCGTATGAGGTTTGTTGCGTGGGGTGAGAAAACAAGTCCAGCTAGTGTGGAGATCACTGGATGAGGTCATTACTAGTTGACTCTGAACAGTTCTTCATGCATCTTACATGCTTCCGAAAGATATAATCTCTCTTTGAATAGATACGACACTAACCCAAACACTGTGATGAAGCCACCCAACGTGGCACATACGATATTGAAATTTGTCAGCGCGAGGATAGGCATGATGCGCTATATGCTAATTGTGGTGTTGTTATAGTATGTTACGTCACTTTTCCAGGTGCAAGATACCACGAAGTTGGTGTAGTAATTTGTATCATTTGGGAATTACTGTGAAGAGTGTAATCAGTAGAGTACATTGAGATTGTGGGGTGGTGATACACCCGACTGAAGATCTAGCAAATAGCGCCTTGGCTGATAGCTTGACCGCTTTTGACAATGCTTGACCACTGCTTGGTCTTGAGATACCCAAACTAAAACGAATTATCAAGGCAGCACAAAGACATCTGATTTGAAAAATCGCTGATATTGCGTACTCGCTTCCTTCTTGAGTCTGCATATTTAATCAAAGAAAATGTCTCGCAGGCCTATGTACAAAAAACTCCCAATGCTGATTTTGCCTGCTGTCCCTCGACCATGCAGCCCTTATACATTCGCTGCCGCCTGCGATTGAGTGCCATACGCGACCTGAGGATTAGGCTCACCGGGGGCCATGAAGTTTGTCTCTGGATTCTTCTCAGCCTTTGCTGCTGAACAGCGGGCCATTGTGGGTGAGCTGGAAGATAATTAGTATAAATCGTTATCAGCTGGGTGATGGATCACTTACTTTCTTGAGATGGAGTCTGTGAAAAAGAAATTCTCAATGGCCTTCGTCAATGGTTTTCCTGATGCTTGTGCGCCCTTGTTGTTGTCAACCAGTTGCACCTTGCTTAGGCCAGGTAGCGAAACAGGCTCGACAAGATCGTATCTCCGGAGTGCAGGCGAGATCTCCTCCATGCGGTCTCGCAAAGCCTCGACATCGTCATACGGCAGTTCAGCGCCCAGGTATTCCGATGTCGCTCGGATGATCTTCCAGTCTTCCCTGGAAGCGCCAGGTAGGCCGACAGCAGCCCGAGACATTTGCACACGGCCCTCAGTGTTGACGAATGTGACCGACTTCTCGGTGTATGCGGCACCCGGTAGAACGACATCGGCGAGCTGTGCTCCTCGATCACCGTGGTGACCTTGATAGACGACGAAAGCATCCTTGGGAATCTCGGCTTCGTTGATCTCATCCGCACCCAGTAGCCAGACGAACTTGGCCTTTGTATTTGCTACCTCGGGAGAAGGCACCGTGAAACCAACATCATAAGCACCTGTCCGGGATGCCGTTCGCTGGAGGATATTGTAGCCGTTCCATTCCGGCGTTTGGAAAGTGGCCTTGTTCTTCTCGACGAAAGTGCCAATCTGCTCAAAGAAGGATTTGGCATCTGGGTGTTCCGCTACAGCACTGCCAATAATGACCATGGGCTTCTTCGCTGACTGTAATTTCTTTGCGAACCCTCCGGTGAGAGCAGTCTTCAGATCATTAGCACTTTCTCCAAGCTTTTCGTACTCGAAGGTGCTTTCGAAGTCTTCGCCAATGTAGCCGATCTCGAGATCTGTCCGGAGCCATTGTTTTCGAATGCGAGCATTGAGCACAGCGGCTTCGTGTCGTGGATTTGAGCCAACCAGAAGGATGACATCAGCTGATTCCACACCAGCAATCTTAGAATTGAAGGAGTAGTTGGATCGTAAGTCGATGCCGTGTGCAATAGGCTCATTGCCGCCGGGCTGGTCGAGAGCAAGGTTGTCCGATCCAAGCTTGTTGGCAAGGTCCTTCATAGCAACCAGGGTCTCTGTTTCAACAAGGTGGCCAGCGATAGCCTTGAATTCATTTCCCTTGGGTGCGAGCTTCTTGTAGACATTGCCGATTTCGACGAGCGCCTGCTCCCAGGAAGCAGGCTTAAATTGGCCTTCAGAACGGATTAACGGGTTGACCAGGCGTTGTGTGCTGAGAGCGTCACAGGCAAAACGGGTCTTGTCGTTGATCCACTCCTCATTGATATCGTCGTTCAACCGTGGAATAACTCTCATGACCTGAAGGCCCCGGGAGTCGACACGAACATTGGAACCTAACCCATCGAGAACATCGATAGTTTCAGTCTTATATAGTTCCCAGGGACGAGCTTTGAACGCGTACGGCTTGGAGGTAAGGGCACCAACGGGGCACAGGTCGATGACGTTTCCAGATAGTTCGGAATCGAGGGCGGTCTCAATGTACGTGCCAATTTCCAGGTCGTTTCCACGGCCAAAGGAGCCAAACTCAGGAGCACCTGCAATGTCGTTTGAGAAGCGAACGCACCGAGTGCAGTGAATGCATCTGTTCATTGAAGTCTGCCGCACATCAGCACACATTGTATGCCACACACCACACATCCTACCTTGATCAACGGCCCAACATTCTTATCCTCGACAGCACGCTTGCCGCCAATCTCGTGGAACCGGCCGCGGTCGGCGCCATAACGCATCGACTGATCTTGGAGATCACACTCGCCACCCTGGTCGCAGATGGGGCAGTCAAGTGGATGGTTTGCGAGGAGAAACTCCATGACGCCCTCTCGCGCCTTGTGAACGAGGGGTGAGTCCGTCTTGACCACCATGCCCGGCTGCACCGGCCAGGCGCAGGAAGCCACGGGCTTGGGGGCTCGCTCTACCTCAACCAAGCACATACGACAGCTACCGGCAATCATCAGCTTCTCATGGTAGCAATATCGGGGCACCGTCGAGCCCGCCTTCTCGCATGCCTGGATGAGGGCTGCACCGGCTGTGTGTACGTGGTTAGGACAGTGTCTCGCGTGTGGCCGGCCCGGTTGGAGGCTGCATACCTTCGATTTTGACCTTCTTTCCATCTGGCGTGCGCGTTAGCAGACATGCGCAGCACCAATGGCTAGCGGCACAAACCTATCGTGATCTCAACCTCTGCTGGGCGAGGGGCCGAGGCAGTGAAGGCCCGGCAGCCATTGAGGGCTGCACGCTGAACAGGCCTCTGCAGCGACCGGACTAAGTGTTGCCGGAGCATATTTGGGGCTTCACGGATGGCGATGGTCGTGCACTCTGAGCCCGACCTCGAGCTTGACGTTGACGATATCAGCGGCGGATACGCCTTGCCTTTCCCTTGGCGCGGCCCCGTCGCATAATCCGCCCCGTGATTGGCCGGCGGTGGGTCCGGGCCAGCCTGCCAAAATTCTTTCGCTGCCCGCCGCCTCTTCTTCTCTTCTTCAACTCATTATGGGCGCATTTTATTGTAGGAAAGGCTGGCTGTTCTACCGGCCTATCCTCTATTACGCGTCCTATAGCACGACTCGCCGTGCGTCGTAGCTGGAGCAGACGAGGTTTTCTGATGATATCTTGTTCCTTACCAACGTCGCTACATTCTCTCGCCCCATGTGTGAAGCTACCATCAAGCCTCTCCTCGTCACGCCTCATGCTCTCTCGACAAAGGGCATTCTGAAAGGAGTAATCATCTCATTTGTGATGTATATAACCACATGGTCGTGTAATGTGTGGGGGGTCACCAATATCATTTCATTAGACATCAGATGTCTCAGTTCTTATTGATGCTATTACAAACAAATCTACAAGCCTCTTTGCTCTGGATTCAGGCGGCTCCCGTTATTGTCTAACGCTAATGCGCCCTCAGAAGGGGTAGAAAATAAACAAGTACACGCAAATAATTTATAGAACGCCAATCGAACCAATACAGGCCTAACCTGCTTGCAGTCGTAATTTCATGTCATGTCCTACTCATTGTCGCTCTCCGGGCCAACTTCCATCTTCGCGTGCTTGCCCTCGGTCGTCTTTGGAACAGGAGCCGCGATCTTCTGCGGTGGTACGCCAAGACCGTTGTGGTTGCGGAAGAAGAGCACGCCCTTGCCCTCGCCCTCGGCATCCACGCTGGGCTCAACCCACTGGCACCAGCGAGCACTCTTCCACAGCGCCTTGAGAAAGCCAATAGAGCCATCTTTGGTATCAGCTCGGTAATGCTTGCCCATGACGGGTTTGATAGCCTCTGAGGCCTCGTCGGCGTGATAGAAGGGGATTGTGGAGATGTAGTGGTGGAGGACGTGCGTCTCAACAATGCCGTGGAGGAGTTGGCGCCCGATGAAGCCAAACTCACGATCGATAGTCGCAGCCGCTCCGCGAGTGTAGGTCCAGGAGGAGGCGTCGTAGTGAGGCAGAGTGGGATCGGTGTGCTGCAAGAAGGTGATGGCAACGAGCCAGTGGTTGACCCACAGATACGGGACGATATACCAGACAAATAAGTTGGCGAAGCCGAAGGTCTTGCCGACCCAAGTCAGGGCACCAAGAGTCATAGCAATGCCGAGGTCGCTGAGAAGGATCAGGTGCTCATCCTTGCGCTCATACAGAGGGCTGGAGGGGTTGAAGTGGTTGACACCACCGAAGAAGCCGTTCTTCTTGCCCTTGCCCTTGCCCTCAGGCTGGCGCTCGTGAAAATTGTGACCGGTGACGTTGGAGATGATATAAAGAGGCCAGCCAGCGAGCTGCTGTGCGATACTATGGATGAGAGTGGCAATTGGAGTCTCTTCAGTCAGCTCATCGAGCTCGTGGACTAGTTTTCCAATGCGTGAGGCAAATATCTCTCGTGTCTTGGGTACGAAAACCATGTCACGCTCCATGTGGCCGGTGGCCTTGTGGTGCTTGCCGTGCGAAATCTTCCATGAAAAGTATGGGACAAGCAGAGCAGAGTGGCAGAACCAGCCAACGGTGTCGTTCAACACCTTGGAAGGCGAGAAAGACTGATGGCCGCACTCGTGGGCCATGACCCAGAGACCAGTACCGAACAGGCCCTGGATGACGGTGTAGCCAGCCCATAGACCGGCGCGAACAGCGGTCGAGGGAATAGTCTCGGGTGTCACGTAGTTGTGGAAAGCGTAGAAGGTGGCTGCAAGCGAGGCCAAGTCACGGGCAACGTAGCCAAGGCCACGAAGGCCGGAGCGTTCAAAGCAGTGCTTGGGAATTGCATCGCGGATCTGCTTGATGGTGTAGTCTGGGATTTCGAACTCGTTGCCGTAGGTGTCGAGAAGAACACCGTTGTTCTTCTTGGCCGCAGCGGGGCTCTCGTCCAAAGACGACAAAGAAGTGTTTGAGGCCGAGTGTGCGGGAGAGTCTGAGGGCGAGTTGGCGTTGGTCGAGGGCGAAGAGTCGGCGGTGACATTTCGCTTCATGATGGGAGCCTGCTGGCGTGCAGTTGTGGTGGCCATTCTAGCGAGTAAGAAGCTGAGTATGCCAGTCGCAGTAGGAATTGTGCAAAGCCGATTACGACCTTGATTCACGGGCGGCGGGGGACAAAGGCTCGAGGCACCTTTGTGGTCTTGTTGAGACACAGATTGCTTGTTGAGCAAACTGATGACGTCCAGGCACGTTCTTTTGTATAGGAGGGGGAGCGGAAGTAAGGCCGAAGGGGTTGGAAAAACCTCGGCGGGAGAACAGAATTTAAGAGCAGTGCCTGCAGGCGGTGTCGTTAGGAATTTTGATGGCCCCTAGGTAGCGCCAGGGTCGGAGAGGTTAGGCTGGCCAGGAGGCAATGAACGGCCAGCAGCCTTCCATGGACCTCTAGATTCCAACAACTGTCCTGCGCTGTTCCTACTTGTTCGCCACTGCATTGGACGCATCGAGCACGGCACTGGGCAGGCGGGTCCGCTGAGGCGCACGCAACTGCATTCTCTAGCCTCGATATCATATCCCGCATGCAGCTCTGGCTGGGGCACCCAATTTTCAGTAGATCCCTGCTTGGCGCTCAGCTAGCCTTCGTTTCGGCACCCAGACCGCCAGTTTGAGCCCATGCTGGTGTTCTCTTTTCGCGTACCTATTACTCCATGGGCCCGCCCAGAGGCCGGCATCTATCTATGTCAAGCCACCCAGACATTGGAGACCGCACTTGCCAAGCTCCTTCATCGTTGGCGAGATGCCCGTTATCGATTGCAGCACCAGTTGCGCCCGCAATGGCTCTGCGCAGTGGATGCAAGCACAGCATCAAAAATCGGGATCGTCCGCCGCAGGGTCTCGGCTAGTCGACAAACAAGAACAAGGGGTCGGCCAGGCACTCGGTCAGCTTGCTTCGGGTAATGCTTGCGATTTGCCGAGGCTCCATCTCATCCGCTGAAGCAAAACTCCGGAGCAACACCTACTATCACTTCGGAGTATTGTGGTAGAGGCAAGCTACATGTGAAGGTGCATGTCTATGATGCGGGGTCAGGCCGATAGCATTGGCCAACTATTCTGTTGCGCTGATAGCACACGCCATGCCCATTTGCCATCACTCTGGTTGAATCTCTTCCACGCCCAAAACGCCAACATAGCAATCACCCCTACCCGTGCTGCCAAAGCCGTCGCTACAGCCCTCCTCATAATCGGATAGTACCCTTCCAACATCGAATTAACAGCCGCGCCTCTCGCAATCATCTTCGCTCGCCCACGCTGACCCCACCCCCGTCCCACACCCAATCCAGCTATACCAACTTCGCCCGGCTTCTCGTCATATAGGCTTCCCACTCCTTCACTTCCCAGTCCAGGCAAATCCTGCACTCCACTTGCCGTACTCGAAGTGTTCATCTCCAGCGCTTTCTGCGCCCTGAACCGATACGACATGGCCCACATGACGAATCGGACGTCCCAACTTATAAAGGTGGGATACGTCCATAGCTCCAATGCATTGTGAGGCGGTATATGCTCTAGGAAGTCACTCACTACCCCCAATGTTAATCCCCAGAGTAACAAGGGCGGCTTCTTGTCTCTAGGGCCACCTTTAAGTGTCATCAATGTATCTTTCAGGCGTCCCATTGCTCCGGTCCTAGGTGCATCTGCTATTATGAAATCTGGTATAGAAGCACAATGTGTCGAGTTGGCAGGCACTAGGTGAATCGCGGCGAACATCATCTTGCTGAGATTAGCTTGCAAGAACCAACGCTTGATGCCGAGTTCAGACTTTGCCAGACGTGCGCTCACGTCGGCGTATTCGCTTGTGCGCAAAGCTGGGGAAAGGAGGGCACGGATAGGCACCCAGTGAGAAGAAGCAACTTCAGTAGGCTGTAGGCGTTGGGCTGGGTATGAGGGCGACGTCAAAAGGTAGATGTAGGGGCACAGGACCATCAACCTGCCAAGTGCTAGTTAGTTGGGTAGATTGAAGGAGCTTAAAGGGACTTACGGTACTTTACCCCAACTCGTAGTTACAATCCTCTGTGGTAGATTACCCACTGAGATCGCATTGTTGTAGCTAAGATCTATGCCCACCTCTTCCTGTGCCTCCCGCATGGCCGTGACCGCATCATCATCATCCTCAGGGTCGCGTTTCCCACCAGGCAGGGCGACGTGTCCATTCCATTTATCCCCTACTCTCGTCGCTCTCTTAATAAACAGTATCTCGGGATCGCCATGCTTAACCCAATCCTGCTCGAAGAAGGCACTGATTATATCTTCGAACCTCAGATTATGGTTCGCAAGAGCAGAGGAACGTCGGCGCCTCGTAGGCGAGCGTGGAGGGAATTTAGGCTGGTGGCTTTCTGATATTGCAGGCCAGTGTGAATAGTTGGGCTGGATACGGAGGATAAGAGCCACTGATGCGCGTTTAGGGACACCCGGTGGACATGCAACCTCAGGGTATGGATGGGCATTGAGTTCGAGTAAGACGGTCTTGAGATGATCTATAATGTCTTCGGTGCTGATTTTCGCCGACATGATGTCTTAAAGTTGTGATATAAACTGCGCTGACTTGGCCTAATATACCGAAGCTATACGGGAGGCCTTCGGTAGCTCAGCTTGGGGTAAGCTTGATTACGTGGTTGTACGTCGCTGTATAGGCCTAGTGATTCAATAGCCTGAGTGCATCCTTGGGACGAGCCAATCATGCGATACAATGTACGTTTACCATGTTGTAGTGAGGAGGTAACATTGGTGATGAATGATAACAAAGCTGTGGACAGCCGAGGTTTTTCATAGACTAAACCAGCGATGATTGGTCCATTTTTGAGTTCGTTGAAGTGCACATACTGACGAGCAGTTAAATTCTTGAATTGACTCCAATGACTGATACCTCTACGTATACTCGGCATGCCTATACCTCAGGTCATCGTGAGAAACAGAAGGCTGGTACTGAAGTCAAGTTGTGTCGCGAACTTGGAGCTTTGACCGGTCCCGATTTCGGAAAGGCGACTTGGTGGGGGTACCGGTAATGACGCGGGGCGCGCGGGGCTTGCGCAACATTTTCGAAAAAGTACTGTGTTAATGGAACGCGCAGATTTCCCGTTCGCTTTTTCTTCTATTGTTTGATCAGCTTTGCAAGATCTCCGTAAAACGACAAGCATCATGACGGGTCAAAAGACAGGTAGAATATACACCAAACAGACCATTATCAGACCAACTAACAATGACAGCTATTCTGTCCGTCTATGACAAGACAGGTCTGCTTGACCTGGCCAAAGGATTGCATGAATGTGGCGTACGACTTCTGGCCTCTGGGGGCACAGCAAAAATGATCCGTCAGGCCAACTTTCCTGTCGAAGATGTTTCTGCTATTACCAAGGCGCCCGAGATGCTTGGAGGCCGTGTCAAAACTCTTCATCCTGCCGTACACGGAGGCATCCTTGCGCGCAACCTGGACTCTGATGACTCGGATCTCTCCGCAAACAGCATCGACAAGATTGACTTTGTCGTCTGCAACTTATACCCGTTCTCCGAAACTGTTGCGCGAATCAACGTTACAATCCCAGAGGCTGTGGAGGAGATTGATATCGGAGGCGTCACTCTGCTCAGGGCTGCTGCAAAGAATCACGCCCGCGTCACCATCATTAGCGACCCAAATGATTATCATGACCTCCTCACTGAGCTGAAGAAAGATGGCGAAGTGTCGGAGGGCAGTCGGCAGCGCTATGCCTTGAAGGCATTCGAACAGACAGCAACATACGACAGTGCTATCTCGGAATTTTTCAGAAAAAAGTATGCTGGCGAAGGCGACCAGTTCCTCCCCCTTCGATACGGCGCAAATCCACATCAGAAACCTGCGACCGTTTCGATGCCTGATAAGCCACTACCTTTTAAGGTACTTGGTGGCGCCCCTGGATACATTAACTTGTTGGATGCCCTCAATGCATGGCCACTGGTTCAAGAGCTGAGTCAAGCATTGAATTATCCGGCTGCAGCCAGCTTCAAGCACGTTTCACCTGCTGGCGCCGCGATTGGAGTGCCGCTTAGTGAGGTCGAGCGTAAAGTCTACATGGTCGATGATATTGAGGGCGTTGAAAATTCGGGATTGGCGCAGGCATATGCTAGGGCACGTGGCGCAGACAGGATGTCCAGTTTTGGGGATCTCATTGCTCTATCACACGAAGTTGATGTGAGGGTATTTGATTGACAAAAAGACGATAGACTGACAATTCCCAGCTACCTACCGCAAAGATTATCAGCCGCGAAGTATCAGATGGCGTTATCGCCCCAAGCTACTCAGCTGAAGCGCTTGATCTTCTAAAGAAGAAGAAAGGCGGTAAATACCTTGTGCTCCAGATGGATCCTGAGTACGTGCCAGCGACGGAAGAGACAAGGACAGTATTCGGTATCACTCTCAAGCAGCACCGCAATGACGCCAAGATTGTACCCTCCAGCACGTTCAACCACGTTGTCGTACCGAAGGACTCCGGTTCTCTTCCCGAGTCAGCTCAGCGTGACTTGGCAGTCGCCACTATTGCGCTCAAGTACACTCAATCAAACAGTGTCTGTTATGCGCTTAACGGCCAGATTGTCGGCCTTGGTGCTGGCCAACAATGTAGGTTATGAGAATGCATTAAAGAGATACGTTATCTGACTTCATTTTAGCCCGCATCCACTGCACTCGCCTGGCTGGGGATAAAGCGGATAACTGGTGGATGCGCTTCCACTCGCGTACTCTCGGCCTGAACTTCAAGAAAGGCACAAAGCGCCCATCCAAGTCGAACGTGATTGATCTTCTTTGCTCTGGTCTTGTTCCGGAGTCGGGCATCGAGCGTGAAGACTTCGAGTCCTACTTTGACGAAGGCCAGGTACCCCAGCCGTTCTCCGCTGAAGAGCGCAAAGAGTGGCTATCCAAGTTGGAGGGCGTAGCTGTCAGCTCAGACGCGTTCTTCCCCTTTATTGACAACGTTTTCAGGGCGCACAGGAGCGGTGCTAAATATATTGCTGCGCCGACAGGAAGCCAGAATGATGGCGCGGTGTTTGAGACGGCTGAGAAGCTGGGCGTCACATTTGTAGAACAGCACACGAGATTGTTCCACCATTGATTGGTCCTCAGTACACTGGTGATAGGGGATAAAAATGAAATAACTCAAGTATAGATGTACGGGTAATGGGCACTTTGCGTCTTGTGTCAGGGTGACGAGTTTAGAAGAAAGTAAATGTAAAACATTCGACATGCGTTTTCTTGTGCATAGCGGTATCTAAAGGAAGGCCCAAGTAATGCCGCAAACTACTGGTGCTGAGGTAGATTGGTACGCAGATTGTCCTGACTGACGAGAGCCAATTGATTGTGTTCTGTGTTGAGCCGCAACATTTAGAGAGGGGTTGGCAGGGTGATGGCATAGACTATCCCCAATACGGCTAGCTACAGATGCCGAAGAAATGGCAGGTGCTCACCGTTCCCTCTTCCACTTCACGACGACAACAACAAATAGACTGCCAGTTCGTCAATCGCATACCAAACCACACCTCCCGCCCAATCCGCCTCTTGCAAGCAAGTCACAAACAACAATAGCGATCGAAATGTCTGCCCCGCAGGAAGACCAGCACATGGAGGAGGTCCAGAACCCCGCCACCGAAGGCAAGGGCAAGGGCAAGCAAGTCGAAGGCGAGACCGTGGAAGAGTCCATGGACGACGACTCTAGCGACGAGTCCGGCGCCGAGGACCATGTATGTATATTGCGCACGACTGATTTCATGAGGCGCAAATAGCTAACTGGATCGCAACAGGCTGGTGAAGGTATAATGTTTCTGTGTAGTGCGCTTGGTGTATTTGTCTAACATACGATAGTAGAAGAGCCTGATGAAGACAATATGGAGGAGATTGACACAGCCAACGTCATTGGCTCTCGCACGCGCGGCAAGAACATCGACTTCGCCAAGGCCAACCAGGAGCTCGGCGAAGAGGATGAGGAGGACGATGACGAGGACTTTGTCGACCCCGATGACCAAATGAAGGACTAGAGAGTTGTCTTCGGCATGCTCCTCGTCTTCTGGTATGTACATGCCCCAGTATTGCCAGGGACTTCTCCCCATTGGAGGCAGACGGCTGATTTCTCCAAGGCTCCATCGTCATGATCACGAACTTTCGACATTCCCAGGTTAGGATAGGCAAACAAAAAGCTTTGAGGATTGGGTAGTGGATGGCCTCGTGCAAACATAGGAGCCAGGCGCGTTTGCTGAATGAATTGCGGCGAGGCGAGACACCTTGGGCGCGCAATGAGCATTGTCACCTTTGCAGCAAGGTTACTGGCACAAGCATAGCACTCGGCGTACATACGAAATGAAAGCATAAGAATCTTGACTTCAGTGTCTCGTATTGCAAGACAGCCGATGCAATCATTCATGACCACTCAGCCTCTTACTCGGCTGGGCTATGCTCATTTTCATACGAACCGGTGAGAAGGACAAGAATTCGTTCACGGTTTCATTTTACGGTTTGGCGAGGACATGTCCGCCATGAGCAGGTGCCGGTGCAGCAAAAGACTAACTAGAATAGGCTAGCCCCGGAAGCCTACCAACAAGAGCATCGTTGGAGCTGATTCAGCATAGCAAGCTCGAGGTTGCAACTTGCGAATGCAAGCAGGATCATGATACAGAGAAGAAATGCGATTCGCTCAGTCGTAATCTAATGGCGCCCGCCTGATTGGCACAGAGGTGTCAGGCTGGGCCTCGTCGATGTCTAGCGCACGGCACGGCCCCAACGTCATGTTAGCAAATACTGTGTAGGTAATAGGTAGGCGATGCAGACATCACGAGGACAACAGCTCACACTGGCCTGAGGACAGCACACCCCCATGGCGCAAGTGGGATTTCCATGAGGAGATTGTTTGATGTCAAGGCTGGCAACAGGCTGTTTGCGGAAGAATTTAGGTGGTGCCTCCCACTCTGGCCGGCACTGCCCAAGCTCCAACCAGTCTTTGACATTTCCGGAGCGCTGATGCTGGGGCGGAAAGGCTACCGGTAGTCTAGCTCAAGAATTGTACCTCGAGTATCCGCGACACCGTCTCCATTCGCAGGCAGGCGGCGACATCGGCCTGGCTAAGGGTGCTGGTACGTCGGTCGGAAAGAGGTAGGACTTAGAGCAGCGCCTCCGACTTGTTCCGACATGCTGTGGCGGAATGCGACGGCCGGGCCAACATGGAGTGGAAAGTCAAATGGGAGCTGCAGGAGCAATATTGGTTCTGGGGGCTGCCCCGAAGACATGGCTAGACACTTGGGCACGGCTACATGACAGGCGGCGATGTCAACGAGTGCATATACGCAAGCAGGCGGTGGGTGTGATTCCGCTGAGCAACGGCGGGGTTTCAATGGCTCCCGTCCTATGAGATAAGGGACAACATGAAATTACCACAGCGACGAGGCGCGCAGGCAGGCGAGGCGGCCGGGCCAATGGCCGCAGGCGACGAGGCGTGGGCTGCAGCGGGCAATCTGGCCGGTGGAGCTTGGGAGCAGCGGGAGGATGGCAAACTGCACTTTGACTGCTATTGCGACTTCGGGCGTCCGGGATTGGATGCCAGCGCTGGGACCATGCAGCGACCGCCTGCGCCTCGGCCTATCACAGCCCGACTATTGTCATGGCTGGCAAAAAACCGTGGGGTAGCAGTACCACGCCCATACCTCCATGGCTCGTTTTGTGAGCGAGATACAGCATGGCCAGCACACGAGCATCTTGAGAATAGAGACGTCAGCGGGAGCAGAGCTTCACAAACACGTAGTAATACCTGGGCATCACTTGTCAATTGGCAGTGCTGCGCGTCATGCTGGAGGGGTGCCTCGTTGCCGCTTTGGGACGCCGCACTCGATCGCCTCCCTCTGCTGCGTAGTATATGCAAATAAAGTCCCAAGCCCAAGCCCAAGCCCGCGCAATTCCCACTTCCAGTAGAGCACGAGCACGGCGGGAGCGTCTCCAGGGACCAATTGCTAGTCTGGAAGCCCGCCCAAGGTGAAGGTGCTAGCGTCCTGGGAGAAAATTCCCCACTCGAGCCCTCCGCTCAGTCCCCTTCATAAGCACCGCCGCCGACCCTCCCGCGACTTTTTCCTCTCTCGCTCGCTCTCTACCTTCTCTCCCTCCATCTTCCCAACCAGAAGCTGCCTGCCGCTCTACCGCAGGTCGTGCCACAGCTGGTAAGTCTGCCCTGCACCACCCTCCACACTCACTCCCACTGCATCCACTTCCGCATCTGCCGCACCGCTCTGCCCAGCAGCCCGTCTGTCCTCACCACCTGCTGTGCGAGACATATTAGCGGCCGCTCTGCTTGTTTTTTGTCCTACCCCCGCGCCGCCCCATTTGCCAGCGCCCTTATCAGCGCCTGGAGACAACGTCATAGCCTCGGTCGTCCATCTCCGGGGCAGTGTGGGCGAGTGACGAAGCTGGTCCATCGCCGCGCTTGTTTAGGGAGTGATAGATGTTTGCGATCCCAAAGCGCTGCCGCAATGGTCCTCACATGCATTCTTTGTTTTTAAGCTAGAGCTAGTGCATTTGTTGCCCAAAAAGATTCTTGATTCTCGAGTTGAAATCCATTGTCATTTTCACCACCAACGCCACCACCACTAGAACCTGGCTTGGGCACTGCCAAAAACTAACCCTCTACCCCCAGACTTCCATCAAACTGCAGAGCAGCAGTCCCCCCAACCACCCATATCGATACCACCCCCACAAGCCCAACACCAGCAACCCCAGAACTTCGGCCTGCTGCCGATATAATGGGTCGGGTTTCTTTTACCGAAGACACAAAATTACCCCAGGATACCCAGATCGAAGAGGAGCAAGCCTCAGTGTTTGCTTATCAAGATGGCCCGGAGAACAAGTCCTGGGCGGGCGCGCTGCCCTTGAAGCAGGGTCTGTACGACCCGGAACTGGAGAAGGATGCCTGTGGTGTCGGCTTTGCCGCGTGAGTGATCTAGCATGCACTTGCGCCAGACGAAGCAGACTGACTTTTGGTAGGCACATCAAGGGCAAGGCTAGTCATAAGATCGTTTCTGATGGTAAGAGCCATGATACCAGGTTTCGCGGCAATTGGCGGCTAACCAATACCTAGCACGATCATTGCTGTGCAACATGACTCATCGAGGTGCAGTAGGCTCAGATGCACGAGACGGCGACGGTGCCGGTGTAATGACCTCCATCCCCCATCGCTTCTTCCTCAAGGAGTTCGAGCGTGAACAGGGCTACAAGCTGCCTGCACTTGGCCAGTATGCTACCGGTAACCTGTTCTTCAAGCCCGATCCTACAATTCTGGAGGAGACCAAGGCCATGTTCGAGGATGTCGCAGACCAGCTAGATCTCAGAGTACTCGGGTGGCGATTGGTGCCCCGCGACTCAACCCTGCTGGGACCTGCAGCACTATCACGGGAGCCCATCATCGCGCAGCCTTTTGTTGTTTTGAAAACTGCCTACGGTACAGGGCGAGAGCCCAACGCCGACTGGGTGGAGAAGTACGACAATGGTTACTTTGAGCGCCAATTGTATGTCTTGCGAAAGCGGTCTACACACGTCATTGGTCTTCACAACTGGTTCTACATCTGCTCTTTGAGCAACAAGAATATTGTGTACAAGGGTCAGCTGTCGCCCGTCCAGGTTTACGAGTACTATCACGATCTAGTAAACGTTGATTATGAAGGCCATTTCGCCCTGGTTCATTCTCGTTTCTCGACCAATACTTTCCCCAGCTGGGACCGTGCTCAGCCTCTGCGATGGGCCGCTCACAATGGTGAAATCAACACATTGCGAGGAAACAAGAACTGGATGCGGGCACGCGAGGGCGTGATGAGGTCCAGCCTTTTTGGCGAGGAGCTTGATCTTCTATACCCCATTGTCGAAGATGGTGGCTCCGATTCCGCCGCTTTTGATAATGTACTTGAGCTGCTTACAATCAATGGCGTTTTGTCGCTGCCAGAGGCAGTTATGCTCATGGTTCCTGAGGCATGGCAGGGCAACCATACTATGGATCCCGCCAAACAAGCATTTTACGAGTGGGCTGCTTGCATGATGGAGCCGTGGGATGGTCCCGCGCTCTTCACCTTCTCGGACGGACGTTACTGCGGTGCCAATCTCGACCGAAATGGTTTGCGTCCTTGCCGCTACTACGTAACAGACGATGACCGGATTATCTGCGCGTCTGAGGTAGGTACCATCTCTATTGAGCCCGAGCGTGTTGTTCAGAAAGGCCGGCTTCAACCGGGTAGGATGTTGCTCGTTGACACTGTCGCTGGGCGCATCGTTGACGATGCCGAGCTGAAGAAGACTGTTTCGGAGCGCAATGACTTCCGCCTATGGATCGACAGAAACCTTTTGACTCTGCCTAAGATTGTCCAGTCGGTAGCTGATAAAGGTTTTGATCTATCTCACACCCTAACAGAGACCAAACTCCATGAAGATCCCCGCCTTAAAGCATTCAACTATTCTCTTGAGCAGGTTAGCTTGCTTCTCGGTCCCATGGCTGCAGATTCCAAAGAAGCTCTTGGATCTATGGGTAACGATGCGCCTCTTGCTTGCTTGGCCACCCAGCCTCGCCTGCTCTTCGAGTATTTCCGTCAGCTTTTCGCTCAAGTCACCAACCCTCCCATCGATCCCATTCGAGAAGCCATCGTCATGTCCCTTGAGGCTTACGTTGGCCCTCAAGGCAATTTATTAGAAATGGACCAGTCGCAGTGCCACCGCATGCTCCTACCATCACCCATTCTATCCCTCGAGGAATTCAAGGCCATGACGAACACCTCTCTTTTAAATTCTGAATGGACTGTAAAGAACATTGATATTACTTTCCCTAAAAGTGAGGGTCTTGAGGGCTACATGAATGCCCTTGATCGTATCTGCGAGGAGGCTTCCCAGGGCGTCAACAACAACGATAACATTATTGTCCTTACTGATCGCGCAACTTCCCCGGATCGCGTTCCTGTCTCTGCGTGCTTGGCTACCGGCATGGTTCATCATCACCTTGTCCGCAACAAGTGGCGATCCAATGTTGCGCTTGTCATTGAGACTGCTGAGGCCCGTGAGGTCCACCACATGTGTGTCCTTGTCGGATATGGTGCTGATGCCATCTGCCCATATCTCGCCATCGAGTGTATCTTGAAGATGCACCGCGAGGGTGTTATTCGCAAGAAACTCACTCCTGAGCAACTCGTCAACAACTACAAGCACTCTTGCGATGGTGGTATCTTAAAGGTCATGTCGAAGATGGGAATTTCAACCCTGCAATCATATAAGGGCGCTCAGATTTTCGAGGCTCTAGGTCTAGATGATTCCGTCGTCGATCGCTGCTTTACTGGAACTGCCTCCCGCATCAAGGGTATGACTTTTGAGCTCATTGCACAAGATGCGTTCGCCCTCCACGAGAAGGGCTATCCCAGCCACCCCATTGTTGAGGTTCCAGGTCTTGTAGAGACTGGCGAGTACCATTGGCGTGATGGAGGCGAAGCCCACATCAACGACCCAACTGTCATGGCCAACATTCAAGATGCTGTACGCACCAAGAACGACAAATCATACGAGGCTTACTCCATCGCCCAGTACGAGCGCATCAAAGACTGCACCCTGCGTGGACTTTTGGATTTCAACTTTGATGACCGCGCGCCTATTCCTATTGACCAGGTCGAACCTTGGACCGACATTGTCCGCCGTTTCGTCACTGGTGCGATGTCTTATGGATCCATCTCTATGGAATCTCACTCCACACTTGCCGTCGCCATGAACCGTCTCGGTGGCAAGTCCAACACTGGCGAAGGTGGCGAAGATCCTGAACGTAGCTTGCGTATGGAGAATGGTGACACTATGCGTTCTGCTATTAAGCAGATTGCATCCGGACGTTTCGGTGTCACTTCTAATTACCTCGCCGACGCCGACGAGCTCCAGATCAAGATGGCCCAAGGCGCTAAGCCAGGCGAGGGCGGAGAACTTCCCGGTCATAAAGTTTCTGAATCCATCGCTAAGACTCGGCACTCTACACCTGGTGTGGGCCTTATTAGCCCTCCTCCACACCACGACATCTATTCAATCGAAGATCTCAAGCAGCTGATTTACGACTTGAAATGTTCCAACCCTCGCGCCCGTGTTTCCGTCAAGCTCGTCTCTGAAACCGGTGTAGGTATTGTCGCTTCTGGTGTCGCGAAGGCCAAAGCTGACCACATTCTGATTTCTGGTCATGACGGTGGAACTGGTGCTTCACGATGGACTGGCATCAAGTACGCTGGTCTACCCTGGGAGCTGGGTCTTGCTGAGACTCATCAGACGCTTGTCTTGAACGATCTTCGTGGTCGTGTTATTGTCCAGACCGACGGCCAAATCCGCACAGGACGTGATGTCGCTATCGCCTGTCTACTTGGAGCGGAGGAATGGGGATTCGCTACTACACCTTTGATCGCCATGGGCTGTATCCTCATGCGAAAGTGTCACTTGTAACCTAATACCCTTCTACCTCTAGATGTGCTGAAGCTGAAGTTTTTATAGGAACACTTGCCCTGTCGGTATTGCTACACAGGATCCAGAGCTCAGGAAGAAGTTCACTGGTACGCCTGAACACGTGATCAACTTCTTCTACTATGTCGCCAACGAGCTCCGTGCGATCATGGCCAAGCTTGGCTTCCGCACCATCAATGACATGGTCGGTCGTTGCGAGGTTCTCCGCATCCGTGACGATCTTCGTACCGCGAAGACTGAGAACATTGACTTGTCTCTCATTCTTACGCCTGCACACACTCTTCGCCCAGGCGTTGCAACCTTCAATGTTCGCAAGCAGGATCATCGCCTTCACGTCCGACTTGACAACAAGCTCATTGCTGAGTCGGAGCTCGCTCTCGAGAAAGGTCTACCTGCACGTATTGAATGTGATGTTGTCAACACTGATCGCGCTCTTGGTGCTACTCTATCTTACCACATTAGCAAACGCTATGGCGAGGCTGGCCTACCACAGGACACTATCCATGTCAACATTCGTGGATCTGCTGGACAATCCTTCGGTGCTTATCTTGCGCCCGGTGTTACTCTTGAACTTGAAGGTGATGCCAACGACTACGTTGGCAAAGGTCTGTCTGGTGGTCGCCTGATTGTCTACCCACCACGAACTGCTGTCTACCGCGCCGAGGAGAACATTCTCATTGGCAATGTTTGCCTTTACGGTGCCACCCGTGGCTCTTGCTTCTTCCGAGGTATTGCTGCCGAGCGCTTCTGTGTTCGTAACTCTGGTGCTACAGCCGTTGTTGAAGGACTTGGTGACCATGGTTGTGAGTACATGACCGGCGGTCGTGTCCTCGTACTAGGCCCTACTGGTCGTAACTTTGCTGCCGGTATGTCTGGCGGTATCGCCTACGTTCTTGACATTCACCAGGACTTTGAGCAGAAGGTTAACCAGGAGATGGTTGAACTCTCCGGTGTTGAGGAGCCAGAAGAGATAGCTTTCGTGCGTGGTCTCATTGAGGATCATCACCATTACACTGGCTCAGAACTTGCTGCCCGTATTCTCCTCGACTTCACCCGCGCTCTTCCTCGCTTTGTTAAGGTCATGCCTGTCGACTACAAACGTGTTCTCTTGGAGAAGAAGGCCAAGGCGGCTGAGAAGAAGAGGTCTGAGTATCCTCTGCCTATTCTTCCAGGTAATCCTGTTCGAACAGCTCATGAGGAGTCCATTAAAACAGAGCACGAGAGCGAAGCCAAAAAGAAGAGCGACTTGCTCGACATCGAAGAGAGCGTCACAGATGCCAAAGCAGAGAAGAAGAAGGCACTCGTCCTGGACAAAACGCGCGGTTTCAAGATGTACCAGCGCCGTTCTGAGAAGTACCGTAACCCGAAGACGCGAACTCGCGATTGGGCGGAGCTATCGCAGCGTCTAAACGAGGATGAGCTCAAGTATCAGTCCGCCCGTTGCATGGACTGTGGTGTGCCCTTCTGTCAGTCTGATACTGGGTGCCCAATCTCCAACATCATCCCCAAGTGGAATGAACTTATATTTCGCTCTCAATGGCGCGATGCGCTTAACCGCCTCCTCATGACCAACAATTTCCCCGAGTTCACGGGTCGTGTCTGCCCCGCTCCTTGTGAGGGCGCATGCGTTCTTGGCATCAATGAGGACCCTGTTGGTATCAAGTCCATTGAGTGCGCTATTATCGACCGAGGTTTCGAGATGGGCTGGATGGTGCCTACACCACCCAAGAGCCGCTCTGGCAAGACCGTTGCCATCATCGGCTCCGGCCCAGCTGGACTTGCTTGTGCCGATCAGCTCAACAAGGCTGGTCACACCGTCACCGTCTATGAGCGTGCCGACCGTGTTGGTGGTCTTCTCATGTACGGTATTCCCAACATGAAACTCGACAAAAAGATCGTTCAGCGCCGTGTTGACTTCCTCGCTGCTGAGGGTGTCACCTTCAAGACTGGCGTGACTGTTGGCGAAGATGGCCAGCCCACGCTTGACACCCTTCGCGCTGAATTTGACGCCGTTGTTTTCGCCACCGGAGCCACGGTAGCTCGTGATTTGCCCATTCCTA
Source organism: Ophiosphaerella herpotricha (assembly GCA_028458525.1). Taxonomy (NCBI): domain Eukaryota; kingdom Fungi; phylum Ascomycota; class Dothideomycetes; order Pleosporales; family Phaeosphaeriaceae; genus Ophiosphaerella; species Ophiosphaerella herpotricha. Next base: position 402,940 of record JALNQK010000009.1, read on the forward strand.
ATCGCAACCTTGAGGGTATCCACTACGCCATGCAGTTTCTCCACAAGAACACCAAGTCTCTCCTTGATTCTGAGCTAGCCGACAATGCGTATATCTCAGCTAAAGACAAGAATGTCATTGTCATCGGAGGTGGCGACACTGGAAACGATTGCATTGGTACCTCTGTACGCCACGGTGCCAAATCTGTCGTCAATTTTGAGCTTCTACCTCAGCCCCCAGCAGAGCGTGCCCGCGACAACCCATGGCCACAATGGCCCCGTATCTTCCGTACAGACTACGGCCACAATGAAGTCAAGACCCACATGGGCAAGGATCCCCGCGAGTATTGCGTCATGTCCAAGGACTTCGTCGATGACGGTACCGGCAAGGTTAAGGGCATAAACACTGTCCGTGTCGAATGGACCAAATCCGCATCAGGAGGTTGGGACATGAAGCACGCCGAAGGCAGCGAGCAGTTTTTCCCAGCTGACCTCGTGCTGCTCTCCATGGGTTTCCTCGGTCCAGAACAACGCGTCATGAATAATGTCATTGAACTCGATCCTCGCAAGAACATCAAGACTCCACCAGGCAAATACAACACTAATCTCCCCGGCGTATTTGCTGCCGGCGATTGCCGTCGTGGTCAGTCACTCATTGTCTGGGGTATCAACGAGGGTCGCCAGTGTGCTCGCGATGTCGACACTTTCCTTACCGGCCACGCAACACAGTTGCCTGTGACTGGCGGCATCGTCAAAGCCTCGCCACTCCAGCTTCACAGCAAGGCTAATGGAACTGCCGTCACTGCCGCTGCCTAAAGCGGCCAGCTTTACGAGATGTGCGTAGTGTGTAGGATTGGTTTGAACGGTGGATGGAACGTTTCCCCTTGCGTTTTATGCATTTTCTTTCTCGTTTATCTACAGGCAAGATACCTTTTACTTACACTCGGTTTCCATTGGAGTTTTGAATAGGGGGAAAGGGGCATTTGGATTGTGTATGTTGTCTTTTTATTGTCTGTTGTTTTTTTCGCCTTAAGTTGTATATATGCGGATTAGATTCAAAATTCATGATGCTAGAAGTTCTAAGGCGATGTTTTCATGCTCCGGCATGCAACCATAATTGAATAGTTCTATAGTATATTATCTCCTGTATCCATCCTCTCAGTGAACCGGAAAAGTAGGATATTAACCACTTGAGATGTAACAGCCAGAAGATAGTCAAGCTACCTAGTACCTTTCTTCAGGTATTTATATCCATAGCTCGAGTAATCTAATATTTATAGTTAAATTATTCGGTCGTATATAATATATTGTATACATCAAGTACTATTGTAAGTAGTATGGTTTTCCCGCTTTTTCAGTTTACCAAGCGACAGGCTGCAATGCCAAGCCATGTGCATAAAATGACGTCAAGTCGCGCTTTCTCTACCGCCTCAAGTGCGATCACCACGAAGGATCATCAATAGCATACCACATTGCCGAAAATGTTCCGGTAAACGTGTGGCTTCACCATGCTACCAAGATATGGCTGGCAGCGTGCTGGTCGATGCCCAATACTTGGCGTGACAAGGTTTGTGGATGAAGCTTTTGCCACAATCGCAGATCATCCTGCTTACCAGTTACAGAACACCGATCACACCGCGACCAAGTATAGCAGCCTCAAATTTATCTTCAGTGAATCCTTTTGCAGCTATTCGGTATGCATCGCTGCAAGCAGGGGAGGATAAAACAGGCCATATCAGCGCCGGACCCAACGAAGGCATCCTATTCTTCAACAATGTATTTCCGTTTCAGATCCGCAAGATCATGGGCTTGCCAATGCCAAAGATTCTAAACAGGATTGCTAGCCCTACCGTATCAGGAACAGATCCAGATGCCGTTGTTGCACGCGCGAAAGCGAAGAGAAATTTACCCATTCAGTCTACCGAGGTGCTGCCTCGTATGGGAGAGGGAGGAGCATTTGTCAAGTTCACGCATGATGGGAGCAAGACTGTATCTGAGATTGAGGAAATGTTGCAGCAGTACCTGAGGGATGAGCCTGTAAAACCGTGGTGGAGTCCTTGGCGACGGATGCGTGCGAAGGCCGTGAAGGGAAAACCATGGGTAGAGGACATGATGCGCCTACCATCATCACGTTTAAGGGTTGAGTTCGTGTCTGGTGAGCCTGGGGCGCCGCTTGCAGACGCGCTTGCTTTGAGCCAAGAGCAGTTATTTCAGTTCTTTAGACCGTATGGTAAGTTGAGCGATATCGTTATGCAAGAGTCGGATTCCAAGGTGCTTCCAAAATTTGCTTATCTGGACTATTCGAGCTTGGGCAAAGCTGTCATGGCAAGGAATTGTATGCACGGCTTTCTCGTTCCAGAGTCGGAGGGAGGTGGCGTAAAGGGAACGATTTTGAGGCTCACGTATGAGCAAAAGATCAAGCCTCGTTATATCAGGGACTGGATCTTTGGCCATCCGAGAATCGTCATTCCCATCATCGCAGCGCTGATCGCTGCTACTGTGGCTATCGTATTCGATCCGTAAGTCTTGAGGTCGTAGTTTTTGGGGTGAGGCATTGACTTATCTGCAGTATCCGTACATTCTTTGTCAAGGCTCACATTACACGGACCCTGCATATTGAAGACAACAAATGGTACCAGTGGATCAAAGGCTATGCTACCAATATTATACGTGGCCACAAGCGTGACGAAGACGAGTCGTATGATGCCATCTGGGACGATCGTCGAGACAATATCAATCAGATCCAAAATTGGCTGCTAGAAACTGCAGAGACTTTTATCATCGTACAGGGTCCTCGTGGCACTGGCAAGAAGGAACTAGTTGTTGAACAAGCGCTAGAACACAAGAAGTTAAAGCTGGTCATTGACTGTAAGCCTATTCAAGAAGCACGCGGTGATAGCGCGACTATCAACGCTGCGGCAGCATCCGTAGGGTACACACCTGTGTTTAGCTGGATGAATAGTATAAGTGGCATGGTTGATATGGCTGCTCAAGGAGCTACTGGTGTCAAGACTGGATTCTCGGAGACATTGGAGACACAACTAAATAAGATTTGGAACACTACAACCATAGCACTGAGACAGATTGCTCTTGATCATCGACACAAGGACGATAAGGATGCCTATCTGGCTGACGACGATTGGCTTGAGGCGCATCCAGAACGCAGGCCTATTGTTGTTATTGACAACTTCCTACATAAGAGCCAGGAGAGCGGAACTGTTTATGACAAGATTGCTGAATGGTGAGTTTTCAGCCAAGCAGTTCACACAACATGAGGCTAATGCCGACCAGGGCCGCTACGTTGACTACCACGAATGTTGCTCACGTCATATTCCTTACGAACGATGTCGCCTTTAGCAAGTCTCTATCGAAAGCACTCCCCGACCGCGTCTTTCGCCAGATCTCGCTCGCAGACTGCAGCCCGGAAGTGGCCAAGAAATTTGTTGTCACACATCTAGATGCTGACGTTGACGAGGATCTAGCGCCAGAGGACGGCTCTGAGAAGAAACTACCATCACAAAAGCGCACAGATCTTGGGGAGTTAGATAGTTGTATTGACGTCCTGGGTGGCCGGCTCACGGATCTCGAGTTTCTAGCGCGACGGATCAAGACTGGAGAGACGCCTACAAAGGCTGTCAATGAGATCATCGACCAGTCTGCTTCAGAGATCTTGAAGATATTCATTTTTGGTGGGCCAGAAGATGGAGGGAAGCGACTATGGAACCCTGACCAGGCGTGGATGCTAATCAAGGGGCTCGCCAAGAACGAAAGCTTGCGTTACAACGAAGTACTGCTCGATGACTTGCTGAAGACGGGCGGCGAGTCGGTGCTGCGCGCGCTCGAACAGGCTGAACTCATCACGATTGTTTCGGGCCCTAATGGAAGGCCTTCGGTTATCGGGCCTGGCAAGCCAGTCTATCAGTCTGCGTTCAAGCGGTTGGCGGAGGACAAGGTATTGAGGAGCCACCTCGACCTCGCGATCCTCACCAATCTCACAAAGATTGAGAACGCAACAATTGATAAGTGCGAGAATGAGCTGCTGCTGCTGAGCAAGCTCAGGAACCAGCCTGCACTGACGGCGGGCCGGGTGCAGTATCTGCTGACGAAGCTGTCGACGAGCCAGAACAAGGTTGAGAAGTACGAGAGCGAGATCAAGGGGCTGAAGAAGGTGCTGGGCGAGGAATACTAGAAGCGATGCAAGTCAATGCATTATCATGGCGATGGCGACGGCGCTCCTTTGGCCCATCCAGATGTTTGCCGAATCCAAGGCTTGGTGCAACGTCATGTGTGTGCCGAGGTCTGTGGTGTTTTGCCGGCGTCAGTGCCAGTGCCAGTGCCATTGCCATTATCTGTGCCTGTGCGCGCCCGTCCCGCGAGCTCGTCCCATCTTTCCGGCCCTAAAGCCAACGTGCGCAACCTCAACCCCAAGCTCCGTCCTCATCCTTTTTCCGCCTGCCATTGCGCATCTGCCCACACCCCACTTCCCATCCCACCCCGGCACAATGGCTCCCATAACCGACACCGTTGTCGACGAGCTGAAGAACACGGTCCACCGGCTCGAGCAGCGCATCGTCGAGCTCGAGAGCCGCCTGACTGGTCATGGAGGAAGCGCACCCTCGCCACAGGACGGTGTTCGCATGATTTTGATGGGCCCGCCAGGTGCAGGTGCGTAGTCCCGTGTGGCGGCAGGAAAGCGGTGGCAGGAAAATGCTGACTCGGCACGCAGGAAAGGGCACGCAAGCACCGCGCATCAAGGAAAAGTTCTGCGCCTGCCACCTCGTACGTGTGGCTGCCCGTCAGCGTTGCCTGCTGGAATACTAACCGACGCAGGCCACGGGAGACATGTTGCGGGCGCAGGTGGCAGCAAAGACGCCGCTCGGTCGGGAAGCGAAGAAGATCATGGACGCCGGCGGTCTTGTCAGCGACGAGATTATGGTCGACATGATCAAGACGGAGCTCGAGAACAACAAGGAGTGCAAACAGGGGTGCGTTCTGGAACCCTGTGCATGAAGGGTTGCATACATACTAACGCAACTATTATTCCAGTTTCATTCTCGACGGCTTCCCCCGGACGGTCACGCAGGCTGAGAAGCTGGATGGCATGCTCGAGGCCACGCAGAAGCCGCTGCAACACGCCGTCGAGCTTCAGATCGACGACGCCCTGCTTGTCTCACGTATTACCGGCCGTCTGGTTCACCCCGCATCCGGCCGTTCGTATCACAAGATCTTCAACCCGCCCAAGGCCCCCATGACCGACGACGCCACTGGCGAGCCATTGATCCAGCGGTCCGACGACAACGCCGAGACGCTGAAGAAGCGGCTTTCCACATACCATGCCCAGACCAGCCCTGTTGTTGCATACTACCAAAAGACGGGCATCTGGAAGCCCATTGACGCGAGCCAAGATCCCGGTCAGGTGTGGAAGAGCTTGCTCAAGGTTTTTGACGACAAGGCATACGTCGCCGGGCGGACAGGCAGTCTGCTCAACAAGATTGGCCTGAAGAACTAGAGTCCCAGTTGCCTAGGAAGCCATAGCGGCTCGTGGATGAGAACACGTCATGCCTAGTGGTAGGCACCTTCTACAAAATCACGCAGAGGCTATCGTCATGTTTGGACGCGTAAAAGTGCTTCACGTTTGGCATTCATGAGAAATGCATATAGGTAATGGTTCAGTGTACTTGTACAGACGTATTTGGATCGGGCACGCGGGGTGTTTGGGGGAATGGTGCGCTTCTCATGTATCTTCGACAGCGTTGAGATTTCAACATCCGAGTCCAGCCATTTCGCGGAAATACAAGGTGTTTCCGAGACCAGAGTCTGCCGTGTTGATTACGTCGCCCCAACGACACCTGATAGCTTTGGACAATGTATATTTGCACGCTTCCAATCATGCCCCAGTCCGCCGCCGACACAGTTGACCACGTGCGTCTCGTCAAGCAACAACGTGTCTGAACGAGCAAGCTCCCTCGGCGTTAACCCTTCTAACTTCCGGCCATTGCAACCACCCCCCCAAAAAAACAGCCCACCCACCAACTGTCCTCTACACCCGCCCCCGATTGCCCTCCCTCATCATGTCGAACCGGTAACCCTATCTACCCCCCTGCCCTTTCACTTGCCTAATACTCAACACAGCTTCGGCCGCAACGACGCCCGCGACGACCTCTTCAGCAGCTACAACCGCTCCGCTTCGCCCTCCAAATCCAAGCTCAAACCCGGCCCACGCTCGCCCTACGCTGCCGGCGCAGGCTATACATACTCGTCGCCCTCCTCCGACGCCGCCTTTTCCGCATACCCCGGCGCCGGCGCCGCCTCCTCCTCCAACGGCAACCTCTACCCAGCCGGCAGCAGCAGCAGCGGCTCAGGCACGCCCTTCCGCAGCGCTACGCCCAACAGCCGAGGCCAGTATAGCGCAGCCGTGCTAGACGAGCTGGAGAGCCAGAACGAGAACGAACATGTCGGCGTGTTAACTGGTAAGGTGCGCCAGTTGAAAGATGTATGCTATCCCCCTTTATCCATGTCTGAGGAGTCGGTTTGGCTGACGTGTGTCTGTTTTTTTTTTTCTTTTTCAGTTGACCCATCTGATTGGCGATGAGATTCGCGACTCGACAGCGCTGGCGGAGAAGATGAATGATCAGTTTGAGAATTCGCGGAACAGGCTGCGTGGTACGATGAATCGCATGTTGCGCATGGCGGAGAAGACGGGGGTGGGGTGGAAGGCGTGGCTGGGTTTCTTTGCTGCCGTGATTTTACTGTTTTGGTGGGTTTGGCTGGGATGAGGAAGGGCATATAGGCCGTTTGCGATTGGTTTGCGTGCATTTGGCGTGGCGTTGGGGGCATTGGGTGGCATGGCTCGATGTGCTCCGTCTGTCTTGGAGGCATATATGAGATATTGGCATAATTGTATTATACATGGGATGTGCATTTTGGATGAAGGAGGGAATTGGTAGAGAAAAGTGTATACATTGATAGTGCCTGAGCTTCAGGCTGAACCAAATTTGTCCCGAAGCATGCCCTCTGCAAGTTATGCACGCTATTGTTCTTGATTTCTAAGCGTCCTAGTGCCATATCCTCAATCTTCAATTCCTCCTCTCTATTTATGTCAGGCTGGATGAACGCATGAAACCGAAGTAGAAAGATGGAGTACCATACCATAAGCTGTTGCTCCCAATGTGGGCCATCTCCGTGCTGTAGAGAAACACCGTTGTAGCACTGGCTCCACCTTTGATCAAGGTTAACCTCAAGCCCAACTGTCAATCTAATCATGGAGTCGGAGTGGGATCCCAAGTCCACAAAAGTAATCCTGTCCGTCCCAAGAACTAGACTACTTCTCCGCTCAGCCTCGGCTCGGCGACAGAGGCCTGTTGAAACCACCCTGCCTATTCATATACTGCCTAGCTTCCATCCTCTTGTCCTTCCTCACGCCAAAATTCTTGTCATTGCCGGGGACCTTTGTGTTTTTTGTCGACTTGAAGCCAGCAAAGCCCATCATCTTCTTCATCTCCCACGTCTCGTCGTCCATGTCCTCGGGCTTCCCTGCCTCCTGCTCCATGTCCACGTCGGGCGTCTCTTCCTTCTCGACGCCCTCGCGCGGCGCAGAAGGAGGCTTGACGGGGCCACCACGCGGAGGAGCATCGGTTCTTCGTGGACCAGTAGGCGGTGCGGGACCGCCGGCGCCACGAGGACCCCGTGGCACGTCGCGGCGTGATCGGTCGTCCTTGTCGTGAGGGCGGTCGTTGCGGCCTTTGCCGCGCGGCTCACGTGCGCTGTCTTTGTCGCGGTCGTCTCTTCGAATTGGCGACCGCGATCTGTAGCGGTTTTCGCCACGCCGGCCGCCACGTTCTCGTCGGGGACTACGAGATCGGTTGTGACGGTCGCTGGGTGCGCTTTCTCGTTCACGGTTGCGATCTTCTCGTGGTTCGCGGCGGCTGTCTCGCTCGCGGTAGCGGTCGTGTGGCCGCTCATTTCCCGACATGATGGTAGGAGGTCGAGTGTGTGCAAGGTGTTGTGGTAGATTGACTTGTATAACCTTGAGTTCAATCATGAGCACGAGAAGGCGGCGCACGGGCCAAGAGACTGTTGCGCTAGTATAAACCAGGAATAGCACTATCACTACGTGGAGCATCACTGTCGCTCGGGAGGCATCATAATGGCTGCTATCATTTGATCTAAAAAGCGCTATAAATACAGTCAGACCATTCACGCCATACAACCCCACAAGTTTTGCCATTCGCCCAGTGAGCTATCTGGACCTCATCCTTAAATCTCATCTTCCTCCTCGTCGAAGTCATCCTCAACTCCCATGTCATACAGAATCCGTCCGCCCTCGCCCCCGTCACCCTTTTGTGCATCGAAATAGGGAAGCACCACGCCCTCGCGAGCCTGCTTTTGTTTCTCGGTAAGTTCCAGGTTGAATGTGGACTGAATCCCGTTGGTGACGTCTTGATCGATACCGGCAGTCTCATGTTTGGCGTACGCTGGGACTTGAGAAAGGAGTACGACAAACTCCTGCTTCAGTGTACCAACAGTCATCCCAGGCATAGGCTCATTATAATCAGATGAGCGTGGGGCACGTAGAAAGAACACCTCGCTCTCCGGGCGACCAGACTTGCGACGGAACTCAGCCTGAAGAACTATTCCGCGAGGATCATTGGCGTCGATATCTTGCACAACGCCTTCGGCTTCTTGTAGTAGGCCGTGGTTGGGTTCAGGCAAGCTGCGTTCTCTGGCGGCTTTGGCAGCGAGCATGTGGGCGAATGACTTACAGACAATGACTGATGTGGCCATGTACTTAACCAGCTCGAGGGATTGTGGGCTGTATGCATTCTGCACATCCTGGGCAGGAATTATATCTCGGTGATACACACCTACAAGTGTGGATGCGCACTTGGTAACGACGAGATTGAAAAGGGCAGTCATATCCATGCCATCTATACTCAAAAGGTCATAAAGTGAGTCGACAATCACAATACTTTCTTTGGACCGGCCCAACTCATGCTGGATGTCTTGTAATATTTGTTTGCCGCTGGACGCACCATGCGCGATGATGCCGCGGACCGAAGAATGAAAACGGGTAGCTTCGAAAGCCAACACTATGACGCCCATACTGCGTGAAAGTCCGCGACGGATGACCTCTCCGAGGAATGGTGCTGCATGTTGATCGAGATCATCGAGGATCAGTGTAAAAGGCGACCCATTAGTACGGGTATTCAAAACTCGTGCCATGAGTTGGATGTGATGACTTTGATGTTGTGCCATATTGAGAATCGCCATCCTATGCCTAGGATTATTGGCCTCACAGGCGTTTTTTGTCAAGGATTCTTCTTGGAATTTAAAGCAAACTTGTTGTTGCAGCTTCTAGGTCCTTTTACTGATCTTGGAATGACTGGTCTATGGAGGGGTCGTTTAATGCCTCCAAACTCACGAAGAATCTTGGGTATATGATCGAAGTGACACTAGGGCTCTGTAAAATCCGCTTGGTTGGCGAGGGCTATATTTTAGTCAATACCAGTGGAATCAAGGAAGGCGTCAAAAGCCGGGTGGGTATAAAACTTGACTGATAGCTGGTACCATTGCACAAGAGGAGAAATAAAAAAGGGATTTGAGAGGAGTCAGTAAGAGTTTTGATAGAGTGAGTTTACAGGAAACAGAAGATGGTAGAAGAGTGGTAGAGTGTTTGCCTCACCTTGGATATAAGAGAAAAGGATAACTGTCAAAGTTTTGCTAACAAAAGTGACCAGTCCAGAACCTCAAATTGTCCACCGAACTAGACACATTGTTCTCCCTCAGTTCTACGAAAGCTATTTTCTGCAGAATTTGAAGCTCTTATAGCGACATGGCGATAGTCTCGATCGAACTGCATCGGAAGGTCGTAGTGAATGCTCATGTTAGTTTTAGTGCGCACTAGTGTATATTCGGCTAGCGCAGTATACGGACTTAGGCAATTCAAAGAACCGCCCCCGCAGCTCATTAATGCGGGATGCGATGCGCAAGACAATCCGAAAACATATAGCACTGTGAAGATGGAATGCATGAATTGATGAATACTAGTCCGTCATGACAAACATCGCACCATCGTCATCGAAGCTATTGCGCCCACGATCACCGCACTTTCCACCTCACAACGCTCCACGCGTATGGTTCATCACTCGAGGTGTATCTCCTATTTCAATCACCCTAGCCAAACAAGTCCTTGAACATGGCGACTATGTAGTAGCGGGCGTTATGCCCGTCGAGTTTGAGAAAAGAGAAGGCCAAAGCGACGACTTCAGAAACTTCCTTGAAGATGTGAAGCGGACGGAACGATGGCGCGAACGTTTGAGAGTAGTTGGCCTGGATGCAAGGGTTATTAGCCAATGCCAAGCAGCCGTCGCTGAAGCAGTCGAGGCCTTTGGACGCATCGATGTGCTTCTATGTGCAGCTAGTGAAGGTAAGTGGTCTTCTAATCATTAAGATTTAGCTGACCTAGGCGCTCACCTCAGCTGTGATTGGCGCTGTTGAAGAGCTTTCTCAGAGTAGTCGTACAATCAGTTTGGTCGATGAAATCTTTGAAATCAACTTTTTCGCTAATGTAAACATTATCAAAGCCATTTTGCCTGCTATGAGGGAGAGGAAAAATGGTCATATCATCGTCATTACAGGCATAAGTACGCTGAGCCCAACCTCACGATATGCACATTCTAATGCTATGTAGCGGGCCACTTAGGCACACCAGGGCTGGGAATGTATTGTTCATCACAATGGGCAATTGAAGGTTACTGTGACGTACGTAGCAACAGAGTGCCACGCATTTTATTACTAATGACCTACAGAGCCTCGCGTACGAAATCGCTCCCTTCAACGTCAAAATGTCCATCGTACAAGCCAACTTAGAGGTAAACGTCCTCACCAATCGTATCACGTCTGTCCCGCCAATGTCCGAGTACCTCCAAGAAGAAAACCCAGCACCATTGGCACGCGAAATCTTTTCGGGTCTCTTGGATAAATTGGAACGTATCGATAACCCACGGCTTGGCTACGATGCCAAGTCACCGGAAAGTGAGTCTACTACAAGTCCTGACGTATTTATGAGCGAGCCGACCATGGGTGACTTGCTTAGTTCTGATACTGTCACTTCGCTGTACGCGCCACTGCCACCAGCGGTGAAAAGCTCACTAATCGCTGAGACCGTCCATGCTTTGACGGCGATTGGTGGACATGATAATCCTCCCGCTAGGCACATAGTTGGATCAGAGGGAGTCACGGCAGTTAAGGAAAAACTGAAGACGACGAGCGAGGAATTAGAGGACTTCATAGAGGTCAGTAACGCAGTTGACATTGCGAAGCGGGAACCGGACAACTCAAATTCCTTGGCATACGATCAAGGCTTTCTACTATGAGCTGTATCTAGTCAGGTTGTTGTTACTCTAAAATTTTGGGGTGATCTGATCTGTAAAATATCAAGGAATATGATTGGATTTGGATTTGAGTTATTGTGTTGTATCACATGCTTTGCTTGCAACTCTATATAAGCTTACCCACCGTTCAATCCATTCCTTACATTACCGAAGCCCTAGAGGCCCTGTGTCAAGTTCTCGCCTCCCGCATCTTGCGGCTTCGCAGAAGCAGCTTGTAGGTGTAAGCCACGCAGAGTCGTGTACTAGACGTCCCAGCCAACCCCAAGTTTCCCACTGCCGCAAAATGCGATACGAGATTTCCTCATCCATTGCGTTTGTTGGTAAATTAGCCAACGATCGAGCCTGTCGCGCTTCGATTAAATATCTATCGCTGGTTGTCATATGCAGATGCCCGCGCTGAAATCTGAGACCGTTGTGGACTGAGCTCGAGAAGCACTGTTCGTATGCAAAATCATGGCCATGATTGTGAGCAAAGGCTCCAATAGTCCCATCCCGGATTGACCGAGTTCCGATCAGGTCATCGTAGGCATCTCCGTATCGTATTGGCCGTTCTATGCCGCGGGGAACACTTAATTGTGGAAATCGACAGCCATATTCTACCAGACGCGCAATGCACCAATCTCGAAACCGTATGCGTCGTGCACGCTCGTTCTGAATGATCGCTGCTTCGTTGAGAGAACGTAGGCTCCGTGCATTACTTTGCGGAACTATGAGATCTACTAATTCGCCAGGCACTGGGCGATGGGCTTCTTGAAAACGTAGTGTAATGTCGCAAATCCGTGCGGCTACAGAGCACCCTTCTCTCGTTGTCATTGACGGTTGTTGCAGCACATTACGTGCGTCTTCCAACACTTCGTTATATTCGTTGATGAGGAGATCTTCCGGGCCCCATAGTAATGATATGCCAGCGACTGGAGGTGCTGTAAGAGAATCTAATTCTTCACTTGTTGCGCCATTTAGGGGAATGAAAGCAGTATTTGGGGAGGCTGAAGCGTTATCGCCGGTAGTTTGCCTGTATCCGTTGGGGCTGTACAGGTCCATGGCGAGCAGAAGCACACGTCGATGGGTCTTGATGTGTAAAGAATGTGACAGGAAAAGGATACTGATGGTGAGAGCGCTACAATGCTTTGTAAATTGATGAACAATAGGACGAGTAAATACTGTCAACGCTTCGAGCATGGTCTAGATGAGCCAATTCAGAGCATTCACGAGGTCGGCAACCGCAACTTGATTGAGAGAATTAATGCAGGCACGTGTATGTGTTGTCAGGAGCTATCACTAAAGACAGGACACAACTGCCACCATTATGCAACTATCATGAGTTTCGAGCTACTCTTTTGGGTCATAAATTCGAGCCATATAAACCTCGTACGTATCGCGGAGTAACCTGGCTAAACAACACGAGGTATTCAGCGCAGGAAGGCGTGTGAGACTAGCCGACAGGAAAAACAACGTGAACATTCCAGATACCCAGACACACCCCACCACGATACGACACTAGCCTAATCCTATTCTTTTTCAAGTGTGCCTCGCTGATACTAGTGACGCGGTTTGTGGCTCCGTGGAGGCCACACTCTGTGCGTCAGCACCAGGGGTAGGCTACAAAGCCATTTCTGGAATCTGTACTCCATACCTTTCCCAGCTGCTCATAATCAGGCAATTGGCATATCGGGGAAAACTGCGAGAAATTTGGTATCAAAGCAGAAGGTTTGGAGACTCGGTTGATAGAGACTATTAATTGATTATGATTCCTGACGTCACCAAAAACTGCCTCATCCAACGAGACCCAAGTCGCCATTCGGCAGTGATCCCCAAACCAACATGCCAACCAATCGCCATACTTGTATCATACCTTCGTATCTGGTGATATCTCTCTAGCTACGACGGCATACGGCTCCCTCCGGATGCCCTTCGATTCTCGAAGGGTTTGTGGTAATGTCTTCCATCCCATGTAACGCTTAGTGTCACGCGGAATCTCATTCATCAAACGACCTTTTGCATCGGCGTACCATACTCTCCAGAGCACAGTTACGATCACAGTCAATGGCAGCGCGATTACCCACAAAAGCCAAAAATCCTTTGATACCGTGATGTGGTTTCCAGCATCGGCCTCAAGCTTCATAAACTGGGTACCGAATATTCCAGCGACTGTACCAAGCGGCATGAAAATCAGGGTTGTGACGGCTATGGTCTTCATGCTTTGACTCTCGCTTTGCATTACGCGACTGTCGCCTTGAGTGACGATATGAAATGATAGTTGAATGATGTTTGCCATACGGGCGTCTAGACTGGTGAGACGGCGTTGAGTAGACTGGAACAGTGTGTTTTGGTATTTCAGCGATTGTTTGGTGCAGAGTTGCAGTGGCGTAATTCCATCTCCAAATTTTGTTTTATGGTGGTCTCGTAAGCCCTCGAGGATAGCAAGAGCTGATTCGCAGTTTTCACGTAGATATATAGTATGTTTGGCAAGGCTATCGTTCCAAACAACGAGGTTAGTCTGTGTTGCACGCTTTCTTTTGTATTTTGATACTTACTTATGGAGTCCAGTAAAATGGGGTCCCTCTAGCTCTTTCGCGGCCTTTCCAGGCGTATTCGCTATTTCAAGAGTCCGCTGACGGCATGATATAAGTAACAATACAGGTTAAGAGGTACGGTTACGCTACGTACCGCTTCGATTTTACCAAATATGTCTGAGATTGCCCACCCAGTTTTGTCTAGGATTTTGTACATTTCACCAAGGACAGCCTCGAGCAAGACATAGGGATCTTGCAGCAGATCCGCACAGGTAGCCACCTCTTTCAGCGCTCGGAACCTGTCGCGAATTGTGACTGGCGCTCCGAAACAAAACATCTCTACTGTTGGCTGCAGTGACAGCGAGGATAGTGTGTTTTCGCTATTCGAAGTAAATGTGCGGCTGGGAAGTGGTGGTGAGCTTGCCGAGCTTGGTGGGTTTTGAATTCTTAGCATAAATCCTGGCTTCATCCATGAGAAATTTGCGTGACTTTGTCTTTGAGCTTCGAGGCGGTCTTCATCCAGGCAATACTTGACATCCTCGGGTCCTCGAACATGGGTGATTTGACCGTTTGAGATGGCAATGTCTTTGCATAAAAAGTGGAACCAAACGTATGTCGCATCGGCATCTGTCTGTGCAGAAAACGACTGAGACACACCCTGAAGTCCTTCTTCTATAAATGCGCTTGGAATCTTACATCTGGTAAACAGCTCGCACATTCCATCGACCGTAGCTGGCATCGGCACATCCTGAGGCGCAAAACTATTCCTGTCAGCCTAGGATCTTGGGAAACAAGGCCTGCGCCATGGTTCAAAGACGATAGTATACAAAGTTTGATGTCTCCTCGATGTTCCCACTATTCTGATTGCTTATATAATAAAAGCGACCAGGATAACAACGAGACCCCGTAACACCGTTCACAACTCAGATAGTAACGATGCCAACAAGCAAGGACTAAAACTACTATACCTACAGTACACGTATTGCCGCTTGGTTTTGAGACTCTAGCTCTGCAATCGACATCAAGCCAGCACTCTCCGACCCAGTTTGGTCATTCTGCGACCATTCGAAGATATGCAGAGGGAGTGAATAGTCGGGATTATCACATTCTTGCGCTTTCACTTTCGGCACCCGTAATTTGAAATTTTCGAGGGGCTGGCGATCTGAAGTCAAACTTCTGAATAATGCCATCGTTGTGTTGGACGAGAGTTTGAGCTGTAAGTGATGGACCGCCTTCGGGTTTTGGCACGGACAGGGTGTTTGATTTGAGAATTATAATTTTTTTGTTGTAGTCGTGAAGATTCAAGATCTGTTAGATTTTATTTCACTTTGAGCTGCACGCGACCTTCAGCTTGGTGTTCGCTGGGCGGAACCACAAGGTTTTCCTCCATCCTCCTCGTCACCCCCACATTATGCAGCTAATTGATAACCATCCCCGGCGAAGCGCCGTCAAGCGAACAATATTGGGGGCGGCTTTCAAGTACCAACCTAGGTAGTATGCCAAGTTGCTAGATCAGGAGATCAAACGCTTCAGCTGGATGGATCTTGTCAGAGGCCATACGTTGGCTGAAGCAAGGCGCTATCCGTCCAATCAACTGCGTGCGACCTAGGATTGTTTAGCACTGCATAGCACAAGGTGTGTTACTCAGGGCTGAGAAAGCCAATATTTTCAACCGAAGACCGATCGCAAAGAGCGGGACCAGTAGCCGCCATCAATGCGAGAATGCGAAAAGGAAGCAAATTCCACCCAATGACACTGCTCGACCAGGACAGCCCCAGAACATGCGGTAACTTGCTAGGTCTAGAATAATTTTAGTCATCGACTCTACAACGCGATTTTATGGTTGTGAATAGGCTCGCGATCAAGTTTTGTCTGAAAGTAGGCCAAAAGCACCTGAGCTTACCCAATATCATATAGTTGGATGCTGCTACCATGCTGCTGTAACTACGGAGTTTGGCTCTAGGCAATGCGTCTGCTCTTGGCGAAGTTTCAGGAGTATCATCGCTTCCGTGGGCGAAATCATGCGTGGCGCCCGTCATCCGCCAATCGAAAATGCTCAAAAGGTGTTCCTGCATGACGGTATCTAACGTGTCTGTGCGCGTAATGCCTATGTTCGCGTAATGCCTACCCCCCACCAAAGTCGCGATCTCAAAGATGAGGCTATAGAGCCACACACAATAGCTATTATTATAAGATTTTGTAGTGGAGTAGTAATTGGAGGCTCGCGAGTAATTTAGACTATCTAAATTTTGCTGGAAGGCTGACGTTGCGGCCAGAGCGAGTAGTTTTAAGTAGAGCTGCTGATGCAGCTGCTAGAGACTCTTCACTGCCGGCAGCGTCAACTACCTATTTGCTACACTTCTTCTCCCGAGTAGATAAAGCTAAAGCCTTTCTCTTCTACCTCTGGCTAGGTTGTATAGAGTTTTTAGTGTTGATAGCTGCGCGCCGGGCTGCGCGCTGAGCCGCCTCATCTACCCTCTCCTTCTCTCTTACTAACTTAGCTACCTCTCGTGCTACACGCCTCTCTTTAGCTAGCTTCTTCTTGCGTTGGCGAGCAGCCTATTGTAGCTCTCTTATCTGAGCTTTTTGAAGCTGCTTCTGCTCTTTCTCCTACTCCTCTACCTTCTCGCGATAGCGAGCCTCCCTTATCTTACGTAGCAACTAGAAGATAGCTCTACCGTAGTACTCTTAACGCTGCTAGAGGTTAAGAGGCTTACTCTTCTTCTTCTACCTCTCCTAAATACCTAGAGCCTATTGTAGTCCCTTATTCTTATACTATAGAAGCTTATTTTGAGCTTGAAGGTAGTAGAGCGAAGCCCTTAGCGTCTTAGCCTTAGTCTAGGCAGTATCCTTCACAGCACTCTAGATAAGGCGATCTATCTGCCTCTAGTTACTGTTAGAGAGGCGTAACAGCAATGCAGAGCTCTAGCTCTTGTTAGCTAACAAGTGAGTAAACTATTTAAGGATTGTATTAGCGTCCCTTAGCTAGATGCCTGTAGCTTTAAATAACTTAAGTATTGTTAGAGCTTTAAAAGATAATATCTAGGCTTGCTAGAAGAGTAGAAAGAAGTTGCCTTTACTAACTGTAACGAGGCCTTAGGCCTGCTAAAGGTAGTAAGTAAGTTTAGCTAAGTAGGTAGAGGTAAGAGGCCTAAACATTACTATGTCGAGTAGCTAGAGGGAGTAAGTTGAATAGGGAGGAAAGATAGCAAGTAAGATCCTATTTTTATTGTAAAAGTTAATAAAAGCTAGAGTAATATGTAAGCTATACCTATCTACAATAAGTAACTAATATAAGCGTTTAGCTTTGCCTGCAGTATAGTAGTTAAATACCTACTTAAGCTAGGCTAGACTTACGTTATTATTCGTCTACCTAGATAGAGATAAGCTAACAAAGACTTAATACTCTCTAGCTTTAATTATATCTACTTATACTAATCTTATAGCTCCTTAGGCAGCTTCGTAGATAAGTCTAGGTAGTAGAGATATCCTATCTATATAGATACACGCTAGGGTAGTTATCTACTTGCAAGAGCTATCCTAGAGAGCTGTACGAGCCTCCTTTCTCTCCTACATTGCTTAGCTAAAGATACGTTTGGACCTCCTAATAATACTAATTATAAAGCCTTTCTTATCTATATTATATATATACTGCGGCTCTATTTTATATTCCTCTATCTTCTAATATAATAAGTTAAAATATAGCTTATACTTTGTATAAGAATTAGCTTGGTGCCGTGTGCAGTTAATGCTAGTGGTCCATTTAGATATAACTGAGTCCTGGTTTCGATGGAGGAAGCGAGTTACCTAGCTCTCGCTGACTGTCTCGTGAGCTATCTGTGACGCTGAGTTTCTTATCATCTCTCTTGTAGGTGGAAGGCCTCTCTCGGTAAGCTTTTTGATATACTGTACAAGCTCATCCTCTTGTTGTAGGCTGAGCTTTCTCTGGTTGAGTTTTTTGGTCTGATATGAGCTTGTCAGGCCTTGGTGTCTTCGGCGTAGCGTAGATTGCTCAATATTATGTTTGGCAGCAATTTTTTTATACGAGAAGCCTTCTTCTGGTCCTTGCGACTCGATTTCTTCAATCGCAGCTTGAATCGGGTCCATATTGGTGGAGTTATTGCGTGTTGTAAAAACTCAAGTTTGGTGGGGGGTAGGCATTACGCGAACATAGGCATTACGCGCACAGACACGTTACCACATCGGCTCACATGCAACCCCAACTATGAGTAACAGCCAACAGCCGGGGTAGGCGAACATGCGGCCCATCGCGTAATTCTAATATTAGCGCACTCTAGAACCTGGATGGCACAGTTCGTGTGACCCATTCTCGCTGTATTGATTGAAATTCTCTTGGAACATGTACGGATGCTCGCTTAACGTACATACCCCCCTTGCAAGCGGTGCAGATGAATATCAGCATGGCCAAGACCCCAGCCGAAAGCAAATAAGATTATTGTCCTCCCATACGCCACCAATGAGCCTAACCCTAGGATAGCAGCACCTATGTATGAAGTAAAAACCCAAGATTTACACGGCAACTCAGCCCCAGCCGCTGCCTTTGCCAAGGGCTGAGACCACTGTAAATAGCTTGTCCCACCATCGCTATCAAGCTTTGGGCGTAATAAGATTACATCTCCCAACTTCTTGCTACATGTAGTCATCAACTCCAGCCCACAATCTCCCCAATCTTTAGCTGGCTACTGCACGGAATTATATGGTATAGAAGCACCGAGCCCAAGTAACAACAAAATCTGAATTTATATAGGCCCACGCTTCTCACCTTGCTGGCAGACACGGTGGTGGATATATTCCCGGTGCTGGTACCTTTGTTCCTACACAAATTTATCCTCAGCAGCATCATCAGGTTTGTTTTTCATTCCTTACAAAAGTCTACTCAAGGTTAACTGAGCGTTAGGGTCGGCCGCTCCATTGCGGTGGAGGAAATTTTGATCCCAATTCTCCTTTCACAAATCCATCTGTATTCACTCAGCCAACTTCGGTTACGCCGCCAGTTTTCAAACCCCAAGGCGCATTCTCTTCTCAAGTGAGCTTTTAGATTCACGAGTGGGATAACCGAAAATCTAATACGTTCTATCAGGGGACAGCATCGTCGCACTACACCCAACAACATCTTCAGCAATATCCCCAAGCACAACATCAATCCCAGTCACAGTATACTAATCGACCGGGGTTTATCTCACAATTGTGTGCCTGCTTTCGATAAAGTGTACACCAGTAATCAATATGGCACCACACGATGCCCAATCATCAGTCTACGAGATCGGCCCCCATGGCGCTGTAACATATAATGCCCCTGAGAAGGATCAACAAGCCCCAGGCACATCAGTTATTCCAGTATGTTTCAATATCTACCTTGCCATCTCCGCTATGCTAACCTTTTTATTAGCGAACTGGACCAATGTACGTAACTAGTGACCCTCATATCCTTTTTGCCATACACGAGTTCACACTGCTTGCATCGTCTTTCTAAGGCTATATTTTTCCCAAATTATGTATATAAATTCACTTACCAAGCTGGTAGGCGCCTGAAGGGTTATGGACACATTCTTGATCCTTGGACAACGGTAAAATTGCAATTCCCCAACTTCTACCGCAAACCTGGCCTTGGCTATCAAAAGCTTGGAAAGTATCGCCACCGAGATATATTTGACCGCGAATGGACAGGCGATTATGACGACCGTTATATCTCCGCCTGGGATGGCCGGGTATCGAAACTTGTCGTCCAAACAGTGGATGACATTTACGATGATAACACAACCTCAACCTACAGGCGTACATTCATTCGGAACGTGGCCCCTTTGTATATGAGGTTGGCAAATTGGCCTTTCAACCATATTGACTACAGTAAGACGGGGAAACCAACAAGCGAGGGTATGTATAAAAACACCCTCGACTACCACATCTAATATACAGCAGATTATCCGATGCTATGTCTCAAGTGGTTTATCACGTCTTGCGTCATTGCGCTGGTGGTAAGTTCATATCGTCACTTTTCCAAGTAATTTGTTGACAGTTTTCAAGATTTCTAGCCCGACGGGCGCTGCGAAGGGCCAGTGTAGAAACAATGGTGGTTATGATGACGTTCCATACAAATACTTTGGGTATCCTAAAGTAGCAAGAAACGTGCTTGAAATGGACAGAACCCGTGGTTATGCTTTGGGTCAAACCAACCCAGTGGCTGAGCGAGTGTTGAGACCACGATACCTATGCTTCTTGCGAGAGCTTGGAGAACCTGCCATGATCATGAATGTCGAAGATTGGTATGTATAAGTATTTCACTATGACTATGATATGCTAATCAGGTTGATTAGGATTACTGAGTACAAATCTGAACGGAATCTTAGCTACATTTTCATTGCTTACACAGCTGAGCAATTTCAAAGTGGCGAGGATCTTAAAGCCCTGCACCAGATAGCTGACGCTGCAGCTCGCAATGCGGGGGTCATGGCTTATTGGGTAGGATGCTCTTGTATGCCCGATGCTGCGTCCTTGCAAGATGATGTTTATCGGATCTGCGACGTCATCAGAGGGGCTCAATCACTTGTCATTGCGGTGAGCCGTCCGCCAAACGACCTACATGGTATCACTACAACCGATCTCAGTATGTATAGGAAGATTTCACACACACCATTCGATGCTGATCAAATTCCTCAAAGTGCTACAGCAGTGGGGCCAACGTATCTGGACCTTTCCTGAAATATTGCTGGCGCCTGCTGGCAAAGAGATAATGGTTTACACTCGTGGAGGTGACCTCATGCAACCTATAAAAGTTCCAAAAAACCAGTTCGCCGCTAAGGTCTGGAAGAATGATGCGCATACTGCCCGTCAAGTTTGTCACCTGTTTTCTGATACTAAGCCATGTTAGCTAATAATCATAGCTTGTCGACCATTACGACGGTAATCTTATTCTAAATCAACTCGAGCTTGTCACTCTTGCTTTAGAGTGTCTGCATAAGAGGCAAACCATTCAATATCTCCCGGGAGACCATAGCTATGCTTTGATGGGCCTACTTCGGGTAAGTGGAGTCCGCTTAGATGAATTACCCAAACGCTTGAGACATTGCCATGCACCTCAAGTTTGTCTAGACTATTTTTAGCTAGCTTCGAGAGGGCTATGTACTGGCCAGGTCATGATCACCTTTGCAGCTTCTTGTGTATTAACTTGGAGATATTTTATTGACATAATATTTCCAGGTCCGACCCCAGATTGACCCCACTGATTCTGCTTTCCAAGCATTCGCGCGGTGAGTGTTTGCGTTATCTAATTTCTTGGTCATGGCTAATGCTTTTGCGTAGCCTTTCTCTAGCAAACGGCAGTGACCAGCTCCTAGAACGGTTAATCTGCGTCTTGCCAAAAGACCCCAATCAGCCTTGGCACTCTATGGATGATGCATACAATGCCAAGTTGTGGGATATTCTTCCTCAAGATGTAGGAATTGCTGGCGTGGGAGAGGACGACACCATTATTTTAGACGGATGCCGCGCAGCAAACGTGAGATGGAAGTCATTTGCGCCCGTTGCATACATCAGACGCAGGTCATGGAAGCGTTGGCTTGCAGAAAAGATGCTTCGACTCGGTGGCGTGGTCTTCCTCTTTGCCATTGTCTTCCTTCTGTTCGACGTCACCTTTATTTTCGGTGTCTTATTGCTTATATACAGCATGATGCTTATGGGACTATCACCATGGCTACTCCGTATGCTGTTTTCAGGCAAGTTCTGGGGTCAACAGTGTTGGTTCTTTGGCTTTGAGGGATATATGGACATAGACACCATTGAGACCCAAATCTTTGGTGGAAGAATGGGAAGGATGAAGTGGACTGCTGCAGCTTCACCATTATCCAGGCACCATCGAAATGAGAATGGAGAGTGTATACCCGATGATCCCACCTCAGACCCGGCTGTCGCAGCCCTGGTGCAAAAGGCCAAGAGCGCCGGACCTGGCGATCAACGTATCTTCACGCTTGTCGATACTGGTTAGAATTCCACCTCAATTCGAAACATACTAAGATAGTTAACTCTATATAGGAAGCATGACCGCCACGCTCTTCCTTGCCGAACGCCCCCCAGTCTGCTTCCTAATGGCAGGTTCAGAGGGTGGTATGAAACGCATTATCGGATGCTCGTATGACTGGTCAACTGCCACATTTTATAGAGAAACGGTATTGCGTGTAGAGACAAAATTCGAGGACTGTATGTCTCGCATCAGCCGTGTGAAGATTGGTTTCAAGAGGAGACAACACCCTTTCGGACTTACAGCTCAGGTTGGTGAGGCCGAGGGACAACAGTTAAACTAATTGTCTATTTTCCCGTGTCATTAAGTAGATTTCAGATGCATAATCCCTTTCTTTGAATGCTACTCAATTTTACCTTCTTGTACTGCTATTAGGAATTCTAAGTGAGGGAACGCAGAGGCGACCAATGTTGATAAGAACTGAATTCAATCTTCGAGAAAGCTAAAGCAACGAAATCCCGAACAAATTGGGATCAAGTGGCAGTAGATTTTATGGTCATGCAGGTTGAAAAATGTTGCTATATAGGTCGCGTAGTGCCTGGTGAAACAATGGTGGCATGAAGCTGACCCCTCCTCTTGGTATAGAAAGAAAATGTATGTCAAATACTAGCCTTAAACAGTCTCTAAATAGAAATATTATTTTTAGACATACCAATAGTTTACGCCAGAATTGTATGGGATGCAACGCACCATACCAGATACCATGTCTTATTCGCTCCCTGCAGCTTATTGTGGTCGATTGATTTCCTGGTCCCTTTTTTCACATGTTTTTGGTATTGTTATAACTACGTTGATTTAATTACATTGTAAATTTTGAGAGCATGTTCCATATGGTTTCGGTAGATGGTGCAAACAAATATGATGCTCACACATCTGAAAACAAAATCTCTACTCTGATCCCATCATGTGAAAGTACTTAACTGGGAAGGTATGTCACGTATGGTGCTGAATTATTTTGTCATTGGCATATCATTCCGCATCTGCTTGTTCTGGTGAGAGATGCTGGTTCATTGCGCCCAGCAACTGTGTAACTTTAGGGGCCACTGAGGCTGTAGTGATTCTTACTGGGTGGTTGCTTATCTATTCAGATTCGGATGCACTCCAACTACTTTAGAGGTACGATGTATATACTTGGTGTGAATGGTAGTGCACGAGGCTCTGTCAAGGGAACACAAAGGTCCACTTTTCTAATCTGTATCTGTCGTAGCGTTCAGGGGTTGAGTCTTAGTTCCCGAGCGCGCCGCGACAATTGACAACCCAAGAATCCTCACTGTGAGTCTTTATGCGCAATGCGACCATCCAAGCGTGTTAAGATCTCCCGTCAGTCTGAGGCCGGGATCCCAAACGAGCAGGAGGATTCACGCAATCCAAAGCATGAACCCAAATTACCACAGCACAAAGGTTACACCTTCGGCAAGTCAACAGAAGAGAGCGGAGAAAACAACCCTTTATCAATCAAAGGCGAACTACAAGAGGCATGTACTACCAAGTTTGAGTCATCTTCATCCGGCCCGGACACGGAGCCGGTTAAAGCTGAGGAACTGGGTACACCACAACACGGCTATTGTCTAAGCAGCAATAACTCAATTGACACAATCCTTCCAACATTCTCGACAGAATATCTAGTTGGTTGGATTTGGGAGCATGGAGCTCCAGTCATGAAGCCCCATGCAAGGTACCGGCAAGGCCTGTTCTGGTTGTGTCGTCACTGCCCCAACGCACCGCCCCAGGTGTCGCTTCTCAAAGATTCCACTCCCCTGGAACAAATATTTGCAGGGATCCACGACGGCATTAGCAGATGCGAATATTTCTGGTCGATCGACTCGGGGTTTAGCGGCGCGTTTGTCGAGCACCATCTATTGAACAAGCACAATATCTGCGCTTCGCCAGATGCAGTTAGACCAGGGCCATTTGAACTGCTTAATTTGGATCCCAAAAACCATACTCATTGTCGCTTGGTGCAGAGACTTGGTTCAGATATCATGGCCGTGGAACGCGCCTGTAAGAGTGGTGTCTCCAGATGGAAGGAGGAGAAACAGGAATGGTATGATGGGAGGTCTTCGAAGAAAATCCATCAGACGCTTTGTAAGATAGCTCATACTACCATCTCTTACAAATAAATCTCACCGAAGCCTCCTTTTGTTCGAGACAAATAGTACACCATCACTTTGTAGATCGCTTCTCATACCTACAACAGGTATTCACATATCCAGCTACACGGCCCGCAAGTATTGGTGATGACCAATACTCCGTCGTGGTAGATCCCTTGATATATCATCTCTTTGTTCCAATGAACATATTGATGCTAGACTAAGAGAAAGAGGCCCGAGGCCCAAGGCCTCCAAAACTTAAAAGAGCCGCTTGAAGTGTCTGTTTTACTTTTTCGCCACCTCAGGGTTGATGGCATTCTAGTAATCCTGAAAGCTCAATCGCAATTCTGCAAGTTCAAGATCTGCTATTTGCAAAGGTAACTAAATCTACATTGTTAAGTAATGATGTCAGTTCATCACAACGGGACGCTGCTACTCTAATTCATATTTCAGAGTTTTTTTGCTTCATATATCGTACTTACATTTCTTCTTCAAATATATATAATCTCAGTCTAAAGATCGAAAATTAGTAGTATCGAAGTATCGGACAAACTCATGTACTCGATGTTATCAAGAAGATTACTGGCACGGTTTACAAGATAGCTAAATCTCCCATGTGGTAGCAAAACATTAAGAATGAGTATTCTGCGCGTAGGGAAAGGAGAAGCATAACTGTAACCTATCAGAGAGGACAGGAAGTCCCCGAGCTTTCAAAATCAATAACCTACGTCACTACATAATAGGAAAAATTAATATCCTCCCAGCCTACGGTAAATCAGCGGGGGCTTGGAGCCTTTCCCAAGTATGCCCCAGATGTACACCTAGTTGAGGAATTTTACATGAACATTCGTTCCATGATACTACCTTGACGGGGAAATGATACAAGGCAAAATTACCGTATAGCGTGAGTATGATTTTGGTAAAGACTGACAAGAACAGCAATGCATATAAAAATAATGAAATCCCGATGTATCCTGTAGTTTAGGATTCTGCAAAAGACTTTTCCTCCGACTCATAACTCTCCTGAGAATCACGCTACAGCATAAAGACAATATAGTCCATGGCAAGGCGTCCATACATATTTCCTAAATATTCTTGCCCAGTGACAGCCCAACACTGATACCCGTTGTTATTCCAATGAACAAGAATTGATCTTGATTATGATCATGCTTGTTTAAATGATGCATGGCCGTTGTTGCAGCGGTGAACACAACGGGGGCGACGACTGTGCGATTCAGCCGGGAAACTCCGCTTTCCGCATACGCCAATTCCAGGCCTAGATAGTTGTGTTGGACGTAAGTACCTGTAGTCCAAGACCCAAGGCAGATCCAGTAATGCCCGACGTCAAAGGCTGCTACGGCTGCAACCGTCAAAGATGTCGCATATCCGAAGGATGCCCAGCCAGGTGAGAAGTCATCTTGCATCGTATAGAAATCTGACCTGTTGGAGATCGAGATTTAATATGTCGATTCAAGGTTCCCGGGGGGGCAGGTGGGGGGTGGGGGGGGCGCTGTTTCCACCATTGTGTGATCCATTACCACAACATACAGTCTTGTTTGCATTCCCCATTGATTTAGATATCGCGTGGTACCACATTGAGCCGTTTTAGGAACTCGCAAGACTTCTTGTAATATTGTCGCAATCGCAATTGACCAGGAAGACCGATGTTTTGCAAGTTGTGGAATGAAACTGGGGTTTGAAGCAGTGATAAAAAAATGTTCAGATATCAGTATAGTCAATTGATTCGGATTCTTTCTTCATAAGGTTTGAACAGGATAGTTGTCAAGTTGTCGTATATTTCTTGGATATTGGGAGACGGCGATGTGGCCATCTGCGAGTCGAGGAGCGGTTGGGAGGATCTTAGATTAGGAGCAATCTAAAACTTTTGG
This sequence comes from Ophiosphaerella herpotricha, assembly GCA_028458525.1. Classification (NCBI taxonomy): domain Eukaryota; kingdom Fungi; phylum Ascomycota; class Dothideomycetes; order Pleosporales; family Phaeosphaeriaceae; genus Ophiosphaerella; species Ophiosphaerella herpotricha. Next base: position 428,838 of record JALNQK010000009.1, read on the forward strand.
TTATAACATTTCATAACATATTATCTGTTGTATACTTCTAGCGTTGGTTATATGAGAGTGAACTTTACTTTTTTTTTCCCGGCCACCGAGAGGAGTATTTACGGATCTGTTTTAAAGAGATTGGATCCATTCAAGGCAATGAACGTATCCTCTTCTTTGTAACAAGCACAGGTGCCACAAAGACTAGCTCCGCTGCTATAAAGTCTTGTGAGCGGTATGAATATGGTTGGACGGTAGTCATGGAAGTCTGATGTTTGGTGTTCGTTATCAGGGTCGATTGAGCCGCATTTATGTAACTTTCAATTCAGCAATGCTTGAAGGCCAGTTATGGTTGAAATAGAACCTCTTAAAAGGGGGTAGCAGATACTGATGTGCTTCAGAAGCAAATTGTCACAGATTGATTGACGCTTGAAAGCATATCATGGTAGCATTTGCGTTCACCTACTCTTTTTGCCCTGGTATCGGAAGTTCTGCTTCTCTCTCCTCTCTACCCATCGTGCCCAGCCAGAATCAACCAAGTCCTCTTGCACCACGAGATCTCTCACACGAAGCATTCTTGCAATCCATGTCTCTAACAACCATTCAATCCATCCGACCCTCCTCAAGAACGTAGTGAAGCCAAACCAGAAGAAAGCGAAGACTGCACCAGCCACAATGCCTACCATGACCTGCTTAGGGGTGTGATAGCTGAGATATATGCGGCTTACAGCTACTGCTCCTGCACAAGCCAAGGCAAGAAGCGATAGGAGGAAGCGGCCGCCAAAGGTAAATGGAGTGTGGGTCTCGGTGGGATGTGGGACGTGCCGGAACAGGAGGAACAAGGTCAAAGTTACGGAGAAGAAGGACACGAACTGAGCATGCGACGATGGCATGCCATATCCTTTCCCATGCATTTCTACGATGTGTGAGTATATTCTTTCAGATACAGCACAGCGTAGATGCCGGACTTCGCGGCCGCTCTTCTTTGATGTAGCGCTTTAGAACCCAATTGAGAGCTTCACATGCCATTTGCCCCGCAAACATCAACGCAATCTCAATCTCGCGGTTGCTCCATATCAGGGTCGCATAGACGACGCATAGCCCTTGAGGTACGAGGGCCAGCCAGGCACAAAGGAACGAAATGCGATCTGCTGGGTTCTATGGTCGTTAGCACTGCTGGTGAAGCGTCTCGCAGCATACACACATAATGGACATGAGTCAATGACAGTGAAGCAAGCGGAGGTTCCTCCATGGTGGTCTATTGTGAAAGTTGAGAAAGCGACGTCTCAGTCTAGGATGCGTGATGACGACGATCCTCGGCTCCGGTCTGTCGCTTGGCGTGGATGCGCGACTCCACGGCCTGCGCGCCCATGGCTCATGATTGCTGGAGAACCTCGCCAGGCGCCGGGCTAGATGCCTAAGAGTAGTAGGGGAATGAATTGCGGAGCTTTATTCACTATGGGCCGCTTCAAAGGCTGACCTGCCTTCCTCCGCCATCCATAGTCGCCACGCCCTTTTTCTCACCTTTGCCCCCATCCACATCTGGCTATCTCCGCCCTCTCTCCGACGCTGCGTATATTGTTATAGTCATAGCCGCCACCCGGGGTGATATTTAAATTCACCACCCAGTATAAGGCCCTGAAGACAGACGACATGGAGGACGCTGACGCTGACGACGAACGCGCCGAAGAGCTCGACACACTTCAGAGCATCTACCCTGAGTTGGCCATCGACGCCACTAATTCATACTTTGCGGTTTTGGATATCCTAGTAGCACCATCGAAACCTATTCCTGTCACTTTCCAGCCACATCAAGAAATACAACGGCTACAATACCTGCCTTCTCTTCATGTCGAAATCCTCCTGCCGGCCACATACCCCGCCGAAAGCCCACCGTCGGTACGATTATCAACTACACCGCCGTGGCTACCCTCAGCGGTTTCACGGAAACTCACAGAGGAGGCGAAGTCACTATGGGAAGAGTATGGAGGGGGTACAATTCTGTTCTCGTACATCAGCTCCCTCCAGGAACAAGCACAGGTTGCGTTCGGCCTAGAGGAGCTCATATTGCCACTGGATATGAGAGACGATCTTGTGGATCACAGCAAGAAATTGAAGCGAAAGTTGTTTGATAAGGAGACTTTTGATTGTGAAGTATGTCTGGAACCTAAAAAAGGTTCAACGTGCTACCAAATGGAGCGCTGCAGCCATGTGTTCTGCATAGCCTGTCTCCAGAATTACTACAACAATTGCATTAAGGAAGGGGATGTAAACAATGTGAAGTGTATGTCGACAGAATGCGGCAAGTCTGGTGGTAGCAGGCGGAAGAAAGATCGATTGTTGTCGCCTAAGGAGTTACTGCAGATTCCACTGGCACAGGAGACAGCTGAGCGATACGCGAAGATTAAGAGAAAGAAGAAAATTGAGTCGGACCCGGCGGTTATATTCTGTCCACGATCATGGTGTCAAGGCGCCATGCGAACTAAAAAATATCCCAAAATTATCAATATCGCCGAAATGGATGAGTCTGATTCAGAAGCCGAAGCAGAGGTGACAACGAAAGAAACGGCAACGGACCCAGAAGCGGGGCCACAAAAGCGGGCAATCGGCATCAAGGGCATGGACCGGCTAGCGGTTTGCGAAGACTGCGAGCTTGCGTTCTGTGTTGTTTGCCTCGCGTCATGGCATGGCGATTTCGTGCGCTGTGAGCCACGAGATAAAACTCAACTCACAGAGGAAGACCAGGCCTCGCTGAATTTCATACTCAAGAGCACTTCGCCATGTCCCTATTGCGCAGTCCCTTGTCAAAAATCGTATGGCTGTAACCGTAAGTTCGTAGACGCTGAAAAACCAACACGGCAACCGCTAAAATATGGCACTAGATATGACTTGTGCGCAATGCGAAACGCACTTCTGCTACCTTTGTGGCGCTTGGTTGAACCCCGCCCACCCCTATGCCCATTTCAACGACCCAAAACAAAAGACATGTTTCCAACGTCTCATGGACGGTGCAGAAGGCGAAGAGGGAAATGTTCAATTTGGCGGACGGCGCGGGGCTGAGCAAGCAGCTGAATTCTGGGAACAAGAGGCATTGCAGATACAAATGCAACTCAATGAAGATACGATTTAAGAAGAAAAATGTCTTCGAGCTAAGCATTTCCACTCGGAACTGAAGAACACTAGGAGACATCGAAAACGATAGTATAGTTACAATAAAAGAAAAGGAGATCGCTCCGCTACAGCAAGCATCAAATAACAAAGGAAAAACGTCCCTGCGTCCCCGACCCACTCCTAACCCACATAGGTCTATAACACTCGCCTTTAATGCGTCTTCTTCTTCTTCGGCATACCCACTTGGTCGATAACCACGCAAATGAACAAGACCAAACATATTGTTGGAATCATCCAAGAGCTGCCTAGATACGCATTCAAGTTGCGGTTGCTGAAGTGTACCAATGCTACAAGGCACAAGCCAATACCTAGGGAGCCGGTGATGGCAAGTCTGATGGTAGGCCCTATGCGACGGTGATGTACGGGAAGAGCGAGGTAACCGAGGACGGATGTGAGGATTAACGCGAGACCACCCTGTGATTTCGTTAGAATAAGTCATGATATGTTAGCAGATCTGGGTAGACTTACAGCAATGAATGTATATAGGAAGATCAGATCGAAAATCTGGAAATACTGGAGCTGCGTCGCAGAAAGATCGGGTGGTCCCGTGCCTCCAACTTTCTTCTGCCTGTACTTCGAGACTGTCACACCGAATGTATCAAATAGGGTCTTATAAGTTGCAGATGTCATTGACATGATCGAGTTGTATAACTGGTCATTCGCAGTTTGGTTGCCTCCATCGGACGCATCGGAGAAATTGAATCCCTCGACCATATCCACATACGCCTTCTGGATAGTCTTTATTTCTTTGCTCGCATCAACGCCTTTGGGGAGGAAAGAGAAGACGGTGTTGTAGCATGTTGCGTTCATGTAGTCTGCAAATGCCTTGCCCCGTGTATAGCTATTGTTTACGCGATTGGTGAGGTCTGCAAGCAATGTCCCGTTACGAGGCGTGGTACCACTGTAAGCATAGGCGAGAGCCGGATCCCAGGATCTAGAGAGTTCCTGTATTGACTCGACGGCCTGGCGCCAAATGATGAGGAGGGATACTCCCTGAAGGACGAGCACTAAGACAACGTGGAGTGGGAAGTGTAGGAAGGACCAGAGCTGCTGTCTGATAGAGCCAAAATGTTCTTCATGCATGCGATCAAAGTAGAGCATGTAAAGCAAGTAGATGATGAGAACGGCTGTGGGTAGGTTAGCATATTGAATCTACCAATAGTAATTGAAATGTATCCCACCTGTGACGATCTGGCCCACGACAGCGGAAGTCCAGAGATAATCGTTCTTTACGATCTTGGAGATGGACTTGCAAATAACGATGATGCCTTCACCGAGGATAATGAGGGTTAGGAGGCTCATGCGCTGTACCATGTGTGTTCCTTTGAATGAGATAATGCGCCAAACGCATGATACCACGACAGTGAGAATAGTCTCGCTAATAGCAATAACATACCACGCGATATATACATTGCTCTTGCGCTCAAGAGCCACGCCGTTTGCACCAATAATCGTTCTCGGGAATTTGGTAGTCAACGCGCCGTAGAGTATGGCGGCAAGCAGTGTCATTCCCATGACCAAAGACAATGGAAGGATGGTCTTTTTATACTTCTTGGTGTACATGAGCGTAACGCCGTACTGACAAAACAATGTCAAACGAGATACCATCAATGCAAAGCCAAATGCTCTGAAGATTTTGTAGTCCTTGATTTCTTGACCCGGTTTCCACTGTGGGCCAATGACGGCGAACCCTACCATGATTCCGAAATGGATTGCTTTGGCCGTACGCTCAAAGACAGAGTCGGCACTGAAGCGCACGTCGTAGAGGGAAACTTGGTACCAGGTTAACCAGAGGAGGGCAAAAAATCCAACATAAGCGGATAAAGACTTATGATCATTGATCTCGAGATTGGACGTGAAGGTAGTCAAGTTGGCAACGAAGAACAAGTCGTAGAACAGCTCAGCTGTTGTGGCTTCGGCATGGCGATGGAAAGTGGGGTTATCGTGTACTGAGTAGTCCATATTTTCAAACTGGGGATTCGCGTTCTTCGGGTCTGATGAGACGGAGGCATTATTATGAGGCTTCTGCTGGTGCTCGACATCGGAAAAGGGAGCAGAGCCATATGAGGGTGCAACGGGCTCGTGGAGGGGGGAAGCAAAGAAGGAGAGTGAGGTTTTCTCCTCATGATGGTGGCTGCCGTCGTGTCCCATGGTGAGCGTTGTTCTGCACCTGCTATGGATACCCTTCGGTATGGGTTCGACAAGACTTTGGACCCAGATTCGAGAACGCACGAAGAAACAACAAAGAAACTAGGGGACAAAACTGCCGGACGAAGAGGTTGATGCCAGTCAGATCATATACCCAACTCCCTCGCCGTACAGTTTCTGTTTAGGGCACCGGGCACCGGGGCTATTTCAGATATTTGGCCGCCACGGCGCCACGGCGCCACGTCCAGCCACTGCATACGCTGTAACGAAACAGCACCCCAACGGCAAGGTTCAGACTTGTTGCTAATCAATAAGCGCCGACGCGGCCAGTATGCGGAACGGGTAGCAGAGCGCACCTTGCTCTCCCCAGTGGCTGAGCTGTTTGCAGATTGTAGTCGATTAAAAAGGTATAGTGCGCGACTTTGAATACCCTGGTAAAAGGCGCAGGGTTGGCCTTGAACACCTCCGGGTTTTGGGTAAACATGCTACAGGTTTTGAACTGAAGATTCTATCCGTGTCTACTCTAGGTACTCACGGCTTTGTCGCTCAGGTTTCCATGCCTAAGTAGTCGACAAAAAGCATATTGACCTGCAGGTTTGGCCAAATGCAATCACAGACAAGTCACCATGCATAATCAAGTGGGTGACTCAAGATGACAATAAGCCACCGCTAAGCTTCGTGTCGAGCATTCTGACGCCTGAAACAGAAAGCTTGTGCTGCATTTGACGCGTACCATTCGTCGGCCTGTCTCACCAAGCACCCTGGCTGAGGCCTCTCGGCTTCATGGCAAATTTGGGGCTCAAAGTTTAATTATTGGGACCGGAAGTTGAATATCCAATAGCCAGGGCACAACGGTGTGGCTCAGCTGCAGTTGAGGATGTGCAGTAAAGTAGGTTGGGTCTCAGAGTAGGAATATGGGACGGTTGCGCAAGGATTGAGCCGCTCCCGCCGCGGCATTAGTGGCTCGAAGCTGCAAGACTCACACACAGCAGACATTCTCGGCCAGTTGACTTGTCAGACGATAGCAAAGGACTTGGACTCTGGTGCTTTGGTAGATGAAACGAGGACCGTTTGGCATGCTCGGATGAACGTGTGGTTTTCTGGCGGGCAGGATGATGATGAGACTACAATGCATCGGGTGGTCAGAAGAGACCGTCTAGTCTCGACTCTAGACACGTCAGAAAGCTGCTCTGATGCGCTTACGGTCGTCTTCTGCTGATGGTCAGACACTGTGTGCATGCCCCCTTTCAAACAAAGGGCTTTCCGCGCCTATCTGGATTCGGTTAGAACCAAACCTGGTAATCGCAGCCGGCTGCATCTCACAAATCCCTCAATGTCCTGTGGCTGTGTTGTTCACTCGGCGCTATTCTGCCTCAACTCGTTCGTTCTGAGCGTTTGTCAGGTCGAGATACCTATCCGACGTGAGTAATTATCCAATGGTTGCCTACCGCCTGCGTCGCTGGGCTAGACCGATGCTCAAACAAATTTAACTTCTGCCGTTATTCTGCATCATCACCGTTGAATTGGTGTCGCTCCAAACGCAGCTTTCAGATTCGATATTCACTACTTGCACGGTTTGCCAAAGAGCTATCATCGTCATGGAATAGGGGTTGCTTTCCCAAGCCACGCTGATCCTGCGCCACGCCAGCAGAGGACCGAGCGGGCGTTGCCTTCACCAATAACTGGGAAGAAACCCTGTTCCTCTGACTTGTTTTTTGCACTAATAGCGCCTGGGCTTTCTCTCCATATCTCGATGCCGTCATAAGCTCCAGAGGCGCGCGCAAGCTGGGCAACACGCAAAGCTTGTGCCAGATCCGCGACTTCTAGTAGTACTATCTTTGCTTCCACATCTTGCGCAATGCAAAGCAGACGCGGATAGAATCCATCACCCTGCTCAATGTCATCGTAATTGGTATTCTGTCGAGGCACGAGTGCCAACTTGGGTTCATAGCCTCGGACTGATCGAGCCGTTGTCGTCCAATAGCCTGATGGCGATATGTATGGTGGATTAGATATTAGAATATCCCACATCAGCGGTTGTTGGTGGGCATGGAGTACAGTCTCAAGTAGCAGCGATTCCTCGACCTGTTCTGTGGAAGGATCAAGGAGAACATCGGCCTTGAGAAACTCGGCATGGGCCCTGTCGTTGTGCGAGCTGGTTTTGCCCGCCCTTTTCATGTTGTGAGTAGCTAGCCGAAGGGCTTTGTCCGAGACATCAACACCCAAGCTGCGTAGGTTGACCTGTTCATGCACGGCGTACAGTTCATGCTGGAAGAGGAGAGGAATGCAGCCGCTGCCCGTACACAGATCCAAGAGGCGTAGTTGGGGAGGGAGCGCTTGCGCGTTGCGTAGCAGATGCACGAGATGTGATACCGAAGCCGCTGTGTCTTGCCTGGGTGCGTGGTTAGCATTTGTTCTTCTGTTAGACCACGACATGGCATCTACCTCGGAATCAGCACACCCGGCCTGCACCTGAGCTCCAGATGGCCAAAATACTCGGTCCCCAGTATGTACTGTAGCGGCTTCCCCGCCGCTCTTTGCTTGACCAGTTGTCTCAGTAATGCGCCCTTGGCCAATACATGGCTGCGCGCTACACGCCCCTCTGCCACTTTCTCGGCATGTTCACGCAGCCATCGTAGCTCGTTGTGTGCTGTGTCGAGGTCGCGACAAGGGCCAAGGAGGGCTGGCAGCAGACTGTCTATGGCATGCGCTCTGCGGAGGAGCAAAGGTGAAATACGCGGCATATCATTCGCACGAGCTGCATACTTTTTGCATTTGACGTTGTTCGCAGACAAGCTTTCTTCCCCGCCCCAGGCTGCGGCCCACATCTTGCCCCAATGCAGTAGACTACTAGCTATGTACCCCATGTTCTATTCCAGCCTAATATACCCGTTACAAATGGATTTCCTTCCTTCTATCGGCTCTATCCAGCCGACGCGCTTCCCCACTACCACAACCTTGACATGACGGGCAATACATCAAGTTCGTCTCCGCGTTGGTAGAGAAAATAGAGAACATGTTTATAATCGGCCCGGATGTCTGCAATCCCCAGACTACACTTCTAAATTTCTGAACATCTTCATCTATCAATTTGGCGGTACTGTTCTGATCAGCAATGTATGGACTCACCATCCTCCTGACCACCCTGCTTTCCCCACATTCAACTTGGATAATTCGCCAAGGGTAATTCCGCTATTGGCTGCTCCGAGCATGTTGAGCTTGTGGGGTCATACATGAATACCCCTTGGCATCCTGTTCGGCAGATGGGTAAATCCTAAGGAGATCATCCCCCAAAGGCAAAGATCTCCGCTCAAGGTATAACTAACGGTCGGACCGAAAAATGCTGCCATCAGTATCATTTACATTTATTTCAACCACATCATGACTGATGTAAACAAAGGAGACTCGTGGCGCAGCCATTGGCGACTCTTTCTAGCGTGTGGAGTCGTCATCCTCAGTCCATTTCAGTATGGTTTTGATTTTGGCACGATTGGAGGATTTCAGGCCATGAAAGGGTTCGTTCAGGTAGTAACCACTTTGTGTATCTGCCTATGAAATCGTAGCAATGCTCACATCTCGTAAGGTTTTTGGACACCAATCAGCCAAATCTCCCACAGGATGGAACATTACGCCTGAGAGACAGAAACTCATATCGTCTCTGATGATTTTGGGCGCTTTTATTAGCTCTGCTACGGCTGGTGTCCCATCCGCTCGTTTTGGACGACGTATATGCCTGGCTTTTGCATGCGTGGTATGCTTCGTTGCCAATATTATTATGATGACCACAGACAACATCGGAGCACTGTACGTGGGCCGTCTTGTCATTGGTCTAGCCAACGGGTACTTTATGACCTTTGCTCAGCTATACCTACAGGAGAGTAGCACAGCTGAATTACGCGGTGTATTCCTGACTGCCTTTAACTTCTTTGTCTCGTTTGGTACACTCATTGGAACGATTGTTGACTGGGCGACTGCAACACGACCGGACAAGTCTGCATACTTGATTCCATTGGGATTGATTTATGTGTTTCCGTTCATTATCTTGTGTACAATCTGGTTTATTCCCGAGTCCCCGAGATGGTTGATTCTACAAGGTCGTTTCCAAGATGGCACCAAAGCACTCCAATGGCTTCGTCCGGAGGGTCATGACAGTATCGCAGAGGCTACTGAAATTCAAGCCGCCATCGACCGAGACAAAGAAACATCTTCTGGCGTAGGATGGTTAGACCTCTTCAGCAATCCTATTGACCGGCGTCGAACCACTCTCGCTGTGTGCGCCGTCTTACTCCAAGCTGCATCTGGCTCCATGTTTATCATCGGTTAGTGTCTTATCCGACCCCTCCCACCTTCAGTAAGTTGTACTAACCCACGCGCAGCATTCAAAGCCTACTTTCTTCAGATGGCCAAAGTCTCCGACCCTTTCGCCATGTCCAACGTGCTCAGTGCAATTTCCATTCTTGCTTTCGTTGCGAATTCCTTCATCGTCGTGCGCTTCGGAAATAGACGCAACTTGCTCATGATAGGTTTACTTGTCTGCGGTATTCTACAACTCATCATCGCAATCGTATACCATAAAAATCCCAACGCGAAGAGCACCGGCAAAGTAACGGTTGGACTAACCGGTATCTACATGTTTTCCTATAACGGTATGATATCAACCTATGCTTGGCTATGTGGCGGCGAGTTACCTACACAACGGTTACGCAGCCATACCTTTGGACTTGCGGCCGCAGTTGGGTTCGCTGGTGCGTGGCTGACCACATTCACGGCGCCGTATTTTATCAACCCTGAAAGCCTGAATTGGGGACCACGGTACGGGTTTATTTGGTTCCCATCGTGCGTTATCGCGGCTACTTGGGTGTTTTTCTTCTTGCCTGAGGTGAAAAACCGTACCTTGGAGGAGATAGATGAAATGTTTGAGGCGGGTTTGTCGGCAAGAAAATTCGGGACGTATCAGAGTAGGGGTATGGTAGTGGATACCGAGTCTAGGAAGAGCATGGAGCAAGAGAAGGAGATTAGTGTAATGAGGAGTGAAAAAGTTGCGACGGAGACAAGTGTTACGAAGGACTAAGAAAAGCCTAGAGGGAAAAACACTGGACAGTTTCGGAGGAGCTAAAGCCTACCATAGAAACCCGCAAACTAGGTTGAAATAGCCAAGTACAATGCAGGTAATGGCATTCCAATAACAAGTAATCAGAGTATCACGGGACTCACGCGTTTTCATTACCTTGATTGCGTATCATTGTTTTATATTTAACCTCGACAGGCTACGATTTCCCGTGTGAATAGCACCGTACTATGCAAAATCCATCTTGACAACATCGTCTATCATTAAATCAAGACCCAACTGAGCCTTACCTAATGATTTTCTCCACAACCCAGTGACCACCCTTCTCTTTCCTCTGAATCACCCTCCGCACTCCCAATCCCCAACCCTGGCTCCCTTTTTCGCCCACGAGGCTCATTTCAACCTCACATTCTCTCCTATTCTCAGGCATCTCGGCGATTTTACCCTTTGGTTTTGACGCTTGCAGCAAGGGTGTATTGAGCGCTATGTTGATGATCTGGGGTCTTGTTATTGGCGTCAGAGAGTGCATGCGCGTCTTCGGAGTTTTAGTTGTGTCAATAGTCGATGCTGATGCGCGCTGGAGATGCGAGTATATAATATAGCCTGGTAATTTTACGGGTGAGGTGCGCGCTAACAAACTGCTTGGGTGCAAAAACACGTATGGATCCTCGGTACGGTCGGCTTGAGATGAGAATAGGGTGATATATGGTACATCAATTGCGGTTTTGGGTTTCCGTAGTAGTTCTGGGGGCACTGGTGCCAAGTCAGCCCGCATGGCGATTTGGTCTATGAACCCAGCTGCGCATATTTGGGTCAGGAGATTTATGCTGCGATCAGATGGCGCAGGAAGTTTAGGATTGTATGTAATTATTGCTGTGGGACGATGTGCACGCACAATGTTGGTGAGCTGGGGTCGGAGCTGGGATGCTTCGTTCATTGCTTTGGAGTTGAGGTACATATCCTGGCAGAAATGTTGTGGGTTGGACTCATAAGCATAGGCACATACGGCATTACTGAGTTTTATACAATCGCTTTGTTTGGCATTGATGGCAAGTTTGGCCTGTGCCGCATTATAGGCCTTCCGTTGGCGGGATCGCTCTTCCATCTCGATATTGTCCTGTTCGGTCCGGATTGCATCTTCATCCGCATTTTTGGGAGGATCGTGTAGGCCGAGTTTGTTTTCCGGGATGATGAGTTCAGGAACGGAGAGAGCAGCTACGAGAGCAATGGTTTCGGCAGTCAGATTTTGAGCAACACCCATTGCAACCATGCGGGCGAAACGTGGGTTCAACGGGTAAAGTGAGAGCTCATGACCAAGTTTCGTTACTTTGCCATTGGTGGAAAGTGCTCCCAGATATGATAGTAGATTCTCAGCTTTCTGTAGGTTCTCACGGTCCGGTGAAGTTGGGAAAGGGAAAGTAGTAACAGGAGCACCCATACTCTTTAACTGAAGGACCACACCCTCTAGTGGTGTCCTCAAAATTTCTGGTGCAGCGTACTGTTCAAAGTCACGCTCGAAGACAGCAGATGAGTACAAGCGATAGCAGTGACCGGGCCTAGTACGGCCAGCACGACCAGAACGCTGGTTTGCACTAGCCTTGCTAATCCACCCAACTTCGAAACTCTGTACACCTGTGATCAAATCGTACTTTTTTTCCTTTGCTCTCCCGCAATCGAACACGTATCTTATCCCCGGAATAGTCAAACTTGTTTCTGCTACATTTGTGGCAAGCACTATGAGGCGCGAACCGTCCGGCGGTGTATCAAAGACTCGCATCTGTTGGTTTGTAGGCAGCTGCGAGTATAGTGGCAGCACATGCACATTCATGACTGTATCCTCTGGCTTCTCGTCTCCGATATCAAAGTCCTTGTCGTCTTCATCATCTAGCCCTAAAATGATGGAATCTCCCGAGTCTGATTCGTCATGATCTTTGTGATCCTGCTCTTTTGTTCCAAGCTCGATATCTTCAGCCTCTAAGGGTACCTCTGCGGGAGATATCTGAACTTTCCCTGCCTTTACTTCATGCCCTTGGGTGGATGAGAATGCCTGCTTCAAGCGCTTCGCCAGGTATGCGATCTCGTTTTGACCTGTAAGGAACACAAGCATGCCACCTCTCGGCAACTTTCGATGACCTCTAGATACTTTGCTAAACATCTCTTCGACATAGTCCCGTTGAGTCTTACGAGCAAAGTGGTTCGTGACGGTGTACTGTCGCCCCTCTGCTTTGATAAGTGGCGGCGACTGGCCTCGAAATAACCGCTTGTTCTCCGTAAAGTCTGATATCCGTAGTGTAGCAGACATAATGATGAGTTTGAGGCGGGTTATTTTTGTATCCTCTTTTGCCATCTCAGCTCGTAGATCTACAATTCTGCTAAGCATGCCTATCAGAATATCTGTATTTACACTACGTTCATGAGCCTCGTCGATGACAATTGCAGAGTACTTCATCAATAAGAAATCTTGGGTGATCTCTCGAAGAAGCACTCCATCTGTCATGAACTTCATGGCTGTTTTGGCACTTGTTGTGGTATCGAATCTGATCTGGTAAGCTACTTTTGAGCCATGGTCGCCGAGCTCATCACCGACACGTTTTGACATGCTGACTGCAGCAACACGCCGCGGCTGAGTCACTCCAATCATGCCTGGCGTAGGCCCGTCAGTGGCGCCATAACCTGCTTCATACAAGAACTGTGGCACTTGTGTTGTCTTACCACTGCCTGTGGCACCCCATACCACTACTACGTCGTTGTTGTGTATCGCCTCCATTATTTTCTGCTCCTCGGCTGCAACAGGTAGTTGCAACCGTGACTCTTGAATTGCAACTGATCTGTCAACAGTGACGCTGAAAGCCTTGCGAGTAGCATCGCTAGTAGTATTGGCTTCTAGCTCTGGGGGGAGTGGGTCTTGCTCGGACGCCCTGGGTTTGAAGTCCTTAGGCAGTTGTAGTTTTGTTTGGGACAGATGATTCGTCGGAACGAAGCCGATAGCTTCATTCCTTTGTTGCGTAGCCCAGGCCTTAAAAGCTGACGCTTTCTCTTTCTTGGTCACTTTGCTATCTTCGTCTTGGCTTATGTCACTTCCCACTTCACTGGATTCGTCTATACTTTCTTCTCTAAGGCTTGTGCCCTCCTCTGAGTCTGATCCTGATGCTTCTTCGCCATTGGACACTTCACTCAGACTTTCTGAAGTCTCGCTATTATGATCTTCATCAAAATCTTCCTCATTATCTGACGTAATACGCTTATCCGAGCTGAAGCCTTCCCAGCCCACTTCCTCGTTGATGATGACTGTCTTGTTCTTGGCCTTCCTGCGCTTCCGTACTTGTATGATGGGTTTGCCCAAGTCGTCCAACTCTAGTGGACGCTTTAGACCACCCCCAAATAGGCCGCTAGGCCGTGGAGCTGTAGATGCGTTTGAGGGGGCCTGGGATTCGGCTTCAGCTTGTAGCGCTGACACTCTATGTGGGTGTGAGTGTTGGTATTCTTGTTCTCGTTCCCGTTGCGCGGGATTTGATTGTGATTTTTGCCTTGATGTATGCTGTAGAGGCCTTGTAGGCCCATCTGCACCATCAAAACCCTCGCCCTCCCGGACTAGCTTTCGCAACGGTCGTTCTTCAAATAGTAAACTTTCGTTTTTCTCGACGTCAATACCAGCCTTCCTCTCTGCAAATGCACGCCTCAATACTTCTCTTTTTGAATCTGAGCCGCTACCAAGCTTTTTGGAGCTTTGGAATAAGCTAGTGTCGACCTTTTGTGAGGCCAGCTTCTTGAGCAATGCCAGGTTCTCTTCTTTCTTGAGCTTGATATCAACATATTTATCCAGCCGCTTTTTCTTCTTCCCGCTTATCTTGCCTTGTGAGTCGCGCGCAAGCTCCGCTTTCAAGGCTTTTTTCTTGTCTTCGCGCTCGCGCTGTTCGACTGGGAGGATCTCGGCGCTGTTTGGATTGAGAATGGGTTCTGATATGCTTGAGCCGGTTTTTTGACGCGCGATTGCCTTGTGCTTGCGCTGTCGAGGCACGAATTTCGGCATGTTGGCGCGGTGTAGACGGCTTGCGACCACGGAAGTGAAAGGCTGGTGGTTGGCGAAACTCGAAATTTTGGCGGAGATCAAACCACATCGCCGAAGGCGGTGGCAGAAAGACCCCACCAAAGCCTCTCCGTCAATCACTTGCCAGAAGCCCTGCTCGGTATTGTGCGCTCTTAAGTCACAATTCTAAGCCCCTTACAGTTTGGCTGGGACGTCATGGCGACTGCATATGCGGCTCCGCTGGGCGATTATACCGTCATCCCTGCTCCATACCCGGCATCCACGAAATCGGCTTCTTCGTCGATCACGGGTCTCCAAACAAGAGCGACCTGCGTCAGCTTTACAGACAAAATCATGATTACCGTAACGCAAGGTGGAAGATTGGCACATTGGGTACACAATTTGTTTGCGTGTCTGCAAAGGAATTGAAATAATGACTTGTAATATTAGGTACATGTTCCACTTGACATCGCCGCAACAGATGCCTTGATACCTTCAAATCCTCATCTCGAGCGCGGCAAGGATGACCCAAATTCCGATCTTTTACCTATGCATCAACTTACGGCCACAACAATACTGGGTGGCACAGTACCTCAGCTGGATATTCTTGGTCAAACTCTTGCTACCCAAATTGCAAGCGCCATAAAAACACGGGATGAGGGGGATACGAGGATGCTTGTGTTGGGAGTGGGCCTAGACAAGAGCATGGCGAGAAGAGAAGAGTTCAATGAGGTTGTTGGACTGTTACTTCAAGTCATCTGAGAGGCAGTGTACATAGGTCGTGGTAAGGATTGTGACTCGAAACCGAATACTAGAAGATTTGTTGCAAAGCTATTGACTTAGCGCTCCGTCCTCAAAATCCCACGTAAGTCTGTGTCTTCGCGCTCCCACCTTGAAAGCAATTTCCCTTGAACGCCGGTCTAATGCTAATCTAAGAGACGCCAGTGCAAATGCGGATCATTTTCTGCCTTTACAGGCGTGTTCGAAGCTTATTTATGAGAGTATCGACCGATTGCATGTCGGAAGCGTCGAGCTTCTCTTGTGGCTTGTATTCGGTAGGCATATGTGAGATGACAGCATCTAGCCCTGGTTGAAAATTTCGCACAGCGACTGACAGCGCCGTGACAGCCCTCTTTCGATGTTTCGGGACATCGTCACCAGTAGCTAGGCGGACAAGATTTGGGATGGCACCGATTATGAGGAGCTAAGTGTTGTTAGAGATCACCCGTAAGCATAGAGTAAATTTCCCACTTACCCGTTCTTGGGTTCTAGGGTTATTTGAGACGGCGGTACCACAGCACCCTGCAGCAAGAGACCTAATTTCTGAGTTCTCATCCTCCAAAAGCTCTTTGAGCGACATCCAATGTCCCATAGTTGGGGCATTCTCGTCTTCGTTCCTGACGTCCTCTTTAACAACCAGGTTCTCGATACAATTGGCCATGTCATGTTGGCTGATGATGAGCTCGTAGTCCTCGAATGCGATTTTCCTATCCTCGATCTCGGCCTCTGGATCCCGCATGACCATCATCATTCTCTCCATAACCTTTGTGGGACTTTCGACTTGATGCCCAAAAATGGCAGCCACGGACTCTGCGGTGAGCTGCGTTCGCGGGCCAGTTTCTGGGGTGCCTGCTGCAGCACTGTTCTCCACCGCCCACCTGAAGGCGTTGTTCAGTTCCGGATTCATGGTGCCAGTCGCGCGTGAGTCTGGGATAGTATATCGTAGGGAGATTGTTAGGTATATGGTGGGTGGCGTCTAGGCATGTAAAGTAATTTTGGCCGACACGGATGACGCAGGTTCTAGAGTATTCGCGAGGCTTCCATGGTCACAACAGGCTGGGATGACTGACAGCGGGTGTGGAACAGGCTAGTGTATAATGATGCTTGCACGCAATGGAAAAAGACTCTGGTTGGAGGGCTGCGCATGCAATGCAGTCAAATGGCAGCACATCTGGGCTGATGATTGGAATCTCAGGTGTGAACTTGCCCCTCCAAGGCACGTGACGAGGCACGTGACAGCGGGAGAGGGGCAGGCGGTAAGATTTGGCGGTGAACAGCACGCAATGGTGCACATCAATGCACACCCGGCTGCCACGAGCGCCGCTGTGAAACACGTCGTACGCAATGCAGAAATTCTACAGCTTGGCAGGTGCACAAAAGCGCTGCCTGGCGTCGCATTGCGCCATGGACGGAAGAGGTTTTCACGCGGTGATGCTTGTGGCGGGGAGCTTGCGTGGCTACCAAAATAGTAATTGTGCAGCCTGGACGAGGGCTGCAATGCGAGTATAAGATGGCGCATAGCCCTCCTGTGCGGACCGGCAAGCGGTTGAGCAGAGCCAGGACGCATTACCCGTTGAGTCGTTGCCGTCGTGCTCGTCTGTGCAGAGGCGGCCTCTTCTTTCACCAACCTCGCAGCTACCACCCCGCTAGTAAATCTGGGCAAGGCCGGCCCGCTTATTTCAGCACCCACCACCAGACTTGCCTCGCACAACACCTCAACACCAACATCCACGACCTGGTAAGCTGCCCGACACTGCGCCCTCACTGCGCCCCCACTGCACCCTCACTGCACCGCCATTCCGCCCTCATCTCGACGCCGCTCGCTGACGTCCCTTGCCGTAGCCATCTCATATTGCAGCCACCCCTCTCCTCGCAAACCCCTAATCTCTATACACCTAATCAGTCAACATGGAAGGTAAGCAGCTGAAGCCCAACGCCCCCAAGACGCCCGCAACACGGCCAAACGGGGCGCCGCCCATCTCAATGAGCTCTGCTAACCGCTATTCTCCGCTGTAGAGGAAGTCGCAGCCCTCGTCATCGACAATGGGTGAGGTCATCCCGATTTCACAGGTCCTAGGTCCCTGCTGTGGAGGGGCTGTCCGCATTGCCTGCGCCCACGCGAGCGCCCACGTCTGCCAGAGCCGCCGCACCTCCACAGCAGCGCGATTGGGACACGCCTTCAATGAACAAACACTGACCATTGCCAGTTCGGGTATGTGCAAGGCCGGTTTCGCCGGTGACGATGCGCCCCGTGCAGTTTTTCGTAAGTTGTCTCCACGCCCTCGACTTCATCTGCTGACCAGCTCGCAGCCTCTATTGTCGGCCGACCGCGCCATCACGGGTACGAGCTTTCTACCCAACAGTTTCTGCGTGGCCTAACTGACAACGGCACAGAATCATGATTGGTATGGGACAAAAGGACTCCTATGTTGGTGACGAGGCACAGTCGAAGCGTGGTATCCTGACTTTGCGATACCCCATTGAGCACGGTGTCGTCACCAACTGGGACGACATGGAGAAGATTTGGCATCACACCTTCTACAACGAACTGCGTGTCGCTCCCGAGGAGCATCCCGTCCTGCTCACCGAGGCCCCCATCAACCCCAAGTCCAACCGTGAGAAGATGACCCAGATTGTTTTCGAGACCTTCAACGCCCCCGCGTTCTACGTCTCCATCCAGGCCGTCCTCTCCCTGTACGCCTCTGGTCGTACCACTGGTATCGTCCTCGACTCTGGTGATGGTGTCACCCACGTTGTCCCCATCTACGAGGGTTTCGCCCTGCCCCACGCCATCTCCCGTGTCGACATGGCTGGTCGCGATCTGACTGACTACCTCATGAAGATTTTGGCCGAGCGTGGTTACACTTTCTCCACCACCGCCGAGCGAGAAATCGTCCGTGACATCAAGGAGAAGCTCTGCTACGTTGCTCTTGACTTCGAGCAGGAGATCCAGACTGCTAGCCAGAGCTCCAGCTTGGAGAAATCTTACGAGCTTCCCGATGGTCAAGTCATCACCATTGGCAATGAGCGCTTCCGTGCTCCTGAGGCTCTTTTCCAGCCGTCTGTTCTGGGTCTTGAGAGCGGTGGTATTCACGTCACCACTTTCAACTCCATCATGAAGTGCGATGTCGACGTCAGGAAAGACCTATACGGCAACATCGTCATGGTGAGTCGCGTGGCTTCAAAGACGCGCCTACAAAGTCGCTAACATGCTCCAGTCTGGTGGCACCACTATGTACCCTGGTATCTCCGACCGCATGCAGAAGGAGATTACTGCGCTTGCCCCATCCTCCATGAAGGTCAAGATTATCGCGCCTCCCGAACGCAAATACTCTGTCTGGATCGGTGGTTCCATTCTCGCCTCGCTATCCACTTTCCAGCAGATGTGGATCTCAAAGCAAGAGTACGACGAGAGTGGTCCTTCTATCGTCCACCGCAAGTGCTTCTAAGGTACGAATACTCTATACATTGAGCGCTTTCGTGGTTAACAAAGGAATCACAGCGTGTTGCTACGTACGATTATCGCGATTATGACAAGCCTACAAGCGGAGGTATCGATGCATTGGCGCTCTGTTACCCCGGGGTTTCACAAATAACGGTTGTTCACAAAAGCGAGCCAGTGGTTGGGTGATTAGTTATGGAGAAGCTCGAGCTGATGATGGAGCTTTAGTAGGATCATAAGACTGTAGCTTAGAAACTGGACCCTCTTACATCCCTAACTTGGATTATTGGTTCTCATCATTTGAAGCTTTGACGTAACATGCGCCATGTTTACCATACTAGTCATGACGCGCCTTTCCACGGCTTACAACCAGATCGTGACGAAAATCTTCAGAAATCCATACAAAGTGGTTGTAAGGCCAGCCCTTGTCGAGGAGGTGATGATTCAGGATATGGGATACCACAAAGTTGACTATCTCAAACTGTAACGTAGCCTCCTAACAAACCGAGCTTTTGATCAGAAATCGTTGGTACTATCGCCTTACTTATCACGCTGTCTAACCACAAGCATCTCTAAGCAGTGTTCTCTAACGAACTACCCTCGCGAGGCCGGCCGAAACAACCTTTCCAGGTACTAAATCACGCTTCCCGGTTAGAATGAAAATATAAAGGACTTCCTGAACTCTCCTAGAACACCCAGTACTAGTTGAAGAGCGGCATTATCAAAAGTCACATGACAAAGAAGCAGGAATGTTGATTGCATAAATTCTGTCATATGGCAACGCATACCGGTAGTGGCGGGCCAGTATAGGTAGGACCAGCTGTGCGGAATAGTCCCTAGAGGGGTTTCATTGAAGATGCACAAACAAAAGCGACAACAAAGCCGTTATAATTATCCTCACTCATAAACGATTGCTCTCTTCAATCCTCTCAACACTGCCCTAGCTTCATTTAACATAACTACCAAATTTCTTCAGTAATATGATCTCGGATAACTGTTCTCTCGGCAACCTTGGATCTTGACCAGACTTGCCTACACACACCTTAAATACATACCTACCTAAATGAAAAGAAGTGAGAAAAACTGCTACCCAGTTGTATACAAAGTCTGTAGATGTTTTGTACAACGGATTTGGCTTTTTGAAACCCATAGTAGCAATGCTGAGACAAACATGCAAATGGAGATCATTTAACCTATTACTACCAGCCTATACATATCATTTATGCACGCCCACTTTGCGGTTTTGGAACCTTTCTCGCCACTTCATCTGGTAGATACCTGAGGACACCGAGCAGACCAATGGCAAGCAAAGTATTCAGAAGCCAAAACAAGTGGCCGCCCAGAATGTGATACTTCACACCCGTGGCGTATATGCTAGTTGCTAGAGCTGGTGCAACAGCGCGGAGGCCGCTCTGAACTGCTAAAACTATAGCGTTCAAGGTTCCCAGCGTTTCATGTGAGGGCGCAATATCATTGATTGCAAGTTGGACGGCGGCTAACTCATGTAAGTAAGGCATGCTGAGAGGAATTTATAAAGAAAAACATACTGAAAGCCATAGCAACGCCACTTCCAATCACTAGAGTAGGCGGTGCGATTGACCAAAATGCGGTTATAAGATGATGGCGAAGCAAAGTATTAAATAGAACATTGCTCGCAAAGAATATTGGCCATGCACATGCGCAGTAAAAGAGTACTTGCCCAGTGCCAGCTCGATTGTGTAGTCTTGGGAATACAAGTAGTAGCCATGTTGCCTGCGCAGCTCCAGACAGGGCTACGACTGCGGCAATAATTTCTGGTGTGAACCCCGTGCCACCAAGCCGCACTGGTGTGTATAGGTAGACTGGATTGACCGCCGTGAATGTGAAAGCTAAAAGCATGACATAGTTATAGATCATGACTACTCGTGCAACACCCGGGTACTTGAGTAGTTGCACGGTCGACATGGGACGGTCAGTAGCTTTCTTTCTGGCATGATGCAAATGTAGTGTCTAGTGGTTGGTGTCATTGAAATAAATTTTGGCTCTTGAATGTACATACCTCCTTCACAAACAGTGTCGTCGTAATTGCAGCACATAAAGCGATGAGCGCAGTGACTATTCCGGGTAATGCGTAAGGGTATTTTCGCAAAAATCGAATGCCACCAAACATTTCTGGGAATTTCGTCACCGGTCGTTCCAGGGCGCCGCCTGATTCGAAAGATTAGCTAGAACTGAAATGATGAATCATATCCTCACCTAGTAGTGGTCCCAAAAAAAGTCCTAGATTTCGGGCGAATGCAAAATAACTAAATACGCTTGCCTGTGTGTGTTTGGTGCTGTTTTCGCTCAGCATAGCTCGAACTGTGACGATGGTACCAGAGAATACACCCGCGAGGCATCTTGCAACAATCATTTGCCACAAGGATTGGCTCATGCCAAATAGAGTCGTTGCGATAGCGACTCCAAGCAAAGAAATAACCAGGATTGGTTTCCTTCCGTACCGGTCAGACGCCTATGAGGGTGAGCTATATGCATAGAGCCCCTGTGACTAGAGAAATGCATACCTTGCCCCAAAATATCATCACACACATTTGAGTAGCGGAAAACAAACTCTCGATGAGGCCTGAATAAAAACCAACGTCTGCTTTTTCAATGTTGCCAACCTTTTCAATCATAAAGTTGATGTATGGGAATATGCTGAAGAACGCAATTGGTTCTACAACGGAAGTAAAGCAGAGCAGGAATATCTGCGTTTTGAGTAATGGTTCATCCTCCTCTCCATCTTCAACTTCGTCATCAGCATCGCTTCCATGGCCATCTGAAACCTGGTGTGATGGGTCTACGGCTTCTCCAATAGGGGATGACTCAACAGCAGCAAGTAAAGGTGTGATCTCGTCATTTGCTTTGATTCTAGATCTTTCATTTCCTATGATGCGAGGTGGCATTGCTTTGACTTGTGGTGTTTTCAAATGTGAGGTGTTGCAAAACCGTGGGCAGAGTGTAACAAAGGGTGGCAGACTGTACCGGTCCTTGAGAACAAAACAAAGTGGCGATGAGGGTGCGAACGGCTATTGATAAGCAAAAGAAAGACGATGGGTGGATGGGTCGCCTTGCGTCAAGCCTGTCAGACGGTTGGCCGAAAATTGACGCTAGTTCATGGTCTACCCGTTTTTGGCGCCAGCTTATTATTGTGACACCTGAGCATCAACAGCACAATACTAGGCTGATTATTTGTGCAGACGAAATATAAAAAGCTTTCTTTCAACACAGCATAAATTTCTGGCCTGAAATATATTTAGACTCACTTACTTTTGTCATTCCACGACTGCTACTTATCTGCTTACATCCGCAACATGCGCGACTAGCCTTGCTCCTATGCAAGACTTCAAACACCAATCTGAAAACACACAGGGTAGTATGATAGCATACGTCCCCTCTCTATTGTTCCTAGTTGTGGTAGGTCTCTTAAATCCATTAAATCAACATAGCAATGCTGATTACTGTATGAATACTTGTCTTCGTTACAGAGCTTGGATCAATGAGCAAGCAGAAATCAAACATAAATGATAATAATAATCGATACCGTAGTTTTACAATTACAACAATACGTCGATGTGAGCGTTGTATCGGCGCCTATTCCACTTGACAGGCCTCATCTCCACGGTCTGGGCCTCAACTTCAAATCCCCATCATCCCCATTTTCCCTGGCCAGTTGCGCCTCTAGCATCCTCCCTAAGCTCTCGCCTGAAGCCGTAATCCCGCCCCTCAGCAGATCTAGCACTACCCTCCCCTTGGCAATCGTCTCTTCCACGACACCCTGCACATTCTCTGGGCCGACACGACCATACCAAATCCCCGTTCCCCGTAAAGCATTCTCCGCATCCAAGAGCGTGGGAGGTGTGTAGATAATCACGTTCCCAGCATACTTGTGGCCGCCAATATGGCTTATTTGAGCTATGTGCGCGTCTATACCTCGTCTTTCTATTTCTCTTTGGAAACCCACTTGGAGTATTGGACCAAGAATACCACAGCGTTGATCACGTCCACCGTGCCCGCATATTAATATGACATGCCTTTTTATATCTTCCGCGGAAGGGATTCTGTCTGCAATAGTTTCGTCACGCAGCAGATCTGTATTTTGTGAAGCCGACAAGCCGCCATGCATGGAGTGTAAGGTTTTCGCTTTTAGATATGCGGTGGCAAAGGCGTGGAAGGCGTCTGCGTTATGTGGTATCTGGGGTATACGTTTAAAAGCTGGGAATAGCAGTGCAGTGGTAGTAGTCTTATTCGGACTGGCTGGTAGCGAAGATGCAGTAACAATGATGTTGTGGAATGGCTGTTGTAGCCTGTTAGTAAACTACCCGTCCTATCGTTAGAGAGATGAATGGAAGGGAACGAACAAACATCAAATCCTGACCCACCCTTACCAATTACATTCTTGAGGCCCTTGACGAACTCGCCTGTTGCGCCTCCTTCATGCTCAATGTTGCTGTGCCAATCATCCTTGCCCGTGCACAGGATCACTTGTTCAGAGTATGGCGCCATCGTGTTCAATAGCGGTGTTTTGCGATCGATGTCGAGATCGGGAGGTGTCGAGGCACATTCGCATGCAGGAGCCGGACATGTTGGCACTGTAGGTATTGCTGTGGATTGCAAACGCACATTGTTTGCTGAGGCACGGCCGAGGCTCCGTATCAAGGGCGTATGTACCCACGAGAGACGTGCAAAGGCGGAGGACATATCGCGTAGAATCTATGGAAGAAACGTGAAGTCACATTGGAAAAGTTGTCGCTTGACTTCGGAACAGATTCCGCTCTTATGGCGCTGGGACTTGAACACTCGGCCCGGAGATATCGGCGTTCGACCGTTCAACCTCTTGTCCGCACCCGGTCTTCTGTGTTTGGTGCACAGTTGATATACCCAAATATTTTTACACCTCTGCTTTTCTCTTCTTCGACCCCACAAGATTACAGAGCCTTCCACTATGCACAACAATGACTTTCCAGTCTTCTGGCACAGTGCTGTAAATTGCATGCCGCTTCCCAGACGCACTAAGCTTCCACACTTTACCCGTTTTTTCGTCAAGCCAATCTTTGCCCTCGCTGGTTCTAAGCAGCTGTCCTAATACCCATTGAATCATGTTATCCTTCTGATCAGACTTTTCTGTATCCGGAAATTTGTCTATGACGACTTCAAATTTGCGCTTTCCATTGACTTGCACAACACATTTGATGGTTTGGCTAAGTCGGGGGATCACCTCCAGGTCTGCAGTTGGAAAGCCGGTAGCGAATACTGTGGGGAAAGCACTTATGCCAAAATTACTACTCTGTGTGTCGGAGTGCAGTGCCTGGGAAGTTTGGGTGAGTAGATACCAGGCTTCTTCGGCCACACCAGGAGCGACTGGCGCTACCATGCGCACGAGATGTGCCACCGAATGCCACTTCAAGACGGATGTGGCAGCAGACGAATGTGGCGTGTCCCAAATAGTATTTGTCAATGTCATCAAATCGCTCACAACTGTGTTCAAGGAATATGTCTGCGAGTACGACTCGGTGACGCTTGCGATAGTTTGCTGGGTCTTGATCCAGAGCTGCTTTTCCTGAGGTCCAAGCAAAGCAATGAGATTATTCTCCACCTGCAACGTGGATCGTTCGTCTGATGTCGAAAATGGTATTCTAATATTCTTATTCTCTACCAGGCTTTTCAAAATGTCAACTAGACTTGAGTCTGGCGTTGCAGGTATTACGAATTGTGCAAGCTCATCGTCCGGAATCCAGGAGGCAGTGGAGAGTCGTATAATTCGCTGAAGCCAACGCTGGACACCAGTAATCTTCTTGGAATCCCACTCCAATACATCTCCGATTGGCGCTTGGAAGAGCATGTGAGCCCTCGTGGCATCCGCACCATGCTTTGCAATCGTAAGACCTGGATCTACACCGTTGTACTTGCTCTTAGACATCTTTTCGTAGCTAATGATAGCAGTCAGCCCGTTCGCTTTGATACGTGGTTTGTTTGGAATCGTCAAGTCGACCTCTTCCGGACGAAGGACTCTTCCATTCTCTGGATCAGTAAAAGTCTCACCATGTACCATTCCTTGAGTGATGAGCTGCTTGAAAGGCTCACCACTGACAAGTGCGCCTTTAGGCCACGTGGGCGTAGTTGCGAGAAATTTCGATATGAACCGCGCATAGAGAAGATGCAGGATCGCATGCTCTACTCCACCGATGTATAGATCCACTTGCATACCCTCATCCGCCTTTTTAGGGTGGACCAAGGCGGTTTCATTGTTCGGATCCAAGAATCGGAAGAAGTACCAGGAAGAATCCATGAAGGTATCCATGGTATCAGTCTCACGCTCTGCAGCCGACCCACATTTTGGACACGCGGTGTTCTTCCAGTTCTCATCTTCAGCCAATGGATTGCCCTTTCTACCATTGAAAAAGCTGTCGGGCAAATTTGGTAGCTTGACTGGAAGGTCCTGTTCTGGTACAGGGACCGGACCACAGGATGCACAGTGTATTATGGGTATCGGGGTACCCCAGTATCGTTGTCGGCTGATGAGCCAGTCTCGAAGACGCCAATTGACGGTTACTTCAGCGCCTTTGCCGGCTTTACGAAGCACTGTAACTACTTTCTGCGCTGCCTCGTCCGACGATAGGCCCCCGAAGGATCCAATACTGGCAGCAATGAAACCCTTTTCAGTCATGGGCTTATCTTCATCACCTCCATGAACAAGCGGCGACGGTGTCATGCCAGACTCGGAAGTGATAACGACATTGATGGGCTCGTTTCCGACATTCGCTCGCCAGAAAGCGTGATCTCGGGCGTCATGACCTGGAACACCCATGATGGCTCCAGCGCCATAATCGTTTAGTACATAAGGTGCGATATAAATTGGAATGTCAGACTCCAAGCCACCAGTCTGCTCAGCGATTGGGTTTCGAGCGACGATGTTTGGAAGCAAATACCCTTCCTTAGTATCAGGAGGCAATTCCGAAGTCCGTCTGATGAAGGCCCGCAGTGAAGCATCTCCAAGAGCTAAGTGTTTGGCGATTGGATGACTGAGCGACAATGCGATGTACTGCACACCGAACAAAGTGTCTGCTCTTGTAGTGAAAACTTGAATTGGATCGAATTGCGTTTGGCCAACCCTAGACTCAATGGCAAAGGATAACTTGGCGCCCTCGGATCTGCCAATCCAGTTCTTTTGCATGGCACGCACCTTTTCAGGCCACCTACCATTATGTGCTAATTTGTCTAAGTCGTTTAACAATGGATCCTGGAAATGTTTGATTTTCAGAAACCATTGCTTCAACATGAGCTTCTTGACCTTTGCGCCAGATCGCCAGGAGCGGCCATTGGCGTCAACCTGCTCATTTGCAAGAACAGTCTTATCGGTAGGATCGTAGTTGACAAGAGACTCAGCTTGGTAGGCGAGGCCACGGTGGTGAAGCATGAGGAAGATACGCTGAGTGTGCATGTAGAAGCTGGGGTCGCAGGTTTGGATTTCACAGTCCCAGTCCCAGCGACCGCCCATGGCCCTCATCTGTGCCTTCATCGACTCGATGTTTTTTAGCGTCCACGTTTCCGGGTGGACGCCATGCTCAATGGCCGCATTTTCAGCAGGAAGACCAAAAGCATCCCATCCGATGGGGTGCAGGACGTTGTAGCCCTGCATGTGCTTGAAGCGTGACAAGACATCTGAGATGGTGTAGACGCGCAGATGGCCGAGGTGCAGTGTGCCGGAGGGATAGGGGAACATGGGCAGAACATAGGCTTTGCCCTCATGGGAGGTGCGCAGGTCGCTCCACCGGGGCGCCAGGCGATCCCAGAGAGGCTGCCATTTTGGGGTCAGCGACTCTATCCTGGTTTCCTCGCCACGCCTCTTCCTGGCTGCTGCCGAGGCTGTCCACGGCGAAGCCGGACGGACGCATGACAGGCGCCGGAGACTGGTGCGCATGTCGTGTCGTTGGGGTGAAGTGCAGTGCAGTCACGTGGCTCGCTGCCATCCCTCTCGGGTCGGTCGAGCTAGCAGAGGCGAAACGGGGACTATGCCCGGTCAGGCTAGCCGCTGTCCTGGTTTCAACAACCGCATTAGACCTTCACGAATCGCCGCCGCCCAGGCCCAACCCTCAACGCTGGACTGCACCGCTGGGTTGGAGAAAAAGGGGCTTTGTGTGAGTATAGTCAACCAGCATCAACACCAAAATCTGCCAGCCCTCCTCCACTGTCCATGGCGACGCGACGCCGCTGCTGCTGCCGGTAATCCCCATCCTCCGCATCATGGCCGGCCGCTACTCCAACCTGCCACCGCCGCCGACTCGCGATTCTCTCGAGCTGGCCTCGCTGGCGTCGTCCTCGCACCCCTCCCAGTCCCAGCGCACCTCGGAGGACTCTTCTGCCTCGGGCGCGCCTTCCTCGTCGCGGCTGTCCTTTGACGACCAGGACCCGCTGTCCGGCTTCGACCACGACGGTGACCATGCCCATGATGACCGACCGCGGCGCAATCGCTCCTACAGCGTCTCGTCTGCCTTCGACTTTGCCCCCAACCTATTTCCCCTCTCGAGCACTGCCCAGGGCTACACTGCGCTCGGCGCGCCCTCCAATCCCGCCCTGGACCCAACCAACACGCTTAACGGCGGCTCACTGGAGAGGAACAAGAGCTTGACCTTTCTCAATGGCCTGTCCCTCGTTGTCGGCCTGATCATCGGGAGCGGCATCTTCTCGTCACCCTCGCAGGTGAACAAGAATGCTGGCTCGCCTGGCGCCTCTCTGATAGTCTGGGTTGTGGCCGGCGTGCTGGCATGGACAGGCGCGGCTAGCTATGCAGAGCTGGGAGGCGCCATACCGCTGAACGGCGGCGCCCAAGTCTACTTGTCCAAAATCTTCGGAGAGTGGGCGGGCTTCCTCTTCACTTGGTGTGCTGTCGTTGTGCTGAAACCGGGCTCAGCCGCCATCATTGCCATCATCTTCGGCGAGTATGTTGTGCGAGCAGTCATCGGCGCCGAGGCGGTGGATGCGAGCACATGGCTGAACAAGGTTGTGGCTTTGGTCGGACTCGCCCTCGTCACGCTACTCAACTGTGTATCTACCAAACTGGGAACACGCAGTGCTGATGTCTTCATGTTTCTGAAATTCTTTGCTTTGCTGGGAGTCACCGTCATCGGTGTCGTCGTCGCCGTCACTGGCCTCTCATATAAAGGCCAGGCAAACGAGGACTGGAAGACTCGCGGTTGGTTTGAAGACACCAACACCAACGTCAGTAACTGGGCTGTAGCCCTCTATGCCGGCCTGTGGGCCTTTGATGGCTGGGACAACGCACGTGATACCTACTCTATCTACCCTATTCTATTGACCTGACATGAACAGGTCAACTACGTAACCGCTGAATTCAAAAACCCAGCCCGCGACCTCCCACGAGTTATTCATACATCGCTACCTCTCGTCATTCTGTCCTATCTTCTCGCCAACGTGTCCTACTTCCTCGTCCTCCCAACCTCCATTATCGAGTCATCCAATACCGTTGCCGTGGCTTTTGGCTCACAGGTGTTTGGTCCTGCAGGTTCGCTCATTCTTGCTTTGTTCGTCTCTGGCTCTTGCTTTGGGGCGCTCAATGCCACAACATTTACCTCAGGTCGACTAGTTTATGCTGCCGGCAAAGAAGGATACCTGCCCGCCATGTTTGGCAACATTGGGCTTGGAAAGAGCCATAGAGCCATACGCTTGCACACTATGAATGCAAATCCAGGAAAAAGCAAGATACCGAGGAGATTTGTGGATTGGTTCGCCGACGCCGACGCGGGCTTCTTTTTCACACCCATAGCCGCCATGGTGCTCAATGCCGTGCTCACAGCCGTATATATCGTTATCGGCTCTTTCGATACCCTTGTCACTTTTTACGGTGTTGCTGGGTACACGTTTTATTTTCAGACTGTTCTAGGCCTAATTATCTTGCGCGTTAAAGAGCCAGACCTGGAGCGCCCGTACAAGACATGGATCACTACGCCCATCATCTTCTGCTGCGTCAGCTTATTCCTGCTGTCACGTGCCGTCTTCGCAGAGCCAATACAAACGCTTCTCGTCATAGCATTCATGGTTGTTGGATTGGTAATATGGTTCGCCTGGGTAGGCCGACGACGCAGCAAGTCAAAAGAGCGATTCCGCCATTCCGAAGACGTAGCGAACGAAATGCCAGGCTGGAAGTTCTGGAAGAAGTGGACTGGATAAAACACCTTGGCACATGTTTCCAGTCTCTCACCTTATACTAGTGACCATTTGCGTCCGCTGGTGCCAAATGAAATGTTACTCACAAACCACTACATACGCGTCCATTAATGCGTTTTCAATGACCAATTGCATGCTCATGAATGAACACACGTCATTGCAGCCCTCATACGGCATCTGTTACTCACTCCAACCCCGGTCATGGTTCCAACGTTCCAACGTTCTAACCATGGTTCGCGACACTATGACCCACGTCATACCTCAAACGAGACATGCATGTCGTACCCCACGCATACGCCCAGGGTTTGCCCCAGATGGAAAACACCGTATCTAGTATTCTGGAAGCTTCCGAGAGATTGCAGGTGTGATCGGAGGGTTTTAACTTTTGTCGATGGCTTATTGGTGTCTTATTGTGTAAGGCATAGCAGCGGGTGTTATGCCGCAGATACACAGCCTCAATGGGCGAAGATTTCGATTTGGAATTATGGAAGGTGTCGTTATGACGTTTTCCATGCATGAATATGTGTACGTATAAGTGTACCTGTGCGAGAGAGGTAATAGGTGGCGTGTGCAGCGTGTAGGCGAAGTTAGGTGCTCTGAGAAGTTAGAGTGAGCAGGTTGGTAAGAGTGGATAAAACCATCTGTTGGTATTTTCCATCACTTGCTAACGATCAAATTATAATTATACAACTCAACGCCTGACTGGATAATGATGGGGGTTACAATGTTTTGATTTCCCTGGTCGAGAAAAGGATATGGTGCTGTTCTATGGTTGGGGAGGGGGGCTAGGGGCATGCGACTTGCTAGATACAAGAAATTTGGCTTGCTTTGATATTAGGAGACCTGGCTCAACAGGCGAGATGGTAAGAAGTGAAGAAGAAGGAAGATACAGTCTTGCTGGCATACGAAGGGGTCGGACATAATAAAAGAATGGATGTGCTCCCGGCGCAGCACCAGTTGAGGGTGTCATCAAATGAATGGCGTTCGTATCAACATAAACAGTAAGCAAGGTGAAAGGGTTGGCAGACATCAAGAGATTTGATCGTGGGGTTTTGCTGCACCGCATCCCAGTATAGCACATGAGCGCCTGCTAAGGTAGGAAGGTTGCGCTAGGGGTTGAGGGTGTAGTGACGAGCCTGTGTGATAAGGGGAAATGTGAAACCGTAACTGGAACTGCAACTGTAACGCCGAAGTAGCCGCCCTAAACCGCAGCCGAAAACCTGGAAACAAACGGGCCCTTATCGTACAGCGGTTGAACCACACCTAGTCTATGTATAGCAAATATGCGACTTTTAACTCAATGGCTCAAATCCAGCCATTGGGTGGTGGACTACGCGACATGGTGCCCGCGCCAAGGGGTATCCGCGCTGTAGGCGATGGTGCTTGTCGGCCATTGATCGAACCTGGTGTTGTAGGCGAAGACAGGGGTCCTGTTGGGGAAATAGGGTTCATATGTAGGCCAGACATGACGGCTGGGGAAGGTACCGCTGCTTTGCCGACTGTTGAATGATCTGGTATAGCGGGTAGGAGCTTCTGGCGTTGGGCTTGAAGGTAAGCGCTGCTGTTCTGCGAGGGCGTAATAGGGAACACCGGAGTCCTGGCTGGACTCGGTATTCTGGTGCGAGCAGGCGGGGAGGGGAACAAACTTGGGCTGGAGGCTTCATTTGGTGTCAGATCCCGAGAAGATGGAGCCTGAATCGGAAGACCTAACGATTCGTCACTTGAATCTGTCTCCCCTCGCTTCAGCTGGGGCACACTGGACTCGTCCATGCTCCGTTCTGCTCTTGTGCATTTGCCTGCTGCAAGTGTGGCAGGGGCGATGGAAAAACGTAGGCCAATTTGGACAGTCGCGCTACTGTCAGTGCTTCGGTCTCGGCGGTGTTTTTCTGAGGCTGAGAAAAGAGGTCGTGGTTTTGTCAAGAAGTCAAATGCCTCGCTGACGTTTGTGATGGATCCTCTGCGTGTGAGACGACGTAAAGCTAGCTTCGAAACCCTTGATTCGCCTTGCGGGGCACTTGGGTCATAAACCGTTGCTGGTAGACGGGGGACTTCATCGGCTCGAGTAGGAAAAAGAGAGTATCCTCGTTGTCCTGGTTCGAAGTTCAAAGCTGCTCCTTTTCCATCTCCCACATCTGGAGGTAATGGCCACTTCGTCGGGTCAATGGGACTGTGTGGTTTTCCAGTAATTGGTGTGACCACTCGTTCCGGTCGCTCAAAGTACTTGTCATCGAAGTCACTACGGTTCTTCTCTGGGCCAACATCGATCAATCCCTGGCTGTCAGAAGGCCGCCGACCACCCTGCAAAGCCATTGGGCCACTGATGTTCATCTCAAGATCACTTGGGCCAAAGAAACGGATCCTTGGACGTTGTTGCTTCTTAGGGCCCTTCATTTCAGCAATCGGTCTAATGACCATACGTGTTGCATTCGTGCGGAGGAATAAATGGAAAAATGCGATGATAATCCCAGATGCGAAAAGGGAAATTTCGGCAATACGGGCGGTAGCTAGCGCGTTCATGAAGTCTCTTCGGAGGGATTGGATCTCAACAGGAAGTACCAGAATCTTGCAACCGTCAGCTATAAAACTTGTGCAGCGAAGTATATGCACTTACGTATATCATTGCTACTACCAATAGATAGTAGCACATACGCGAGGCCGAGATTCGTTCATTGGAATCCATGTCGGAGGTCCTCATCAACTGAATGCTGATGATAGCAGCCAACAGAAGGCAGAAGAAAATCAAGACACACAAAATGACCATCATAAGAAGATCGTAACGCATTGGGAACCAGATGAGGCTTCCAAAGCACCGATTGTACATTGGCCAGACAATGGTGGGCATCCAGGTCAACAAGATCAAGAAAGACACTACTGCAATGCAGATGGTTGTATTCCATTTGCCGCGTGCTGCAAACCTTTCGGACCGTAGAGATCTCCATGCCATTTCCATGCCAAAAATCATGGTTATGTAACCAATCAGAAAGATGGCTGTTTTTGTCAGGCTCAATTCTTATCGTATCTTCTTTGCCATACATACCTGGGAGTGTAACCATGGAAAGTCCCCGGCAATTATTAGATAGCACACTCTGGAGAGATGTGCTCTGCGCTGCCACGAAGACGATCTGTTGGATGACAGCACCGCTTGCCAGTGCTAGTGTGAATGTTTCTGCAGGGTGTACGCTCCGGAGAGCACTGAACCGTCTGTCGATCATCAATTGCCATCTTTCATTGTGATCGGTTAGCTTACCTCTTCCTCAAGGTAACTTGTAGCGCAGCTGCTCTCTTCGCGTCCGACACAATCCGATGTACTGTCAATAAGACAAGGGCCAGACTGAATGCGCCTAACGTGAGGTGCATCGTTCGTAGTGTCTGCACCTGTTGCAGCTGTAAGTTAGCGATCAACCTCCTCGTTCCATTTGTTGCTGTCCATGACCCCCCTTCTCGAACAGCCGAGGCGTTGAGTGTCATGTTGAAGTGCGATCGCGCATCGAGTCGAGGAAGTTGAGCCGTCCATCCTTCCATTTTGCAATTCCCGCAATAGGTATAAGAGAAGTTAAAAGGTCTTCGCTGGTAACCAGCAGCGGTTAAAAGAAGAGTAACGCCTAGGCATTCATGGGGTCTGCTTCACTGACGTCGAACAAGAGAAAACCAGCTCAGCGTCAACCAAGAAAGTGCCTGAACCTGCCAGCAGAGCGAAGAAGGGAAAAAGAGCGTGGGTGACGAGTGTACGACACGGGGTAGAGTATGAGACGCCAAACAGTATATGAGGAAACTAATGGGGGTGTCAGTAGCGCAGGGTTTCGGGACAACGGTCCTGAGGCGTCTGTCAATACTGTGGTACGTTCACTTGCGTGCCAGCATTGGCAGTATCCGATTATGTTCATATTACAGGAAGTGGGTTTCAACCATGCCAGCCGCTCATATCCTAGTCAAGCTGGACCGCGGAAGCATTGAGACCCGTTCAGGCACCACTGTTTTGGGACCTCGTGGGTTGCTGCCGAGCGAAGTGGTGGAGATTTGACCGGCGTTGTATCTGTGCTGAGGTAGCGCACCACAACCTAGGCTCGTCAAGCGCACATGACCGCGACCTGCTCTTCTCACCAGAATCACCACACATGTCCTCGAGATTATCACGCTACATACTGCTTGGTATGCGGGTGTTGAATCGTCGAAGTTGAGCGCTTCTTCTGGGAAACCACGGTTTCGTTTCTGCTTCATGCTAATTCTAGTACTCGACATCGCCTCTCAGTTGGACGTGACAAGGTAGAAAGGCGCAAGCTGAGTGATTCTGGAGGTGGAAGAAGTTAGACTAAGGTTCTGATGCTCGCTGGGTTTAGGTTGTGCCGCAGGTTCTCGCTTCATTCCCTGCCCGAGACACCAAGAACGCCAGAACCCATGCCAGCCACAACCGCTCGCAGCCAGTGCATGGATAAGCCCAACAATAGGGTTAGTTGCATAAGATGGTGGGTGACGGAATCCATTAGACGTAATAGAAAGCGTGACGCCCGAGTCAGAACGCGAAATCTGGGCGTGGGTCATATCGCTTCCGTCGACTCCAACCATTCGTAGCGAGGAACTGGACATGATAGCGCGGAACACGAGTGGCGCAGTACGAACTGTATGCGACGATTTAACAGAGATATTTTCCTGATGTGGCTCAAAGTAATCCTGACTTTTGTTGCTGGCGGGGTTGTGGGCGTTTGCCTAAGTTTATTCGCAATGCACTTCTCTCGACAACGTAACCACCCACCGTCGACAAAAGCACGCATTGTATATATCGCCACTCTGCTATAACACAAGATTTAGTCATATTGGTCTTGACGAAGCACTTGTGTTTCTTGACAGGCTGCCCGCAGATGAAGGTTAGCCTTATGCGGGCAAGATCTCCGCCATGTCTGAGGCTGTGCGGGGTTTTGACTGGCCATTGTCCTTCAAAACGGCCTAATTTGACAGAGATTTGTCAGACGGGCTGGGTTGGGTGGTGCTCGAGCAAGCAAGAGTGGACGGCGTCGAGATAGATCTACAGGTAGTTAGCGGGGAGGCGATAATGCATTACCGT
This sequence comes from Ophiosphaerella herpotricha, assembly GCA_028458525.1. Lineage (NCBI taxonomy): Eukaryota > Fungi > Ascomycota > Dothideomycetes > Pleosporales > Phaeosphaeriaceae > Ophiosphaerella > Ophiosphaerella herpotricha. Next base: position 462,715 of record JALNQK010000009.1, read on the forward strand.
CGCGTCACTAGGTAGATGGTTTCTAGAATCTCTGTGCATCAGTCAATTCGTCCCCAATTGGTTAGTGAACGATGTGACCGTGGTACAGGTTGCTTGAAAACAAATTCCCGATTAATGCCAGCTACGTGTGTGAGTGCTCGGACTGAGTAGCTGAGCATGAGGTAAATTAACTACATCTCTCACAATGCGTTGAAGCCTTGTGGTTGGGTGGTGGCGCCGTGGGGGTACGATTTGGCACAGTAGCACTAAATGTTGAGGCAGATCTGCAAACCCTCGTCATAATCTTATGCAAAGTTGGACCTAAGTAGATTTCGCAAAATCTTCCAGGTACGAAACGAGTAGTCTCGCACCGTCGAGTGATACAGCATTGTCTGTTACACAAACATGGTCAGCTTGCTCACTTTGACAGGCTATTTTCATGAGTAGACTTCGAATTGAACGAACACTGTCAGTTGTTCACCAATGAGCGCAAACCAACGTAGTGGGGATATCGAGGGGTTGACTTTGACTCACAGTTACTAGCACGAATACCTCCGACGCTGCGATGGCCCTTCAACCCCAATAGCCCCCTCTTTTCCGCACCAAGCAGAAAATCTTTCTCTTTGCCTACATCGCCACCATTCACCCTAAAGCATATGTTCATTCTATTGCGTATAGACTTATCTGGGACGACCCGATAAACATCCGGATATCTCTCGAGGGCTTCATAGATCAGGCGGGCCTTCTCGTTCGAAATTTGCTCCTGCCCTCCAATACGCTGGGTGCCGTAAGAGCTCACTAATCCGGACATGACTTAACCAGCGATCCACACGTTGAAAATCGGGAGTGTATTGTAGAATGAGTTTTTGGCGATTGTAGGATAATCCAAGACAACGGGTCCGACAGGTAAATGAAGCTCTCTCAACAGGCTGGCTGATGCTGGGGTAGATTGAGGCGGGAGGAGCGACTTCCGCATTATAACTATGACGATGCCAGTATTACCCATGTTCTTTTGTGCGCCCCCGAAGATAACAGCATACTTGCTCACATCGACCTTTCGGGAAATGAAATTGGATGACATGTCAACACACACCAACGGCGCATCTTTACCTTGAAGACTCTTGGGGAACTCGGGGAACTCGACGCCATCAACTGTTTCATTGTCACAGAAGTAGACAAAGGCTGGCCCACTTCTAGGACGGGGAGTCAAGTTCCATTGCTCTTCTGCAGAAATCTTGCCAAATTTGCCCTCGTTGGCCTTTCGAACGTCGACTGCCGCGTTGACATGTTTAGCACCAACAAGACGTGCGGCTTCCTGCGAAGCCTTCAACGACCACGAGCCTGTGACGAGGTAGTCAAGTTTCAGTTCCTCGTCCACAACCTTGCGCAATCTTGCGAGCACCTCGTCCTTATTGTCACCCACTTCTTGGGCAATCTGGGCCCGCTTTTTCTCGACCCATATTGAGACGAGATTGTATACGGTTGCACTAAACTCGCCGCTGCCGCCACTTTGGGGGAACAAGATGTCGTAGTCGTCAAGGATCTCCAGAAATATGGTCAAGGCCTGTTTTGTGTCTGCGAGAATCTCGTTGGCCTCTGGAGAGCGATGAGAGATCTCACAAAGGCCAATGCCCTTGCCCCTGTAGTTTAGGAGAACCCGTGATGCCTTCTCGAGCACCGTGGTGGGGAGGGGTGCGGGGCCAGCACCAAAGTAATTGACGTCAGAGCGGTTGACCACGGTGTTGGCGGTGTTGTTGCAGGTGACGTTGAGGGGAAGTCAAGTGAGACAAGGTCAATTGGAGCGATTATGGCTTGGGAAGTAGTGACAGAGCAGCGAGGGGTGGTTGCGTATGGTGAGATGGACCCGAGGTCGCGCTATGTGAATGACTCCCATAGTTCAGTCTCTCAGGCTTTGCGCCCGATCCCGGATTCCGGTGCAACACTGCAGCACAAGCAGCGCAGGCCCTGACGACTGCGGACGCAATATATTTTGAGCACCATCCCACATGTCCGCTGATTTGCATTAGGTGAAGCGATTGAGTGCTCGGCTGCGGTCCAATGGCAGCAGGAGAAAAGCCGATGACCATGGATGGGCCCGAAGTTGGCAACCGAATTGTTGTGGCTTGGCAATATGGAAATTCTGGGACCAAAGCAACACGCAGCAACACCACAATTGAGTCAAGCATGGCCATGTCGCTACGGGCCATACGACTGCTGGGTCGTAGGCCGGCCGCTGTATGTTTCAATGTTCTGATGCTTCAATCATGTCCCTCCGTAGCTTCTGTCTAATTCGTTGCACACAGCTTCGGGCGAGCCTTCCGCTCCTCGCCGCATCGCGACTTCCCCATGTGACCCTCACGCCGCGTGCCTTCTCGACCACCGCGGTCCGCCACGAGACGCCAGAAGTCTTTCACTCGCTCAGAGAAGGATTCGCGGCAAACTTCCTGTCCACTTTCCAGGAAACGCCCAAGGCACCGCAGACGCTGACCGAGAAGATTGTCCAACGATATGCTGTTGGCGTGGCCGAGGGCAAGGTGCTCAGATCGGGCGACTATGTCACCCTGCAGCCTCACAAATGCATGACACATGACAACTCCTGGCCAGTCGCGCTCAAGTTCATGTCCATTGGAGCGACTCGAATCAGCGACTCCAAGCAGATCGTCATGACCCTGGACCATGACGTGCAGAACAAGACGGAGAAGAACCTGAAGAAGTACAGCCAGATTGAAGAATTTGCAAAGAAACAAAATGTCGTCTTCTACCCGGCAGGGAGGGGCATTGGCCACCAAATCATGGTTGAGGAGGGCTACGCCTGGCCAGGGACCTTGGCTGTGGCCTCGGATAGCCATTCCAACATGTACGGCGGCATTGGATGTCTAGGCACGCCCATCGTACGAACAGATGCTGCGAGCATCTGGGCAACCGGTAAGACATGGTGGCAGATACCGCCGGTTGCCAAGGTCAACCTTGTTGGAAAGATGCCGCGGGGCGTGACTGGCAAGGACGTCATTGTCGCTTTGGCCGGGCTCTTCAACAAAGACGAAGTTCTCAACCACGCCATCGAATTCACCGGGACTGACGAAACCCTCGGTAGCATTCCTGTAGACGACCGCTTGACGATTGCGAACATGACAACAGAATGGGGTGCACTAACTGGCCTCTTTCCTATCGATGCCACTCTTCACAGCTGGCTCAGGGCGAGGGCAACTCTAGCAGCCATGGGTGAAGGACAAGCCAAAGACCATCACCAGAAACAATTCATACATGAGCGTATCGATGAACTCTTCACTGCCACGGGCATGGTGGGCAAGCAACTGGGCCATATCTTCAAGCCTGCCTTAGCGGCGGACAAGGGTGCAGAGTACGCCAAGGAACTCTTTCTCGACCTGTCAACACTGTCACCATATGTCTCAGGGCCAAATTCAGTAAAGGTGGCCACCCCACTGGCCGAGCTCCAGAGCCAGAAAATCACCATCAACAAAGCCTACCTCGTCTCCTGTACCAACTCCCGCGCTTCTGATATTGCGGCAGCTGCCCAGGTCTTCAAGGATGCTGCGGCTACCAACGGCGATAAGATTCCGAAGATTGCTGAACACGTTGATTTCTATATCGCTGCCGCATCAATCCCAGAACAGGTAGCTGCTGAAGAGGCAGGCGATTGGCAGACTCTTCTTGAAGCCGGTGCACAACCACTACCCGCGGGTTGTGGGCCATGTATTGGCCTCGGCACTGGGCTTCTAAAGCCAGGCGAGGTCGGTATCAGTGCCAGCAACCGTAATTTCAAGGGTCGTATGGGATCACCAGATGCGAAAGCCTACCTCGCCAGCCCCGAAGTTGTTGCGGCAAGCGCTTTGGCGGGAAGTATATCCGGCCCGGGGCGATATAAGGTACCTGTGGAATATGAAGGCGTTCGTCGCGGCGAGGGTGACGGTATTGCAGAGGAAGATCGCATGATGACGATTGAGGACATGATGGAGAAGGCTATCAGGGACGTCGAGGGAGCGATTGGAGCCTTCGACATGGCAACTACCGAAACATCGATCGCCAATGAATCCACTGTGTCCGGCACCCAAGCTGAGACGCTGACAGAGACTTTGCCTGGCTTCCCTGAGAGAATCAGCGGAGAGATTGTCTTTTGTGACGCTGATAACATCAACACTGACGGCATTTACCCTGGAAAATATACCTATCAGGACGACGTAACCCGTGAGAAAATGGCGGAAGTTTGTATGGAAAATTATGACGCTAGCTTTGGACAAATCGCCAAAGCCGGAGATATTCTCGTGTCCGGCTTCAACTTTGGCTGCGGAAGTAGTCGCGAACAAGCAGCTACAGCCATCCTAGCTAAAGGTATTCCTCTTGTGGTTGCCGGCAGCTTCGGCAATATATTCAGCAGGAACAGTATCAACAATGCGCTTATGGGTGTGGAAGTGCCCAAACTGGCCAATCGTCTCCGTGAAGTGTTCTCGTCCACGAACCCAAGTTCATCACAGCAAGCCATCACAGAGCCCTCCCGGAATGGCGAATCGCTTGATTCCGCACCCCCTACGATGACGCAACCAATCGATTCTAAGCAACTCACCCGTCGTACCGGTTGGACACTTGAGTGGGATGTGTGTCGAAGCACGGTATCCGTACAAGAGGGACCGCACGGCGCCAGGTGGAATGTCAAGGTCGGAGAGCTTCCGCCAAATGTCCAGGAGATCATTGCGCTGGGTGGGCTGGAGAACTGGGTCAAGAAAGAGATCGGTGCGACTGTCTAGCGCTTCTTCGCTAGGAAGGTGGGCGCTGGCGGATTGTGTATACCTAACTTGATATATATATATATGTGTGTGTGTGCATAGGTGGCGTTTCGGAAAAGACCCTGTACGCGGGTCAATATTGAATGTATTCTGAACGATACTTGCCTTGAATTCTTATTTTTGACCAACGTGCATGCGTATCCAGTGGCCTTGCCAGAGCAGCCAGATCAAATCGTGTTTATAGGTTCTTGATGCATTGACGAAATTCGTAGATTTATTTAGGACTGGATTGATCAGTTTAAGTTGATCTAAAGAATATAAGGCGTTTTATGGTGCTTGATTTTGATGTTTTGAGAACTATATTACGTTGACAAAACAATGTACTGAGCTTCAACAAGGTTAATCTAAAGAGCAAAATACCCAAGTTATTACTCGTCACGGACATGAATTGTCCTACACAAGTAAAAAGACGGAGGATGGGAGGGCGTGTAGATCCCAAGCTTAGGCCATGCCAGCGCGTCATCGGACTCGAGCATGCTTGAGCTGCAAACTCCACCACACGACCAGGTAGGGTGTATATGCCACCAGGCCACACTCCAAACTTGCCATGTCCTGGCTCAAGCGACGAGCAGGTCCATTGATCATCCTTGGAACCTCGGCGGTTGGCGGGGCTGCCTATCGTTTCCTTCGACCCTTAGATCCCCCCGAGGCGTCGTTAAACCCGCACACCTTTACGCCCTACACGCTTGTGGAGAAGCGCACCGTGTCTCCTACGAGCGCAATATTCACGCTGCGCAACCGCGATGGCGCGCCCGAGCCCGACAGCGTTCGTGAGGTGTGGAAGCGCAGTGTATGGAGCGTGCAGATAAAGCAGCCGCAATTGCAGATTGCAAGGGCCTACACGCCCTTGCCGCCCACGTCCGATTGCCATAAGAAAGGTCGTAATGAGCCGGCCGACATACGACTGCTCATCCGGCACGAGGAAGGAGGCGAGGTGTCGACGTACCTCCACCGACTGCCTGAAGAATCGGTAATTGAGCTGCGTGGGCCAAACACGGAAATCGAATTGCCTCACGACATCAAGGAGATTATATTCCTGGCGGGGGGTACAGGCATCGCACCTGCGATGCAGATGGTGCAAGCACTTGGCAGGCGGACGGGAAGCAAAATGCACATATTATGGGCCAACAGGCGGCGCGATGAATGCGTAGGCGGCGTGAACGACGTCACAGCAAACGGCGTGCTATCACAGAATCGCAAGGGCTGGTGGCAGAGCCTGTTTGCCTTGGGGGATCCAGAACACGAGCCCCTGGCAGATGACCATAGCGGCACCGCCAAAGGTACAATTGTCAAAGAGCTGGATGCACTCAAGGAACGGAGTAAAGCTGGAACACGCGGCTTGACAGTGCAGTACTATGTTGATGAAGAGAGGACCTTTATCCAACCTGCCGATCTCGAGAGGAGACTAGCACGAATATCAGAAGAGAGGGGCTCAAAGCTGATCATGGTATCCGGGCCAGATGGTTTTATTGAATATTGGGCTGGTAGGAAACAGTGGGTTGGAGGGAAAGAGACTCAAGGCCCACTTGGGGGCGTGCTAGGCATGATAGATTTGAAAGATTGGAAAGTGTTCAAGCTGTGAAGCTACTTTATGTCCTTTTTTTGATACCCGTCCCTCACCGGCGCTACTACTAGCGCCCATCATGCTGCTCAAGTATCACAAACATAGCATTGACTCCATAAAATCGATGACCGCGCTGCTAATCTGGGCCAAGCGTTTGAAGACTGTCTGCTCGGCAAGTCTTCGGTAGCCACCAGCTCTAAACCGGTCCGAATGTTACAAATGCAGTCGCAGTGGGTCTAGACAGGGTATCAAACGAGTAAGTCAGAAAAGCAATGCACCTTTCTTCTGGTCTAGCGCGAGGTCTGGGTTAACTGCCTAAATAGAGGCACCTTGCACTTCCGATCTCAATTTCGGTCGTAAAGTGAGAGCGAATGTGGAGAGATTCCGCACTGAGCAATTTCGCAAGAAAACGCCCTGCTTGTCCCCAAGACTCATCCGGAACAATCACTAAGTTGTCAAATATTACAATGCAAACACCACGACCTTTTCAATAGCAATTGCACAAGTTGACCAACTTCTCAATTCATCGACATGGCAATCGACCCGGAAAAGGAAGCCGAGCACAGCGACGCTCTCTCGCCACCAATCAACGAACAAGACCCGAATGCCCGGCCGGAATGCTTCACATCAACAGTACAGGAGTGCTTATTTGTCCTTTCGGTGACAGCGGCGGTAGCCATGACAAGCTTCTTAACCGGTAGTGTTACGGTCATGAGTAGTTTTGCTGCGAGGGAACTGCACATGACCAATGCTGAGATAACATGGATGAATGCTGCCTCATCGTAAGTGCTATTGCTCAGGCCTAAAGCAGCGCGAGATAAGCTCACCAAAGCAATCAGACTGACAGCGGGTGCCCTTTTGCTATTCTTTGGTAGTGTTGCGGATCACTTTGGACGAAAGAGCATCTTCATAGGCTCAATGTTTCTCTTCAGCGTTTTCTGTCTCGGTGCAGGCTTCTCACAGTCTGGGATGACACTCGATATACTCTGCGGTATTTTGGGTATCTGGTCTGCATCTGCAGTCCCGCCTGCCCAAGGCATGCTGGGCATGATATACGAAAAACCGAGTCCTCGCAAAAACAAAGTCTTCGGTTGCTTTTCGGCAGGTAACCCACTTGGTTTTGTATTCGGAACTATCATAGCTGGGCTATTCACACAAATATTTAGTTGGAGGTCAGGCTTCTTTCTGTTGGCAATTGTGTATTTTTGTACCACCGTTGTCGCGTGTTTCACAGTACCGAATGATACGACACCGAAACGGACCTTGAACAATGAGACGGTTAAGAGGTTGGATCTTCCGGGCACTGCTATGACGATTCTGGGAATAGGAATGTTTTGCGCTGGTCTCAGGTATGTGCAGATTATTCCGTAGAGAAGATCGCTGACAATCAATAGTCTTGCTAGCGGGGCGCCACAGGGCTGGAGAACGCCATATGTTCTTGTGCTACTAATACTTGGCATAGTTTTGATTGTTGCATTCGTGGTATGGGAGGTGTGGTATCCGTACTCAATGATCGATATGAACATTTTCAAGGACCGGGACTTTTCTCTGGTGCGTATTCTTTTCCAGATTTATGGAATCGGCTGACACAGCTACAGCTACTGACAATTCTTTCGATGGGTTTTCTCGGGTTTCCTGTCTTCTCCTTCTGGATTGCACTCTACTTCCAATTGGAGCTCGGATTATCTGCGCTAATGGTAAGTGCAGCATGTAGAATGATAATAATCAACAACTGACAATATCAGACGGGCGTTCATATGCTACCCATGGTTGTAGTGGGGCTAACAGCCAATCTCGTTGCTGCTCTGCTGCAACACAAAGTTTCCAATAAGCTTTTGGTAGTGATTGGTGCTGCTGCCTACTTGCTGTCTTTTGTCATTGCGGCAGTCCAGCGGTTTGGCGACTCGTACTGGGCGTTCACATTTCCAGCGTTATGCTTGTGCGTCATTGGTACCGACTTCCAATTTATTGTTGCGAATGTGAGTACCAAACTCAGATATGTTGCGTTGCTTATGTCTGTAGATGTACGTCCTTTCCTCCATGCCATTGAACAAGCAGTCTATCGCAGGCTCGCTGCTTCAGACTCTTGCACGGTTATGCACCGTAGTTGGATATGGTATCGCTACTGCCATCTTCAGTACTGTAGAAGAGAAGCCATCAACTTCTGGGTACTACGCGAACAATGCTATAGAGCCTTACGCAGCCGTATTTTGGTTTGCAGCAGGATGCGCTTTTATCGGTACTTTGTTCGTCCCATTCTTGAAGATTGGTACACAGGGCCACAAAGGAGACACAGGCGCAAGACGGGAGGCAAAATGAAGTCATGCCGGAAGTGAAAGTCTCAGATAGTGCAAAAGATCGGACTTTGCTCGGCCATAGCACGTCTATCTCAACCTCGGCAAAGCTCACCAGGGCATGTATGCTCTCTCACCGTAGGCGTTGAATATCTGCGAACGAGCTGAGCAGGACATGCACCCAACGGCTAGACATGCACAACATTCGGCAGACTGATGTTGATCAGCGGTTTCACAATTCTTGTCCAGAATAGGAAGGTCGTGTACCATCCGAACCAATGACGGGCAATAGAGACTTGCAGGGATCCAAGCTCCGCACCACGCACGCGACCTGGGCGCTAGGCTACTGGTCCCTCCTTGCTAGCATCTCCGCAAAATTTTATGATTATTAAAGACCGGCTGGCGTCCGGTCACTCATCTGTTGCCGACGGCTCCATTCACCACTTCTTTGTTGAGACCCAAGCGACGACAGATTATGGCAGAAGAGAAGGACATTAAGGCCAGCTCAGCACCACCTCCAGATCATGACCACGATGGCATCCACAAACGGGCTGCAGATCGCGTTGTCAACGATGCGCGACTGGCTACAGAGAAAGAACACAACATGACCCTGTTGCAGGGTATCAAATTGTATCCAAAGGCTATTGGCTGGTCTGTCTTGATAAGCACATGTATCGTCATGGAAGGTTATGATGTCTGCCTATTGAACAACTTCTTTGGATTCCCTCAGTTCAAGCGCAAGTATGGAGAACAGCTTCCAAACGGCACTTATGAAATCCCTGCACCATGGCAAGCGGGGCTGAGTAACGGCATTATTGTCGGCGAAATTATTGGCTTGTTCCTGAACGGCTGGGTCAGTGAGGCCATCGGGTATCGCTACACGGTCATGGCATGTCTGTTGCTCATCATTGCCTTTACGGCAATCTTCTTCACGGCACAGACAGTGGTACACCTTCTGGTTGCAGAAATCTTGTGTGGTATTCCTTGGGGAGTTTTTCAGACTCTGACCATTACCTATGCCAGCGAGGTGTGCCCAGTTGCGTTGCGCGGATATTGTAAGTGGGCCTTGGCCCTTTCAACTTGCCATGTGCTGACAGGAACCAGTAACAACCTATGTCAACTTCTGTTGGGGCCTTGGACAACTCATCGGCATCGGCGTGATTCGCTCTATGCTTGATCGAGACGATGAATGGTCCTATCGTATACCCTATGCGCTTCAGTGGATGTGGCCTGTTCCTCTTATGATAGGCGTTTTCCTGGCTCCAGAGTCTCCGTGGTGGTTGGTTCGAAAAGGCAGGCTGGAAGATGCAAAGAAGTCCCTCCTTCGCCTGACAAGCCTGAATCGCGAAACAGATTTCGATGCCGATGAAACCGTGGCCATGATGGTGCATACTACAGCTCTTGAGGAGAAATTGACCCGGGGTGCATCTTACCTCGACTGTTTTAAAGGCGTTGATTTGCGCCGCACAGAAATTGTATGTATGGCATGGGCAATTCAGAATCTAAGCGGCAATGCCTTCTCCGGGTATTCCAGCTACTTTCTACAACAAGCCGGCCTCCCAGAGTCCACATCGTATGACTTTGCCATGGGACAGTACGGAATTAATATGGCTGGTGTATTTGGTGCATGGTATCTGATGAAAATGGGCTTTGGACGACGAACACTGTATCTGGGCGGTCTCTATGGTCTTTGTACTATGTTGTTCGTCATGGGTTTCCTTGGACTGGGTCCTAACTCTCAGCGCCAAGAACGAGCCATGGCAACTGGAGCCATGATGATTGTATGGGCCATGTTCTATCAGTTGACGGTTGGCACGGTTTGTTACTCTCTTGTCGCCGAGCTCTCGTCCCGCCGCCTGCAGATCAAAACGGTTGTGCTCGGTCGTAATTTATATAACGTCATCGGCATCATCACCTCTGTTCTCACACCATACATGCTCAACCCAGGTGCATGGAACTGGGGCAATTTCGCCGGCTTTTTCTGGGCAGGGACTTGCTTCCTGAGCATCATTTACACATTTTTTAGGATGCCAGAGCCCAAAGACCGCAGTTTTGCAGAGCTTGACTTGCTTTTCGAGAAGAGAGTATCGGCGAGGAAGTTCGCTAAGACACGGGTAGATGTGTTTGAAGAAACGAACGTTGAGGGAACTGCCGTGTTTGGGAGGTATGAAGAGAAGGTGACAGATGCAGTCCAGAGGTCTGAGTCAATATCGGGGACCAAAGCTGCATGAGGAAGCTACGACTGGGAACTTGGTAATTGAGTAACTTTGGTTTACATAATATATTCAACAACGCTTTGTTGATAAAGTGATAAATCTATACTCTTTGAGGTTGCTTTTACATATCACACTCTATTTATAACAATGTCTTATTTAATACGGGGCTCTTCCCCAAAAAAAAGATCCTGATATGTATTCAAATGCTCATACTCTGTGGGACCAAAATGGGATGGCCTATTCTAACTGACCTCAGCTAGTAGATGTACCTTGATGCTATGTTACAGAATAATTATTACAATGCCACGAGTCGCGCCATATCAACTTACCTATATTACTAGATCTCAACTGCTTCTGGACATAGATAACCTCAATTATCAGCACAATCTATCCCGGTGATTTCGTAGCGCATGTTAGCGGTACTGACTTGTCAAGCCCAATGGGCACCAGCACAACTTCCTTGATGGAAAACCTCCTCGCAGTTCCTTCCTTTCACACAGGGAATCATAGACTACAGCTTCTTTGACCAGGTTCAAATTTTCCTGTTTATTATTACGCAGCATCATAGGATAGAGAAGAAATCCATTGGCCGATTTATTGCGACATCTTTGCGCGTAATTTACTACTTGCCCGTTGAACCAGCTCAATGACGCATCAGCGGGTTGCCATACAGATAGGATCTTCAAATCATTGATGAATTCGACGAGTACCTTTGTTGCATGAAACATGTATGACACATCCATTCGCGCATTTACTGAGCAACGAGCTTCGTCCTTGGACTCCTGGAATGCCAACCCTCTCAAAAGTAGAGATATATCATAGGGGAAGTGATGCTAGCATGTAACATATCCGTCTGAAGTGAAAGATGGTGGAAATTGGGCGGGAGAAGTGAGTAGGTGTCGGTGGTAATTGAGAATACAGTATCCCCCGTAAGGAAGGGGAAAGGTACTTCAAGAATGTGGAGGTTGGCCATACTGGTTAGATCAAGGTATCCGAACACCTTCGCCCCGATGTTGGGCTGTTTGGAAAGAAATTGAGCTTGTGTCACAATTTTCGATGCCGAGGATAAGGGTTTGGAGGGACAATGGGAGTAAGTTATTCCACACGGCCAAGTCTACCCATCGTACGGTTACATCCTCGCCATCTTTACAGTCATAAAAAAAAAGCATATGTGAGCGAACACAGTAGAGAGGAAGGCCTTAGGAACGACAGTAGAAATGGCGGAGACAAGTCCAAATGTCTTAATTTAGGCTTATAATATTTTACAGTGTTGCCCGTTGTCAGGCGGCGCTGATTACTGAAACTCAGAGGGGACAATCGTGTTAGCGCGATATTTCTACGGGTACTAGATCGGGCATATATGATGCCACGTTGTCTATCAACGTTGAATATTATTGAAAGCGGAGCGATATGAGAGCCTGGTTTCGGTTTTAGACTATTAAGACTGGTGTCTAGATGATCAAATGTAGAGCAAGCAGGGTCTCTAATGTGAAGTATTCGCAGACCTGGGAGCACCATGATGAGCAGCGCAGCATATACGCCGTGCTCTCGCATCTCAAGAGCGTCTCGAAGGTAGTCTCCTTTAGACGAGAAGCCGACATTATCTAGTGCTGCCAAAGCAGTGTGAACGAAGGCGCTGTCGTCGAAGTGGTTGTCTTGTGGCAGACATATTTGCTCCACATAAGCGGCAAGTCGTTGGTATTTTGAAACGCTCATACAAAACTTGTCAATGCGTGGTAGTTTGCTACTCGGGCGGATGGAGAGGTCGACTTGGCGGTAGAGAAGGAACGGTATTGTGGCTGATGGATGGTGGGTTCGTGCGCATGTTGTGTCACATGATGGTGAGGGAGCCAACGAGGGGCGGCGGATTCCAAAGACCGGGTAGATGGAAACTACGTATATGAGCGCATCGTGCAGGCTGCAACCTATTGCGAAGCGAGATGTTGCAGTAGACGGGCACACGCGGTAGAGTCGAATAGTGGAAAAGTCGAATAGTTGAACCGTCGAATACCGGTAGTCGAATACTCTGACGCCACGCTCTCTTCGGTAGGGCTCGGCCACTTATCGGAGCTATCCGGAGAGACGAATCAGGTGCGCGCGAATTCATCGTCACGTCAAGGCGATATAAAGTCGGCCGTTTTCCCCCTCACTCGCCGTTTTGACGTCACACCCACACTGGCCGGCGATAGTTGTCGACAGTATGACTACCAACCGCCCCTTTTTTGGCGGCTTCCTCGCTGCCTTCCGCGCCCAGCCCTCTCTCCAGAAGGCCGCTGGGTCGCAAGCCGCAGCTAGAGACACATCATCCTCGACTGCACGCACAATCACCACAAAAGCCCCGTCGCCCTCGTCCGCGGCTGGGCCAGCCTCAGTACAGGCAACAAACCACTTCCAGCCCACCAGACAACACGCACCACCCTACCACCGATCCACATCGCCCACCGCAAAAGCCTTCCCCATCCCGGGCGCCTCGCAGCGAAGTAGGAGAGGATCAGACAGCTCGTCCGAAGGCTTTCACGAAGCCATAGGCGCTGAGAAGTGGTATATCGGCGGGAGAACCGCCACTGGCGAAGAGCGCTTCTACAAGCTGGGCATGGTGAAGAAGCAAAGAAGCGCAGATCGCTTGAGCTTAGACAAGCTCAGCATATAGCTTGTCTGTATTTTCCATGTCTAGCACATGGCTGCATGGCTGCATGGCTGCATGGCTGGCGTTTGTGGCATTTGTTCTGTGATAGATTCATCATATGAGGCACAAGATATTGCTCATGGCCTTCATGACATTTTCAATGGGAAGGAACCGAGGACGCTACGTCATTCAATGAATACATGTACATTCGGCCTGTTCGGCTCTTCATTCCATCTATCTCCCTACGTGAATCACCTGCCTGGGAGAGCCGCCCTTATTTCCGGACATTCTTTGCATCAAACCGCCACACTTGCCAGTTCTTTATTGGATCGCCACAAGTCATGCAACCGGCTTTCCTCCCGGCTGCCGAACTAGCAAGAAAATGCCGATATCCTTGTCGCACTGCTCCGCCTTTCGGATATCGCAGCCGTATCAGCATGGCAAAATATTCACTTGAGCACGGAAAAGCACAATCAGTGTCATTGCTAGCAGCGCCAGGGCACCGGTACAGACCTCGTTAGGTACGCGAGTGCAACTATCCTGGACCTCTTGAGTCACCCTCTTCCTTTTTCCGTTCGTTGCGTGGCTGGCCTCAGATATATCTGCCATGTACTTGTATGCTTGTCGATTCCGTCTCATGTCCACAGCCTTTTCCGTTCCAGCTGTGGCTTTCTTCGTTCGGTGTTCCTGCTCGATATATAGTTACATGAACCGACATCATGGCGTCTTCGAGCACAACAACTCCAAATGTACCCACTGGTTCTCAGACCACTGGGCCCGATAAGCAATACGCCTCTATCATTCCAGAAAATGGTAGACTAGAGCTACAGCGTACTGCCTCCAGTATCAGTCACCATGACATGGCCGATGTCAGTTACATTGTTACTGGCGACTTGGACGAGATCTACAACCGCTTCTCAGAACGCCGGAAGACCATTATCGTAGCGGTCGTATCATTTTGCGGCTTTCTTGCTCCAATTTCTTCGACCACAGTTTTATCTGCTGTCCCTGAAGTAGCAGCCACCTACGACACAGATGGCTCCGTCATCAACGTGTCCAATGCACTCTACATGCTATTCATGGGGTTTAGCCCATGTTTTTATGGACCATACGGGAATATCTACGGCAGAAAATGGGTACGCATTAAATTACGAAATTATATGATCGTGGTTGCTGAAAGCTTCCAATACCTTTCAAGACTGAGGCTAATTGGATCTATCTAGGTATCCGTAGCAAGTGCTACACTGTTTACTGCGTTTAGCATAGGAACGGCTCTAGCGCCGAATTTGGCGTCCTTTTTCATCTTCCGTATTTTTACGGCTTTCCAAGGAACTGCCTTTCTTGTTCTTGGTAGTGCAGTCATTGGAGATATTTACAAGCCTGTAAGCCATGTCCTAGCATTGTGCACAAATCCAATTTGTGGTTGTTTGGGGGAAAGAATTGCTCATTTACAACAATTTCACCGCTAACTTCTCCATAGACTGAACGCGCAACTGCACTCGGTAAATATCTATAAGGGTGCGTATCGCCATGCTAGGCTAACGTTGACAGGCTGGTTCTTGAGTGGCACCCTCATTGGACCTGCATTAGGTAAACACCTACATCCTGTGTGTCGCAACACTCCTAACGAAATCAGGTCCATTTATTGGTGGTATCATTGTCACCTTCCGCACCTGGCGTGATATCTTCTGGCTCCAAACAGCACTAGCTGGAGCCGCCACACTTTGTTGCTTTTTTTTACAGCCCGAAACGATCCACAAAAAACGGGCCAAGGAACTAGAAGGACTTCCAGCGAGAAAGAAAGCAGCTCAGTTGTGGAGGTGGCTAAATCCCTTTCGAGTTATTGGTTTGTACCGCTATCCGAACTTGCTACTTGTTGTGCGTCCCCTAACGCCTCCTTTGTCCATCAATTGCAATTTAACGATGCGCTACAGGCCCTCTCATCCTCATCCTTGGTGTGGAATATGTACTCGCTCCTCACACCTATACGTTATGTTCTCAACCCTCGCTTCAACCTGACAACGCCGCTGCAATCTGGACTCTTCTACATTGCGCCAGGTTGCGGATACTTGGTGGGCACCTTTTTTGGCGGCCGTTTTGCTGATCACGTTGTTAAAAAGTACTTCAAGAAGCGCGGGGCACGAGTCCCGGAAGATCGACTAAGGAGCTGCCTGCTTTTCTTAGGTGGTGTTATACCAGCCTGCATGTTGATCTACGGGTGGAGTGTTGAGAAGAGAGTAGGCGGTGTAGCGCTGCCTGGGCTCATGATGTTTCTGCAGGGTGTTGCACAGTTGTTCTGTTTTCCGAGCTTGAATACGTACTGTTTGGATGTCATGCAATCAAGAAGTGCGGAGGTTGTGGGTAAGTCGCCGTTCTTGAGTCCCAGGTTCAATACACAGACTGACGAAGAGATTTAGCGGGTAATTATTTCATGCGGTATATGTTTGCAGCAGGTGGATCTGCGGTCTGTCTGCCTGCGGTGAGAGCAATTGGAGTGGGATGGTTTTCGAGTATCAGTGCACTGTTTTTAGTTTTGGGTGCAGGAGGAACGTCTTTGGTTGCGGAGTACGGGAAGACATGGCGCGAGGAGATTGATGGCAAGAAGGCGGCCAAGCAAGAGGGAGAGAGTGCGGTGTAAATGTAGTAGGAAGTTACTATTAGGGTGATAGAATGGATGCTGCAGCCTCGTTCAATCTCGACTCCAAAGTACCTGTGCAGAGGTCTAAGCGGCATGTCTTGGCAGCAAGCTACCTTCGTGTTCGCGGCTCATGTTGCCTTGATCTCAAGCTCGCCCAAGCAAGTCAACGCTCGCCGAGAACTACTCTCTTACACACCCTGTGCCTCCCTGCTGCTTTCAATCCCATACTCTAAATCCAGGTCTCCTCCCCCATACCACTACTTTCCACCATGGTTTGCATGCCCCAACCCCCGCTGGAGCTCTTGATACTAATGTTTGCAGTTCATAGCACGAAGCGAATATGGTAAGCCGCTCCCTACGACCTTGTGGCTGGGCATGTGCTAACAGCTGTTCCAGATCGCGGCATAAAGTCAGTAGCAGTCCCTCTGCATACCCACCCGATCCTGGAGCTCACATGCACCCAGCACCTTCTCGCCTGAGGGCCGTCTCTTTCAAGTTGAATACTCTCTAGAAGCTATTAAGCTCGGCTCAACAGCAATAGGCGTATGCTCGTCCTTCCCATGAAGCTCTCAAACACTTTCAATATGCTCACATGGACATACGCAGGTTGCGACAGGCGAAGGCGTAATCCTCGGCGTGGAGAAGCGGGTGACGTCTACCCTCCTCGAGACCAGCTCCGTAGAAAAAATTGTGGAGATCGATAGACACATTGGATGCGCTATGTCGGGTCTGCAAGCTGACGCGCGAAGCATGGTAGAGCATGCTCGTGTCGAGAGTCAGAACCATGCCTTTAATTACAACGAGCCGTTGAGAGTTGAGAGCTGCACGCAAGCGATATGCGATTTGGCGCTGCGATTTGGCGAGGGTGCCGAGGGAGAGGCGAGCATCATGAGTCGGCCATTTGGTGTGGCGTTGCTGATTGCAGGCTACGATGAAGATGGGCCAAGTCTGTACGTTGACATCACCGCCGTTTGATTCTTCAATTCGGGTCTGACATGAGACATAGGTACCATGCCGAACCCTCTGGTACGTTTTACCGCTATGATGCCAAAGCTATTGGCTCTGGCTCCGAGGGTGCGCAAGCAGAGCTGCAAAACGAGTTCCACAAGTCGCTCACTCTGCCGGAGGCTGAAGTGCTGGTGCTCAAAACGCTGAAGCAGGTCATGGAGGAGAAGCTGGACAGCAAGAACGTGCAGTTGGCGAGCGTGACCAAGGACAAGGGCTTCAGAATCTACACAGATGCCGACATGGAGGAAGTGGTTGGAAGGCTGCCGACCAATTAGACGGTGGTATGTGCCATCACGAACAGGAACATGCCAATTCATGTTAGAGCGCCTCACACAGGCTATAACACAATGAAAGCAATGCACAACGACCCAAGTTTCCTGGTCAAGATCAGATGATGGTCTATTGCTACTCGCTTGTACGCTCCCTATTGTACAGTGCACACCAAAAACCCCTTGTATTCCTCTAGAAGGGGTTGTCCTCTGGCGCAATCTCAACATGGAAGTAATTGCCGAGAATGGGCACTTTCTTCATGATATCCTCTCGTACACGCGGTACCTCGGCGAAGAAGAAAAGGGCAAAGAAGCCGGCTACACCTCCGAAACCACCTGCGAGGACTCCGCTGGGACGAGTTAGTCGGCGAGCTTGTTAGGTAAGGTTGATGTGTGCGACGAGAGTGACGTACGCCTTGGCGAGAGTTCGGGCGGTGATGCCATGGTAGTTCTTTGCGATGGTGTATCTGCAAGTGTCAGCGTTATTCGCCCGCGGCAAGACTCAGTGAAGCATGGCGATACATACTGTGGGCCGAATTTACTCCGATAAGCCTGGTAGGGCTGTCGCATGCTCTATCACTTTAATCAGCCCTCGTTCATACCTCGTTCCCCTCCGTCTCTGCCCTCCAGTGCCCGCATTAGGCTCAATGGCTCGGCCAGTAGCTTACCATTGCAGCAGGCGTCTTGCCCATGTGGGGAGGAGTAGAGGCGAGAGTAGACATGGTCGCGGGTGTGGTGTTGTTGGGATGCGAACGATGGGCTGCTGTGCAGCACTCAAGCTTGAACTTGTTGGAGGGTTTGAGGCTTGGCACCAATCAGCAGCAACAAATACAAAACATCGCTCAAGTCGCTGAAAACCGTACAACAAAGTCCTGGCGAACCAACCAAACTTGGAAATTGCTTCTCAATACAGGAGGCATATAGGCCAAACTCGCTACATCAGTGCACATATGCCTCCCACACCAGGCCTTCCTTCATCCCTCACAATCTTGTTGGTTCCTCGTAATCCCAATTTCACTCCACTAATCCCACGTTTTTCGCTCATATTTCCGACCCTCCACAAATAGGTTCTGTATCATATGATGTGGTTTTTGGAAGGCGTGAGGAGATAATGAATTACGAAACCGACAGGAAAGGTTGACCTGTGTAGCGGTTGGAGTATGTCTGTATCGACTAGGTCGTATAAATTATTACTATCCAGCTCATAGGCGTGATGCTAGGTCGTAGTGTACTGATTGCTATTGCCTCTCTTTGTCCATACCTGTTGGTCGGGCTTTCAACAATATCAACGTATAGCGCAGGACAGACGGTGACTTATCCACATGGATAGGTATATAGGATAATGGAGGCTTGCTGATATAGCGATAAAGCAGTCTGTGATATCGACTTCATGTCGGGGAAGCAGAGTTGAAGAATTGTGAAAGTAGTTCAAGTAAGGGATACTGAGGCGTTTATTAGGGAGAAGGGCTATATCGGGCTTTGAATGTGTTTTCTTCTCCAGCGATTTTTCGTAGAACGCCTGATACTTCGTTTCCATTTGAAATAGTTGTGTGACGGAACTGTAGGTGGCTGGTGGCTGGTGCTATTTTTTGATGTTAGGTTCTACCAAGCAATCGTCACGACACCATCTGTGCATTTTCTAACGCTATCATCACGTGTTAGTGAGACTATTCGCATGCTGGTAGACAAAGAACGAACCGCGGAAGGGTCGCCCGCCCGTGTTACGTCATTCACGAGGGGTAGAGTGCGTGAGTAGGTAGGCGTTGCTAGATGAGACATGCACGCTGTCTTTCCTTGTCAGGGCGCCTTATCGAGCGTGGCTAGACTTGATACTTGTATCATATTTGGATAAACAGACTGAAGTTAATGTAGGCATCCCATGTGACGTGCGATACCTCATGATGGTGCGTCTTTGCTGGGTATATAATTCTTTCGGGCACCATTGGCTCACCATAACTATCTTGTCTGGTTGGCATGAAGTGTATCTGAGTGATTCTCGCCATCAAAGGGAATGCACATATGTGTGTTGATGTCATGCGGGCATTGCAACCTATAAAACAAGCTTAAATTTCAAGTTTACCCAAGTTTAGAGTTAAAGGATTTAAAATAAAAATCCAATCTACAAACGGAAAGCAACTTGCGGGAAAGAAATCAGGAAGTAGCAATGCCAGGCTTCGACCATTCGATATTAATTAGCTCTCAATTCCCATTGCGAAACATACCCCACATGTTCTTCATCCTCTCGACCTGTAATGCTCTGAATCCCTCGTAGCACGAATCTATTGAATAATCTATGTAATTGTGAATTGGATCAGTCTCACCATCTTTTTGCTTGCCAGAGCAGCTCCTCTTGGCTGGCCCGTCGCAGCTATAACCCTCAAAAGTATGCAAAAGGCCAAACCAATGGCCAGTCTCGTGAACTGCCATTTTGCCCTTATTGTATCCGTTCATTGCACCCTCGGGCATTGTGTTGGCATTTATGTTACATTTATCATTGTAGTAGTCTGAGGGTTCGGCATTGTCGTTTCCAATGTATGAAGGTAGAGTGCAGCGACCTAGGGCGCCCCCGGTAAGATCTGTCCGGAAGTAGATGTTCAACGTTTTTTATGAGCCCTGGCGTAGTGTCTCCTTCATCTCACCATCGGATGGTTTATCCCCAACAGCCCAGGCATCATTGGGATTCCACGTCACGTTGATAAGATTGAAGTTAATGTCGTAGGGCTTGTAAGCTCGGTTAAGGACATCGAGCTGCGCAAACGGCTTATCGTTTGTGATTGTGCTCTTTTTATCGACTTTGGATACAATATGGACGACAACATCAACGGTGATGAGGTCATTAGGTGCGTTGCGTGCAGCGAGTGCGGCGCGGGCTGCATGTGAACCGGCATTGGGCTTCCCATGGAGCGAGGCAATAGTATCTAAGAAGTCACCAGGGGCATGAGCAGTGTCAGTGCCGCAATCGAGGGATTTTGATCCAGAGGGTACATTTGCCGTGACCAGGAAGCCTAGCGAGGCAAGGAGTAAGTGCATGAACATGAATTTGTTGGCGAAAAGGGATCAGGAATGTGATTCTTGAAATCGTCGGAGCAACCGTGTGGCATGTTTCCAACTTGTGAAACGAATGATTTGAATGAGAACGAGGGAGGGCGGATTCTGGTGGAGGTATACATATTTCGCATCAACCCATGGTTTATACTCTGTGCCACGAAGCAGTCTTGATTCCTTCGGCTCAGGACGTCTATTTGGACTTGTCTGGACGCCCGTCGGTACGTTCTGGAAGGCGTATCCGGCCTGATGCAAACGGACGGATCGTGAGACCTGTATCAGGCACCATCCGAAAGTATGGTTGCGACATAAAGCTTGTTATAACTAGGAGCTCGGTCTTTACGTAGCAAATTGGAAGTTGAATGATATTTACTGTATTGAGGGAATGCGAAAGACATTGGTTGAGTCTCTTTTCGAGACACCTTAACTCCAGACTCTTCTAAACCCGTAATACAGACACAATGTGGAGGGTCTGGGCTACAATCATGATTCAAGGAAGATGAAATAGGGAATACAGAGCAAGAGCGCGCTGGAGTAGAAAAGCAAAATGGACAGACTGGCGCTCATGCACCACCTGCATTACGCCCCGTGGTTGTGGCGGTACTAGGCTGATCGTTATTCCAGGTGAGGTAGGTGTGATCACCCAGTTTTCTGAAAGCTTGTCAGTATGTGTATTAGATAGGCGATGGTCTTGGAGACGACTGACCTTGGCTTAATAAGGTGTGTGGCAAGAAACACAGCACCAAGGAGGATGCAAAGACCACCCACTACGATGTAGGCAATTCCGAGGAACGGGTTTTTGCCACCCATGACAGTGCGCGTGGAAATTAAGATGGACTTGGTGCCACTATATCTTTGAACCGGAAAGTCTGGAGCGTATTAGTTTGCAATGTGGATTGGTTAGGCACATAGCTTACGGTCGTAGATTTTTAAACGGTAAGTGCCCTCCCTGAGCTCGTCATTATCATTCCGTTGATATAGCTTGCTAAAGGTTGGTAGGCCGGCTGTCCGCATCCAGACCTGAAATTCCTCCCAGTTGTGCAAGTTTGGTAGTTCAGTCAGATTATCATAACCAGTGTCTGGATATTGCTCCTGCCAGTAAGGTGGAACAGCAACATCGGTGGGTTTGTAGGCCGTCTTTCCGTATAAATCGCCCTCATGAGCCCAAGAGGTGCCGGCCGTGGTAAAGTCGTAGGATTTGGCATCCTGATTGTTTGCACTCGTGAAGTTGAGATTGCCGAAAGTATCGTTGAACATGGAGTTTGCGATCAGGCCGCATGGGTAGTACGGCCTGCCATTGGGGGCAATATTGAGAGGGGCGCAGTCCCCTGACCTGATGTCAGCGTCGGATCGGAATTTGCCCTTGAGCTGGTCTACGTCGACAGACTTGACGTATCGGCGGTGGTTCTGGTAGAAATTGGTGAGACGGTAGTAGAAGAGAATGGGAGGTTTGACGTTGTTGGGAATGGTGATTTGTAGGATGCAAACATCGACTTCTTTTTTGAGGCCGGAGAACTTGAACTCCTGGGTGTCTCTTGCGTGGCCCCAGAGAGGCTTAGTTGTCATGGGGTTTTTGAACGTGGCGGCGACACGGCCGCTGGGTATTTCTTTGAGAGTACTCTCTTTGGACGGGTCTGCCGTAGCCTCTGTCTGGGGCGATTCATTTATGCAGTTGGTGTAATCAATAGACAGCTCCTGGACCTGGTCGGAGGATCAGTTGGGTGTGCCGGGGCATCGGGGTGGGGACTCACCTGCGAGCTGGCATAGAGGAGAAGACCGCCAATGGGCGCGAATATGACGCCGACGATGAAGAACAGCGGGAGGACGGTCTTGGGGGTGAGGATGGGCTGCCATGCCTTCAGGCGCTGCTGGCGAAAGGCGGTATCTAGGACGGGGGTGTCAGCACTGCCGGCGTGTCCTGTATGCGCTCGTCACCTACTCGGTGGCCGTCTGCTCTTGGTCTTCTTGTGCTCTTCGCGCGCTGGGTCCTGGCTGGAGATGGAGTCGGTGTGCTCGGCCTGCTGTGCTTGCGACATTGCGAGTGATTCCGCGCGACTCCGCGGCAGTCTGGTGGTGAAGGGTGAAGGGCAGATGTGGATGCATGCTTAGCTGAGCACGTTTGAGGTTGGGCCAAGCCTCATCCCGATTTAGTGACAGGCCGCGCCACTCTCCAGTCGACTGGAGCATCAAAGTCACATGGTCATCTGGTGCACTGCGCGCGGATTTGTCTTACATGTTTGTGCACGTAGTAATAGATGTAATTCCAATCTAGCGCTATCATAGCACGACTAATCGTCGATTCTGGTGGAACAGGCAAGCTGTGCTGAAC
The DNA here is from genome assembly GCA_028458525.1 of Ophiosphaerella herpotricha. Taxonomy (NCBI): domain Eukaryota; kingdom Fungi; phylum Ascomycota; class Dothideomycetes; order Pleosporales; family Phaeosphaeriaceae; genus Ophiosphaerella; species Ophiosphaerella herpotricha. The sequence goes on from JALNQK010000009.1 coordinate 485,485, forward strand.
TGAGCTGGGGGGGTATCGAATGCTGCCAACAAAGGAAATCCATCATCAAGCACTGAATACCAAACGCCAAACGCCACAAACCACAGCAAACTGGGCAGCCTCCAGGCCACCAGTGCAGAAAAACGCCAATCATGATCGATTCTTGCCATGAACAACACTAAGCCGTCATGGGCTATGCAAACTCGTGCGTACCCAAACATGTCGTAAATGCGTAGACAAAGTCAAAAGAAGAATAGCCAGCCACTCAAAGATGACGGCGAAAATAGTCTGGGTTGAACCAACCCACCTTGTCGTACGCCTGCCACAGCTTGCTGGCCTTGTTGACGTCGATCTTGCAGGCCTGCTGGGCGTCCGTCTTGCGGAATTCCTTGCCGATGCGTAATGCCTCGATGCGGGCCTGGAACACTCGTCGCTTGCTGCAGAGATAGGTTGCACAGTTGAGGCGAAGGGTTGCTGCAAGGCTGAGTTCAGCCTCGTGCAGCATGTGACGGTCGGCGTCATTGCTGAGATCGAGCACTGTGCCCTTCCACTCCGCCTTGAGGCACTTGGTGTTGCCTTTGGGTAGAGTGTCTAGAGGTGGGCAGTAGTCGGGAAGGGCATTGTAGTCTGTGTCATCGCGGTTGGTGGCGGGCCGGGCAGGCTTGGGAGAGGCCGACATGGGGGGATAGTCGAACGAGTCAAGGACTTGGGCCTGGGGTGTGCGTTTGGGTTTGGGCATGCGAGGTGTGCGGGGAGGGAGGCGAGCAAGCGCAACTTTGGGCTGGCGGGGCCGCGAGGATGGGGCAGGCGCAAGCTTCTTCAGCGCCGCTCGTTTTTGCACTCGACTGGGACGGCCATAATGCTGCTCGAACCTGCGCTCTTGCTCACGCCACGCACGGGGATTCTTGAACGCTGACTCAAAGACGGTTGAGCGGAAGGAGACAACGAGCTCATAGTCGGCACGTGAGGGTTTGCTCTCGAGGCGTGCGTAGTCGGACGATTTCATGTGCTCGGCAATGATGTCCTGTGAGGCTGGCTCAGTCGAGTCCTGGGGGAATAGTGGACCATCAAGGGCCATGGATATGGCTGGGCCGGCGGAGACGAACAGCTGGGGGTCGCGTGTGCCCTGGTCGTCGGAATAGTCCATATTTTCCTTCTGTGACTGGCGGTCATAGGGCGAGATTGGGGGAGAGGCATATGCATCGTGGGTGGAGGACATGGTGACGGGGAAGGCGGTGATGGGTGGAGTGAAGATGGGGTGGGAGGTCTGTGAACCGAAGCTGGAGGCCGAGGGTGTGTGATTGAAGGCGGGCGCAATTGAAGAGCCAAACGACTCCGAGCGCTTCATTTCGGGAGGCGAAAGCAGCGAGGAGACGGTGAGGCGGTGGTGGGTCATGATGCGGCGGGCGAGGTCGGGTCTGACGGTTAGGAGTGTTGGGAGTGGTGGGTGATGGTGGTAGGCTGGCAGGCTGGGGCCTGATATATGGCGAGGTGAGGCGAGGTGAGCCAGTCACGCAGTCGCAAACCGTGGAACGCGGCAGAAGGGGTACCAAAGCAAATGGTTGCTTGTCAGTTGCTTGTCAATTGCAGTGGGAGGTGGCAGGCGGAGATAGGACGAAGCAAAGCAAGCTGCAACCTAGCAGAGGGCCAAAATCGAGCCGAAGCGTCGGGGGCGGGTGGACTTAAGTATAGGCTTGTGCGTGTGCCTGCACCGCCCTGTTGGTGGGAGTGGTTTCAGTAGGCAGCCGTGGCAGCCACTGGGGCCACATGACTGTTCTTTGATGAGCCATGTCCACGGGCGCTGGGGGCGGCGGTGCTAGCAACAAAGAAGGTGTGTGGGCAGGCGGCGGGCGCTCAGCAGGCCAGGCCAGGCATCATCAATTGCAGCGACAATAAGAGCAGGGAGGGGGGTGAGAAGTGAATGGAAGAGGGAGGAAGGCGAGTGGCCAATGGCAGGGCGGGGTCGTGTCAGACAGGATTGAGTCACTGGCCAACGCGTCAGCCTGCGCTTCACACGTCGAGCCTGTCATGAGACCCAATTGACGGCACCCCTCATGGCACCAATGATGGCACCAATTTGATACCAGTCTGGCAGCAATTCATGGCGGGTTGGGTGCCGTGGGTGCTTTGCTGGTGTGGCCCTGTGACACGACGGCAGCCCATCCGCTCATAGTCGACGCCACCGCCGCACGAGGGCGCCGGCTACGAGGTTCAGGCTATGTCTTGCAGCGGTATGTGCGGTATGGACAAGGCACCCTGCATTGATGCTGGCTTGTCTCTTCACATGCGTGCTGTGTAGAGAGGCAATTGCAGTCATACACAGTCACCCATACCATGGGCGCATGCCATAGGCGCATGCCATAGACGCATAGTATACCATAATCAGGCCATTGCTTATCTTATCGCGCTTGGTGGGGGATGGATTGCCCCTCATCCATCTTCTATTTACTGCTCTGCCGCCCATACCGGTGCCTGTGCGACTTGCTCACCACCGCTAAGCCGCCAATTGCCGCCTACTCGTCATCTCCCCCCAATCTATTCTTGCCTGCAAAACGAGCAATCATGGCTTGCCATGTGCAAACCGCCCCATCCGTGCGTGACGGCTCGCTGATCTGCCGCCCGGCTGCACCTGAGCTGGTCACCAGCCCGATAGGCCAATGCTGGCAGATGACCCTGTCTGCCACACCTGGGCACACCCTGCACAGCCATGCTTCATGCTTCATTCTTCGTCGCTCAAACAAAGCCAGAACCGCCTCCGATCCTGTTCATTACCTTGATCAGGCACGCCCTGCCTTGCAAGTGCTGTGCAGTTGCTGCTACTTGTCTAGTCGTAGCGCCACGCTAGCCATCTGCACCCTCGTCCCTCCACAACCTTATTCCAACCATTCCACCCTCTCGCCATGCCACTACCATCTCCCCCATGTTTCGTCACTCGACTCCTCAACTCGCTACCATCTTCTTCTTCTTCTACCCCCCGGGTTCCTGGAGCTAATCCCTTGACCACTCTACCCGAGTCAACAAAGAAACAACTGCTTTCCCTGCAACTTCTCTTCCCCAACGAATTCCTGCCCTCGCTAGACCTACTGGATCGACGACTTGTGACACGATTGAGCATTGCTAACTCTGACCATGTGCTGTACCATGTTCGCTCCGCACAACAGCGCTCCTCCCGCTACAGTATCTCGTATGACGCAATAGCCTGCTACCAAGTACGCCTCACCGCATGGAACTGCTCGTGTCCTGCCTTTGCTTTTGCTGCATTCCCACCTGCTTGCCCTACCGAGCTGGACTTTGGGCCTGCGCCAGAAAGTAGCAACAGGGATGCATGGACCTTTGGCGGCCTGAGTCTAGGCAATTCCATGCCACCCATCTGCAAGCATTTGCTGGCTTGCGTGCTGGTTGAACGATGCAGTGGCCTGTTTGGTGCATCTGCTGAGGAAAGGAGGGTCAGTGTGGACGAAGCTGCTGGCTGGGCTGCTGGCTGGGGAGATTAACATCACGAAATAGTATATGCTGGCCATTTTATCTTCTTGTTCGTGTCGCATCTATCATGTAATTAGGTATGCCACGCATCTCGGTCGATACAATACACCTCAGCCCTTCTTCTTCTCTCCTTCTTTACCCTTCTCTTTGCTCTTTTCACTATCCTTCGTTTCTCCGTTGGCCGAATCTGCCTTTTTGTCCTTGTCGGCATCCTTGGCCTCGTCTTTGTTGGCCTCTTTATCTTCTGCCTGCTGCTTGTTCTTGATCTTGTTCTCAATCAGGTCATGGAAGGCGGTTATTGCGCGAATCAAACTTGATAGATAGATTGCCATGAGCTGGTCATTCGTTTTGACGCTCATGGCCCGGGCCAGCTCACTATTGTCCATGGCAGCGGCCGCACCCGCGGCAGAGCCGACGCCGTTGGTTGCGCCCGCTACGGGAGCGGGCTTGGGTGTTGACAGGTTGGGGAGCAAATTGAAGACATCTTGCAGATTGCCAAGAATGGCGTGGTTGACTGGCAAGTCTTCATCGAGAACTTTTTGCAAGTACTGTCCGATGTCCCGTAAGCGTAGATGCAGGCCTTGCAGCGATTGCAGCTGCGAGGTGATTCGTGTGGAGAGGGTGCCGACGGCAACATCGCGAATGTCGCGGAGGAGATGCTCAACACCAATCTCCTCGGCTTCCTCGGCTTCAATAATGGAGGGCGTGTGAACAAACGTCTTGGAGGTTGTTGTGCCGTCGTCTTTGATCTCTTCTACTGCAAAGTATGCATCTGTGGGCACACCCACCTCTTTGGGCTGCACATCAATGATGACCAGCAGTGGGTTTGGTGTGTACCTCTTGAATAGCTCATTGACCTCTAGGTCAGATGCTCGCAGCTTGGGACCCGTATGGTACCAACCAATGAGCTTCTCCCTGGCGTTGACCTTTTTGAACATGTCGTTCATCGACTCGACATAGTTGTGGTCCAGGAACCATACCGAAGGGTCTTTTTCGTCCTCTTCAAACGGTACTGCAAAGCTGTTGGAGACGCGCACATTCTTGCCATCATTCTGGCCCAGAAGCACGCCGACGACGCGTTTTCTTGTGCCCTTGGCCTGACGGCCATAGTGGTCTGCGGCGGAGAGGAGCACAAGTGGCGCAACCGAGACGTTGCGGGTTACGAGCGACAGCGTTTCTGCTGTCGTTGCGGGCATCGTGGGGGTGTGCGTCGAGGGCGGGGCGGGGATGGAATAGGGAAGCGGTCGTGGCGGCGTGGCGGCGTGGTAGACTGCACGCTATAGGCGGTGGGTGGTGAGCTGCTGGTGTTGAAGCTCCTACAAAATACGCCCGAGCTGCAGCGGCGCTAGCGCGTCAGAGCACGCTTAACAGGCATACGCTATAGATACATAGTTACATGCGCTCAGACAAACATAGGATTTAGTTCAGTTGTATTTTAGTATCAAAGGTATATCTACAAAGACAAGACATAAATTTACAAACAGTCTAAAGAACCTAGAATGTTACTATTAGGAAGTAGTACTAATCCTAGAGAAATTCGTAGTCTTTAATTATACTAGGGTTACTAATTACTAGTAGTAAGTAGTAATTACTACTTCCTAAAAAGGAAATATATATTAGGTTTATAAATTACTATACTAATAGTAATAGTAACTTCTATCCTAACTACTAATTACTAAGTAAAAATATAGAAAGTATTAAGTTATAATAAAGTTATAAGATCTCTAAGATTTTATAATACTTTAGATATATTATAGTTATAGTTCTTAGCCTAGAGTAGAGCTAGTATACTCTAGTATAAAGTTAGTAAACTATTAGTATAAGGCTAGTCTAGTATACTAGTATATAAGAGGCTCTATACTTATATATAGAGTTAAGTAAGTATTATTTACTTTTTTAAGAATTTTACTTAAATTACTATTATCTCTTTACTATCTTCTATAGCCTATAGTAAGTACTATTACTTTCTAGCTACTTTTAATATAATAATACTTCTCTACTAAT